>CAWUFW010007496.1:600000-1002182 GCA_963921515.1 Calotriton arnoldi | reverse complement strand
ATAGTAGTGATCTGGCTAATCATGATGACTTTAATACATTATTCCAGCTCAAGAAAAAGATTCGTAGAATAGAGCTGCATGGTCAATTCATGTTGGATTATCTAAAAGCTGGTATTATTCCTCAAGGACTTAGGGTACGTAACATTCCGGGACTCTTTGTCCAAATACGGGCTTTTCTTGAAAAATGGTCCCTTATAGCAAATCGCTGTTCTCGAGATCTGATGATCTTAATAATTGAGACAGCCAAAGAGCTTGTACAAACATTGCTAATAGAACTTACAGCTCTAGAGAATAAGATTAAACAAGATGACGCTTTAGAAAGTGCCAAGAAGAAATTAGAGGATATCGATAGGGAAGTGACATCATATTCTGACTACTTAATCAAAAGAAAAACTGAAAAATTGAAGAAAGATATCAGGTTCACTACCAAGGAGAAAACCTACCCTTATCTACATGAGCATTTTTATAAACAAGGAGAGTATTCAGACGGAGAGCCAGGTCCATATCAAAGACCCACTAGAAAGGTTACCACTTTTTCAGATACTTCAGAATCTGATAACGATGATGGCCCCCATCACTCAGATTTTGAAGGCACCAGAGTTACATATTCAGGAAACCAATCATCTGGGCAACCTTTTTTAGGACGGCGACAGGCACGACGAGGCCCTTGGAGGCCGAAATATCAACCCAGATATCACAATACTTTCAATAGGGGCAATTACCAACAGAGCAACCAACAATATCTAGTTACACGGAATGCTCAGTACTGGAGGCCGTAAGAGAGATACCTCTATTTAATCTATCTAAGACATCTTTACAAGACTCCACAGTTGCACTCTTATCTAAAGGCCTAACCTTTGTACCGTATACAGGTATTAATGTTTTTGAACTATACCAAGACATAACAGCATTTTTCCGCAAAGTACGTTTAAAAAAATACTTCTCTAACATAGGAGAACAAGATCAAGATACAGAAGATATGTTGGTAAACCGCTCTGGACTACGTCCAATATCTACCTTCACCCTGAACTTAGATTCAGTGGGTCCTGAGGTTGAGATATTTGAGAATGCGGTCCTGAAAAGTCTAAAAACATCTTTAAAACATATTTTTAATCCTTCAACCAACCTGAATCAGGAGGAATTACAAGCATTAATTGCTCTCCGAAATAATACAGAAATAACCATAAAAAATTGCGATAAAGGAGGCGGCATTGTGGTTTTAGACACTGATAAGTATATTCAAACTATGCAAGTCCTTCTAAATGATACCAATTTTTATTTACCTGTCAACACTGATCCCACGTCTCGAGTCCAAAGGAAAATCTGTACTCTAACAAAAAGAGCGTTGGAGTCTGGCATTATCTGTAATAAAGAATTTGAATTCCTTAATATCGAACATCCTAAAATGGCTGCAATCTATGGTGAACCTAAGATTCACAAAAATAGTCTTGATCCTCCGTATCGTCCAATTGTGACCACTATATGCTCAGTTACCGAGCCTATTTCTAAATACATAGATCGCATTCTATGCCCTCATGTATCTAGAATTACATCATATGTTAAAGACACCAAATCCATGATACAAATAGTAGAAGGGTTACCTTTTGATGGATCAAGAGAGAAATTGGTTACCATGGACGTTGAATCCCTTTATAGTAATATTCCGCAAGAAGGGGCTCTTACAGCAGTACATTGGTTTATAGACCAATTCCAAATTGACTGCTGCCCTGAATTTATCAATTCAATCTTGAAAATAGTTCTGGAAGAAAATACCTTTGATTTCAACGGTAATTTATACCGACAAATACAGGGAGTAAGCATGGGAGCGTCTTGCGCTCCCACTGTAGCAAATATATATATGGCTCACTTTGAAAGTATACATATATATAATGAAATAGCCCCTTTTATGAGTCCATTAAAAACTGGGCTCGCTATATAGATGATATATTTTTATTTGGACAACCGAATCAAGTGAACTAGCTGAATTTTTGTCATGGATTAATCTCTGTGACTGTAATTTAAAATTCACTACTCATACCAGCCAGAGTCATATAGAATTTTTGGATGTTGAAATCAAGGAACAAGATCATTCTCTCGCAGTGGATTTATATGTTAAACCTACTGCGAGAAATACTTTATTGCATTTCACAAGTTTCCATCCCAGTAAACAAAAAGAAAGTATCCCCTTTGGCCAGTTTCTCCGTTTACGGAGAAACTGTACTAATATCATAGACTATGATACCAGATCAGAAATGATGAAATCTAAATTCATAGCACGTGGTTATCCAAAGAGATTGATACGAGAGGCATATAAACGTGCTAGATTTTATGACAGGGATCATTTACTTGGCAATCATCCACCTAAATCTGTACCAAAGCTAGTATGTGTCACACGACACTCAGCAGCCAACGAGAAAGTGCGACAAGTAATATGTACCCATTGGCATATTTTGAATAACAATTCAGAGGGTCATGATATATTGCTGCGCCCAATGTTCGCTCATAGGCGAAATAAAAATCTCAAAGATCAAATTGTACATTCGTGCATGACTAATAAAAAACTGCCAGTACAAATGACGCTGGACAACATGACCCCTTTATTAGGCAACAATAAGTGTACCCAATGCAAAGCCTGCGATACTGCAATAATTACAAAGAAATTCATATATAATTCTCACACAATCACATTGAAATCGTTTACCAATTGTAAGTCCAAAAATATTATCTATCTTTTGCTATGCCCCTGCAAAATGGGATATGTAGGGGAGACATCTAGAACGTTAGCAACACGGTTGACTGAACATCGTTCAGCCATCCGTACAAAAAAGATTAATGCACCTTTAGTCAAACATTATCTTGAAGCTGGACATAGCCATGAACAAATTGATTGGCTCATCTTGAAAAAAATCACCAACAAGATAGGTATAGACTCTGACGAAATAAGGAAAAGAAGGGAAGTGTTCTGGATATTTACTTTGGACACATTCTCACGAGGCCTCAACCAAGAAATTCCATGGGAACAGGCAATACGATATAACACCAGTCAATCTCCCCTTTGTCCCCTCTGTTTTTGAGAGCTCAGAACCCCAGATCGTCTCTTTTAAATGCTGGTCCCTTGTTAGAGTAAATGTGTGTATGTTCACATTCTTGGTGGCTTATCTGGATACATTTCCTATTTTGGTTAGGTAGCCATCTCGAATGAGAACTTTGCGTTGACATACATCTATATATTCTTTCTGTCTATCTCCAGCTATATTGGAGATTTTAAATACAGCTGTGTATAGCTGGTATATCAAGCACAAAGCGAGGTTCATGGTTGTGACATTGCCCTCTCAAGGCATTGCTTTTATACATTTTTTGACTATCACTGGTAGGCACCATAGGTAAGCTATTAGGTAAGCAATATAGTAGTTACACATTTTTTATTGCTTTAACATAATGAATATTTATCACTAACTCCAGTAAGCGTGTTAAACATGGTGGAGCGCTCATGGTTGTGACTTGCATTGCTGCCATATATTTCTCATTGGCCTCTATTTTCAACACAGCAAACAACCATTGCATTTAAAGTAAGCACTCTAAATATAGTGGAACGTTCATGTTTTGAACTGCTTGGTAGCGATAACTTTCAATTATTTTCGAGTGCATTTTTGTGCATTGCTTTTAACTTAGGACCTATTCAGAGTCCTTTTAATAAATACTTCCAAAGCAGTTCCCTTGACAGGCACAGATGCAAGTGCTCGAATGTGACTCATTGATGAGTCAATACGGCTTTGGTTGGTTGCAAAAGCCTTCCCATTAGATGAAATAAAGCACGTGACTGGCCTTCCGTTTATAAAATGCGGAAGTGAAAACGTTGCCGGTTAGTCTTTATGCTGCAATTACGGCATGCAGAGGAATCCAGGATGCGGAGACTGGACATTATAAAATAAGTAAGTTATCCGCCTGTAGCCTAAGAACTAGACATATTATTGGCTCTCTGAGTCTTTTTAGCGAGAGTAGACGCTGGTTTTTTGTATTTCTAGCGAACTCATGTTCTATAATTGCAATGAACGCTATCTATTCGAACTATTGTCACCTTATTTAGCAGCTCGACTATAGTTAATTGCCAGTCGGTGGCCGCTTCACCTATTTCCCTAGAGTGTTGCTAGTTGGAATCATTAACGGGACTTAGTTTCACTTCATTCTATTTAATGGATATATATCCAGCAGCCTGATTACAGTCAACGTGAATAGGTGGTAGTTTTGTATAGTGCCCTTGGGAGTTCTGTTTTTTAAATTGTTCATATCGATATGAACACATTAGTCATCGTTTTGCACCTCTGTGCATTCAGCTTATCGAAAGGACAACCTGCCTGATTCAGTTTTATATATTCATGGATAGACGTACCTTGTGTAGACATACTCTTAAAATATAGGTTTGACTGATTGATTTTCTTGATCTTATAGATTCAATTATCTGATGAATCGTGACATAAATTGAGATGTAAGTATATGCCTAATCCTTCTTTAACATCTTAGGCTGTCATGTGTCTTTAGGATGGTAGTTATTGTGTAGCCACTTTAATAGTAATCTTCTTGCTGTTTTTTTTTTTACTGCAGCAATCAGCTAACGGACGTTAGCACTTTAAGTCTTGGCATACTAGTAACTTCCTCTCTATTTAGAAGCTCATATCCTAAAAAGGTATTTTTTATACTATTTCTGTCACTTATATTGTAAAGTGGTCACCGATGGCAGCTACTCAGTCGTTATTCTGATATTAATCTATTATCTCTTTTCTATAGCATTCAATTATATCTAGCTAACTGAAGTTAGCGCATCAAGTGCCGGTTGTATTAGCCCTATAATTTTTATCACACTGAAAACGCCTAGTTTAAAGGTAATTGCATTTTCACTACATTATATCAGACGTTCCAACTCTGACTATATATTATATATCTATAAAGATGCCGCTATATTATTATCTGTTGCAGCATCTTTCTATTGCATCCGGATACAACGCAACATTTTACGTTCTATAGAATCCATTGATTCCCTTTTGGCTGTTTTTGCCCTTCAACCAAGGTTATTTATATTTTTATTTTCGATATATCTTTATTTATTTCACTCTTTCTGGGTCGTTAATGGTATTATCACTAGTATGTAAGGTTGATAACAGGGTGATATATTGATTTAAATGGTGGCTTTGCTGTCTATATTGGGACATTTTTCACCTCATCATAACCTCTCATTTCAGGATCTTCAGCTTGGAATCTCCATTCATGACTCTTCTTTAATGTTCTGTCATTCTATTTGTTTCATTTCCACTGCCTTGCTAATAATGTATATGGTTATGGTTAGCTGCAAACAATTAGTTATTTTTGCACGCCCTCCTGGCGGCAATTAGCATTCATCATAGTAAGAACCGATTACATGATATGTATTTTCTTTACAGATTTCACCAGATAATTTGTGGCCCTTTTCCTGACGAAGGCACTGTCTTGTGCCGAAACGCGCATAGAACAGAACAGTCTACTACCGTCTTGCCACATTTGTTCCTCATAATTAGATATCAATTGTGACTATTGTCTGTTATAGAATTATTGTTTTTATTGTATCTTGATTGTGTTTATGGTATGAATGCGGATATGAATGAATTAGTATGATTGGGTCTTTTTTAGTATTTATATCGAATTAATAAAACATAAGTTTTGATACTCTATCTAGTATATTAGTATCTGTCGGTTCTTTTTATATTAATGTCTTGTTTGTTTTATTAATTGTACTATGTAACTTTCGTAATTGTGTAGCCTTAAGTCTTTACATTGCAGAGGGGCTCTGCTCATGCAGGGGCACCCTCTCACATAAAACCAAGCTCCCTGCCTTCAGGATTCATAAGGCCTGCCATAGGGGTGACTGATAGGTGTATATGTGCAGTGATAGGGTGAGATAAAGTGAACCTATATCTCAGTAAGGGGTGCATGCACCACCTCACTCAGGCTGCTGTAGCAGTCCTGTGGTGTCATTTTGGAAGGCTGCCCAGGGGTGGCATAAGACATGCTGCAGCCCCTGGTAGGCCTCTGGGGTACCTATGCCCTGGGTACATAGTATACCATATACTAGGGACTTATAAGGGCACCCCAGAATCCAATCTGTGGTGTACCTAAGGTACATGGAATCAATTTAGAGAGGAAGCAGCTAGGCTGGGGTCCTGGATAGCAGGGCCCCAGCCAGACTAAAGTCGAAAAACTGTGAAACATCAGCAAAAAGTGGGGGTAACCATAAGAAGCAGATCCTACTCTCCTACAAGGGTCACAGTTGGAGCATTAATTCTCCATGATCTTGATTATCGACGATGTAGAATCTTCCAATGGAACTGGGACATCGCTTACCATAATGAAGTTCTCTGGGAATGGTGCAAGAGAGATTAAACCGTCTGAGCTCTGTGTGAAGTGGGCATTCAAATACTCCACCCAATCACCCTCATTGATGTTCGCATTATTTGCTGCCCTTGGGCATTTTTTAATCTCATTGATTAGCTTCCACAACTTCTTTGGGTCTTTTTATTTTGATGAATGTAGGAGCTTGGCCCATAGGCTTTCATATTTGCTTTTCTTAAAGGCCCAAACCTGTCTTTTAAGGCTTCTAAGATCATCACATATGTTTTATTTGCACAGCTGAGTTCTGGGGAGAGTGCCGCGGTTGCCTGAGATATCTGCTCATTTTTGATCTCATGAGTCAGATCACCCTTAGCTCACCGGGGTTCTTTCTAATGGTAACGCTTGCCCCTTTGTGTGATCCTTTGGCTGGATATTTTGCCACCAAGCACTCAGAGAATCATTCCCAAGCCTCTATTGGATTTGACTCATTGGTTGTGGCAGTTTCAAGAATCTCTTTTGCAGCAACCGCCAGGTCGTTGTTGGTATCTGTATTCCACTTTAGACACTTTAGGTTTTCAGTATGAGCTTCTTCTTGCAGGATTATAGCTGGTCCAAGTCTGTTCATGTTGGCTCAAATCCAGATGATTTGCGGATGATGAGCACTCTCAGTACAGAGATTGATTTTAAAGTCCCTGACTTGACCATATAGATTATAGTTTGCCATAGAATAGTCAAGGTAAGCAACCATTTCATCTGATGACCTGGTCCATATTGGTGGGATGTCTCCCGGGAGGTGGCCATTCTAAACTATTAATCCAGCCAATTCACAGGCTCTCAGCAGGTTTTTCCCGATCTAATCTTCACACCTGTGATTTGGATAGCTTTGATCCGACACGGCCCCAAGTGCATCGTCATGATCCTCATCTGGGGGCTAGAATAAGTTTGAATTGAAGTCTCCTGTGATTAACAGGTTAGCTGGCAAACACTCCCTTTTCAGCTCCGGTAGGTGATTGATTAGCTTGCCCACTATCATAGATTTTTCTTTTGGGTTAATGTTGACATTGACAAGGATCAAAGGGTCTACCAACTGTTGCAACCAGCCATCCAAATGAAGAGCCAGTAGCCAGGGTTCCTGTATGTTTATCACTGTAACGTTTGCGGATAGATTGGTACTCACATAAACGAATAATCCACATTTTGCTCTCCCAATTGCGCTGCTTTTGTGAGCAAACCTGCTATATTCCACAAACCCTATCAAGGGTATATTGGATAGTGCCCGCGTCTCTCTGACCGCTATTATATCAACATTTTTCAGAACATCCAGTAGGTGGGCATCCTTGGTTTTTGCTAACAGTCCTCCCAGATTCCAAGAACATATGCTTATATTGCCCTGTTCCATTGTGCATACCATAGATTGCTTCACTGTTCAATTCTTGGAGTAATCCACTGTCAGGGTGACAGGGTGACAGGAGCCAGGTAGAGCTATCCATGTTATTTAGCTTGACTATGCTGCGGCCATTTGGTCCATTATTGCATTTTTCAGTATTGCATTTGTGGTTCCTTTTCTATTGGTTAGTAAGACAGGGGGATAGCTATTGTCCTGGAATGTTACTGTCTTTATAACCCATCATTTCAACAGGTATTCATTCTCGAATATTTTTATTTGAAGGTACAAGGAGTTAAATGGAGCCAGGGTGGGTTTCGACGCCTGCTAACCTCGAGTGGGTAGAAATTTAATAGAGATGTCTTGTGACTCCACCTGCTCCAGTCCCGGGATTACCTTGATCAATTTAAGAACAATTGCTCGATTTAAGGTGTCCTGGACTCCTCATGATTGAATTCTGGAATCCACCTTGGGCTTGTCTTGTGACCATTCTGTTCTGGGGGGTCAGGGCAAAAGCCTTTATTCACTGGGATTCAACATTTTCTTTTCCTTGCATGTCTGTAAAGAGTAAGGCCAGGGCAGACTTTTCCTTGGCATGAGTTCTGCACAGGCGACAGAGTGATTTATCACCTCTAGGCTGTAAACTTTGAGAGCTAGGCCCAGGCAGCCTTCCAGCTTGAGTGTCTTGAGTGATTTCCGGTCCGAAACTCAGTGCTGGAAAAACAGATTGACAGTGATTTTCTTCTGCTAACTGCAATAACAGATTATGGCCTCTGAGAGGTTTTAATAAGCCTTGAGTGGTGGAGCGCCCAAAGAGTTCAGGAATACAGTGGACCTTTTGCTGGCCTTTGTCCTCATTAATTGCAGAATGCCCTGATGCTTCGTTGGTCACCTTCGACTTACCACATTCCTCTTAATGTGGCAACTGTTCTGTGTCATACTGGCCGGAGCCAGCCAACTCGGGATCAACCATCAGTGTTCCTGTATTTCCAACTTGGCCCTCATCCTGCTTAGGAAGCGTGATTGAGTGAACACTCAGGTGAGCCAATCTCCTGGGCTGGATCCAATTTCTGCCTTTTTTGGCATGCTTCCTTTCCCACTTCGTTAAGCAGGGGGTGCTGATGGGTTAACTGGTTCCAGTCCTTCATCTTTTGACTATATGTTGAGCTCCTGATCTTAACAATCCCTATGGCTCTGGTTAACTCCCTGTGAGGTTTCCCCCCTCAGCTCCTCTCCATATGTTAGAATTGACTCTTCAGAGCTTCCTGGGGTGGTTATATTGTCTGGAGCATTTTTTGTATTTTCCGGGTAGGCTGCCCATTATTTGGGTGGGGACATTTCTTATTTTTCCCAGGATTTCTTAAAGTACTGTTGGTAGCTACGCCAGCTTGTCGAATACTTCGTTACACAAGCATATGACAATATTGGTATTCTTCTTGGATTAAACTTGAGTTATAAGGGCATTGAATTTTTCTAGCTTTTCATCAATACCTGACAGAAATACTGCGAGAGTGTTAAGTAGGCCTACTTGTATTCCAATTTTGTTGGTGTGATGCTTAAGTGCCATCACTATTGCTTGCATGGACTTTAAGATACCCCCCCAGAGTTTGTTAGTATCCAACAGATGCAAAACCAAGGTTATAAGGGGGGCTTCTTTCCCATGGTCCTGCTCCCAAGATGGACTATTGGATCCATTATCATGTGCAGGTGGACCTACACAACTGGCGGGGGACTCCCTAAATATTGGAAACAAACACAATGAGAATTGAAGGCCTTCTAGGCCTGGGGCCAAAATTGAGGGGGTATTTGTGGCCAATTTTTGTTGTTGGATAGCCAGTGATCCGGCATGTTGGAGGGCATCCCAACACGGACCCCTAGAGACTGCAGCATCCTGGGTAGGCAAGGAGGGGATCCTTCCTTTTAGAAGCAAAACCGTTGGGGACAAGGGGATTGGGTGTGAACCCTCAATGGTTGTTATTGTATTCTCCTCACAGCCAGACTCTTAGTTTTGGATTAATCCCATGAGACATTGGGGTAGGGTTGTCATTGCGATGCTGTTCTTGACCCTGATACTACTGCTGTGGTCAGGACATTTGGCAACATCACCGTTCAGTGACAAGATGAAATCTGATATTTTTGAGACCTTGAGGGTCTCAAAAATAGAGGCCACAAGGGTTCCTGTGCTTTGCCAACACAAACTCCTTTCCAGCATTTGCTCTCCTCACTCCCACTACATCCTTCAATTTCTGCAGGCTTGATATGATTTAGGGAGTTCTTTGACATTTTGCCTCTTGCATCTTTTTCTTAGGGCTGGCTTGTGCATAGATCCTAGTTTTGCCCGATCTCATCATGGAGTACCACTCTAAAGTCATGATAGGGGCAATAAACAGTAAGCAGGCTTGCTGTCTCTGGGTTTTCTAATTTTCGACTCTAATTTTCTGCTTCCTGCCCTGAATGAACGGCACTCTTGGTTAGCACCAAGTCTCTTCATAATCTGGATGTCCTTAGCAGTGTCCTTAGCCTTTGCTGCTCCTCACTGCACCAGGGTGCATCACATTCCACTACGCACCAAAGATAGATCTAATCACTAACTCACTAAATGCTGGCGACAAGAGCTATTAATGCTGATGGTGATTGTGCCCAAAAGGCAGCCAATTATCAATACAGCCCCCCCTTACCGGGGCCTTTTGGAGACCATTGGTGCTATGGCTTTTGGTGCTATGGCTGTGGGCGAGGAGGGCGCCAGTAGCCTGTTGAAGGATAAGGGGGTGCCTTGATGCAATACTGGTGTGCTAGTGTAAGGTGGAAAGCTGTTTGGTACTGAGTTGCAAGAGACAGGGTGGGAGAGGAGATGGGAGCTCACTTGGTACCGCAACCCGCACCCAAATCTAGTTTCGGCAGTGCAGAGGGCTCAACCTACTGCCGCAGGGATGCTAGCTGCACTTCCCTCTCCCTACTCCCCCCTGCTCTCTCAGCTCATTCAGCAGTGCTCTGCATGGGTTGGCTTCTCGTTCCTCCTCCTCATTGCAGCAATTTTTGACTGCTGTTTGGGCCTAGGTAGCCTGGACCTGCATCCTGATGGCCCCCGATTTGTAGCTTTCATGGGGGCTGAACGGGGCCTGAGTGAGGGGAGTGGGATATGTAGGGCGAGGGTGTATGCTGAGGGGTATGCCGCTGTATGCCGTCGAACTCAGCAGGATTGACGCCTCACACAATGCCTCATTCGGGCCTCACTGCTTGCCAGGAAATGCATTCCACATTGCGTGTTGCACCGTCTCTCTTCACGTATTACATCATGAATAACTACAATTAGATATTACATTCATATCCCACTAATGCATGAGTTTTCTGTGGCTGTGAGGCTCAAAAAGTGGGCAAAGCTGTGCTTGTTTTGATTAGTGTGATAATCCTCAGTACACAGATATATTGTTTGAATGAGCGTTGGCTGTGTAGGTGAATGCATGTTGAATTCCAGTGTATGTGTGTGTGGCATGTTGGTGGTGGACAAGCTACTGTTTTGTGGATTTCTGTGCCCCATGTCTGCTGGCATCTGCTAAATTAATTCACAAATGTGGTCCATGACTGAGTGAACCCATAGCAGCTGCACTTGCATGATAGCCATTGTGCTGAGATCAGTTTCACCATTAGGCATATTCGAAGATGACAGCAGATGCAAATTTGGTACCTGTGTTGACAGATGCTTTTGCTGTTTCAGTGGGAATGTCTATATGTTGGATCGTACCCAAGTGGATACTCTTCAAGTGTCCTACTTCTCATGTCATCTGGTACAAGCTTTAATGATGTTCCGGCTGTCCATGTTCACAAATAGTTTCTGAGTGAGTGAACTCAAATCAGTTTCACTTAAGCATGAACTGTTGGTCTATGTTGTGTCATTCATGGCAGAAGTGTTTTATTGCAACATAGTGAAAGCTGCTTCTCAGTTCCCTGAGTTCCCTGGGATCATCTCCATTGGTAATAATGATGATGTAAACATTTAAGGGAATATTTATCATTGAGTTGTGTCACCCTTATGACATGCAAGGGGGCGTAAGGGCGATGTAACAACTAAGCGACACAAGGCCACCCTGAGTAGCCCTGCATGGCTTCATAAATCTCGTGTAACACACTACAAAGGAAATCGCTGTGTTGCATTACTCTGCCCCAGGGAGACAATTCATAGGTAAAGCTTGGGTGTTCCCACGCATCCAACCATGGATTTTGGTGCATTCCCGGAGTTAGCATTTGTGGTAGACCTGGGAATGCGTCAAAATGCTATGCCTCCCCAAGGGAGGCGTAATGAGGAGAAATATCTTTATTTCTCCACACTTCTTACTCTTACTATGTATGCTACATTCTGCAGCACACATAGAAAGTGGAAAATGCCTCTCAGGATTGTTTTTGTGCAGGAAAGTACTCCTTCCTGCACAAAAACAGTCCTGCCTGCAACACAGGCACCCCCTGCACCATGGCGCATGGGTGCCTGCATTGGCACTAAGCTGCACATTGTGTGCCAGCACAAAAAAAAGACAGGAACGCATCCTATCATGTTAAATACAGCACATTTCGGCCCTTTCCCTTTCATGCAATGCAGCAAGGTGGCTTGCTGTATTGTGCTGCGTGAAAGCTTGCTAAATGTGCCCTTAAGTACTTTAGGATGAGAAAAAACACACAAAAGGGCCTTCTAACTGAAGGACCAAATGCCCTATGCTCCTATTTATTTTATTTTCAAAAATGGAATGCCATCTGTGATAGTTTTTCTAGGTCTTCAGTCATTAGGAGAATAAACTGAGGCACTTATAGACTTACATATTTACGAGCCGCTTGTGCTGCAGTTGCATCACGTTTTGTGATGCAGCGGCAGTGCAAACCACTAAATCATATTTATGAGGCCACGCAGAGCCACTTTGCATGGCTTTGAATTGCCACATAGATATTGACTAAGGCAAGGCAGCGCAAATCGCTGCATTACCTTACTTTGTGTTAGGATGACGTTTCATCGGTGTTGTGGTGGGTGTTCCTATGCAACACCCATGTATTTTACACATCCCCAGAATTACAAGGCCATGTTAACCTGTGGATGTGCCTAAACCATATGCTACCCCAGGGGAGTTGCAACGAGGATAAATAACTTTATATCTCCTTATTGTTTCCTCTTTCTATTTGTGCTGTGTTCTGCAGCACACATAGAAAGAGGAAAGCCTTCCAGGATTGTTTTTTTCCAGTAATGTGCCCCTTCCTGTCCAAAAACAATCCTTGTACCAGGGTGCATGGGTGTCTGTGTTGGCGCTAGGCTGCCGAAATGGCGCCAGTGCAGGTACACACCTACAGCACTGCCAGGAACACAGACCCAGCACAACCCGCTCACAAGAACACAATCGAACCCAAAGACCCTGCAATGCATCCTCCTCAACGTCCAATCCCTCCACAAACATGCCACCGAAATCTGGGACCTCCTCGACAGCACCACCCCGGACGTAGCGTTCTTCACCAAAACCTGGACCAACACCACCTCGGGACCGGACATCGCCATTGCCATTCCCCAAGGATACAAGATCTCCAGGAAGGACCGTCCCACCCACCCGGGAGGAGGAATCGCCATCGTCCAGAAATCCACCCTCCGCCTGAGCACACTCCCCGTTTAGCCCACAGACCTGATGGAACACCTTCACTTCAAGATACTGGCCAGCCCTACCACCACCCTCCGAGGAACCCTCATCTACTGACCCCCTGGACCCCGTGGACCTTTCACCAACTCCATCACGGACATCATCTCCCCGCATGCCATCGCATCCACCAACTACACCCTGCTGGGAGAGCTCAACTTCCACCTCAACAACCAACTGGACCCCAACACCACATCCCTCCTGGACAACTTCCTCAACATTGGACTCTGCCAGATCGTGACCGAACCCGGGCACTCAGCAGGACACACCTTCGACCCCCTCTTCACAACAGGAAACTCCATCACCTTCAGCCACACCACCGAACTCCCATGGACTGACCATCGATGCGTTCACTTCACCTTCAGAACACCCACCATCCACAGACACCAGCACCTGCTCCCACGAAGAAACTGGACCAGAATCACTGACGACCAGCTCACCTCCTCACTCAGCCACTCCACCCCAACCATCGCGGAAAATGACGACCCCAACACCGCAGCCCAAACCCTGCACAGATGGATCTCCGACAGCGCCAACACCATAGCCCCCCTCAAGAAAACAACAACACCCATGCCAAGAAAGCCAGATGGTTTACCACTGAACTTCGAGAGTCCAGACGCACTTGCCGCCGCCTTGAAAAGGCCTGGAGGAACACCAAATCCACAGAAGCCCACAACAACTTCAGAGCTGCCACCAATGCCCAACACCAACTCATCAGAAAAACGAGGAAAAAACCGATTGAAGACAGAATCTCCACACACACGCACAACAGCAAAGAACTCTTCAACATCATCAAGGAGTTCGCCCAATCCACCAGCGAGTCTACTGACATCCCTCCCTCACAAGACCTCTGCGACAAACTCAGCGCCTTTTTCCACCACAAAACCAAGAGCATCTACGACAACTTCGACGAAGACAACCAACACACTGAACCCTCACCAACCACCCCCGACACCCTGAAGCCAGCGATTGACAACTGGACAGCCCTCACCACCGAAGACACCCTGAAGACAATGAAGTCAATCCACTCCGGGGCCCCCACGGACCCCTGCCCCCACCACATCTTCAACAGAGCCGCCGACACCATCGCACCCATGCTCCGCCACACCATCAACCACTCCCTGGCGACCGCCTCGTTCCCCGACGACTGGAAACATGCCGAGGTCAACCCCCTCCTGAAGAAACGCTCGGCGGACCCCACCGACCTCAAAACTACAGACCCATCTCCCTGCTCCCGTTCCCAGCGAAAGTCATCGAGAAAGCCATCAACAGCCAACTTGCCACATTCATCGAAGAGCACAACATCCTCGACTCCTCCCAATCCGGCTTCAGAAAAAACCACAGTACGGAAACCGCCCTCCACGCCGCAACAGACGACATCCGCACCCTACTGGACAAAGGAGAAACAGTAGCCCTCATCCTCCTCGACCTCTCAGCGGCATTTGACACAGTCTCTCACCGCACCCTAATATGCAGACTCCACGACGCAGGGATCTGGGTCAAGGCCCTCGACTGGATCCGCTCCTTCCTCTCTGGCAGAACGCAGCGGGTCAGACTCCCCCCTTTCCTCTCGGACCCTACACCAACCACCTGCAGAGTCTCCCAGGGGTCCTCCCTCAGCCCTACTCTCTTCAACGTCTACATGGCTCCGCTCGCCCCCATCGTCAGAACCTATGGACTCAACATTGTGTCATACGCAGACGACACCCAACTCATCCTCTCCCTATCCAACGAACCCAACACCGCCAGACACAACTTTCGAGTAGGCATGGAAGCCGTCGCCAAATGGATGAAAAAACAGCTGCCTACAATTAAACACCAACAAAACAGAAGTACTCATCATGGGCCCAAACCCTGATGCCTGGAACGACACCTGGTGGCCCCCCGCCCACCCCCACGGACCACGCACGCAACCTGGGAATCATCCTGGACTCCGAGCTCAAAATGGACTGCCAGATCAACTCCGTCTCGTCCTCGTGCTTCCACACCCTCCGCCTCCTTCGTAAGACTTTCAAATGGATCCTCCTCGAACACAGAAAGACCGTCACTCACACCCTGGTCACCAGCAGACTCGACTATGGCAACGCACTCAACCTGCCAAGACACTGCCACATCTCCCAGCATCTGCGCACACTCCACTGGCTCCCCATCGAGGCTAGAGTCACCTTCAAGATGCTCACCCACGCACACAAGGTCCTCCATGACACCGGACCAGCATATCTGAACAGCCGACACAAATGCCACGCACCCCAAAGGACCCTACGATCAGCCCAGCTCTCCTACGCCGTGGTCCCCTGCACCAGAAAGACCAGATCAGGAGGCCGCTCCTTCTCCTTCCTCGCGGTCAGAGCCTGGAACGCCCTTCCGCTCCACCTCAGACAGACAACATCGCTCCCCATCTGCGCAAGAAACCTCAAAACCTGGCTCTTCGACAGACCCCTCCTTGATGGACTGGAACCTGCACCCCCCCCCATCGCCTTGAGACCTTTACGGGTGAGTAGTCGCGCTCAACAAACGCCTGATTGATTGATTGATTTAGGAAGGACAGGAATGTGCTGTCTGCCACAGATACAGTGCATTCCTGCCCTTTCACTTTGACACAGTGCAGCCCAGCAAGTTGACTTGCTGCCCTGCACCAAATCTCCAAAAATATGCCCCTTTGCTACTTAATTGTAAGCATAGAAAGAAAAATCACCAAAGCTCAATAATTTGAAAGCTGACTGGGTTAAATCTTCGACATGCAGGCAAGTATGAAAACAAACTTAAGCAAAATGAACATTTTTAACAGGTGGTAAAACTTTGACTGGAATCATATGATTTTGCTGTGTTATTCAATGTATAGATCTCATTTCATATTAATTTCAATCACTGTGCCTTACCAGTGTTATCTGTGTAAGTCCACTAATACACTGTCGTGAAAGAGCGCAGTATTAATACAACCATTACATGACTGACAAATAAAATATACTTGATCCTATTGAATGGAAAAAAGACCTTGACAGGGGGCAGTGTGAGAGGCAGGGCATGAATTGGAGCTGGGTGGTAGCTGAAAATCCTACAAATTTTGGAGGAATCCACCCAGGCTACACCGGTAGTTTGACTGTCAGGTTCCTGAATTTTTGCAAATATGAAAGAGACTAAATTGAGACAAACACTGGGCAGACTGCGCTCTTGATTCGCCAAAACTATAGACAGCTGGGTATTCACCAACTAAAATAAACTTTGAGGACACCGATGGCTTGATTTGCAGTTGGGTGGAAATGGAAAAATATTGAATTTCTGAAGGAAGGGCATCTGTGGCATAACATCGCCCATGCAATCTACAGCCAGGATCACTGATGTATATTCCACCCTTTTTAGAACTTTGTCCCAAAAAATATTTTACATTATCATCCAATTCTAACTCAGGGCCTTGTAATTTTGATACAAAATAGTATTGACCAATCACTATTCTTTGAAGGCGTGTCAATGTATGCTCACATTTTTTTCACCAAACCATTATCAAGAAGACACTGCTCCCCACTGTTCTTACTGAGGATTCCATTCACCTACAAAGTCTCTCTATATTTTGTAAGTGCCAAGCTTGTTAAAGATTTAGGGCCTGATTTAGAGTTTGGCAGGTGGCCCAGCAGCCGTCAGGGTGGCAGACGATATTATCCAGTAATGACGGCAAAATTAAGAGATTACCACTAGCCCAGCAGTGATTGTTGGTCCTTGAGAGGAACTGCTATCACAGCACCTCCTCTGAAAGCACTTTATATTTGGTGGACAGTCACTTTAGCGAGCCGTTAACCCCTTCGGTGCTCGTGATGGAACCATTCCGTCATGAGGACAGGGGCACGAAATCCCTCTGCTGTAAACAACAGAGGGATTTCCATTTTTTGGGGGGGGCCTCAGGAGGTGGGGAAGAGCTTCCCCAACCTCCCGAGGCCAATCCCTGGTTTTCAAAGCAATGACGATCGCGCGCATGGCCCGCTGTCGTCATTACATTGAAAACGAAACTGAAACTTAGTTTCAGTTTCAGTGTTTCAGTGCTTGTGGGGCTATCTCAGCCCACCGAGCACCGAAACACTTGGGAGAGGTATCATTGGAAAGGGGAGAATCTCCCCTTTCCAATGGTACCCTTCCCTAGTGGATCCCTGCTTGGAGATCACCCCAGGAGGGTGATCCCCAAGCAGGGATCTACCCACTAGCACCAAGGAGGGGGGAGCGGCCCCTTGGGCAAGGGCCTTTGCTCCCCCATTGTGTTTTGGGCACACCAGTTTTTCTGCCCCCCCTGGGGGGCAGATGGGGCTGTAGCCCCCAATCTGCCCCCCCAGGGGGACAGAAAGCCCACTAGCGCCAGGGATTTTTTCCCCAAAAATTTACTTAGTGTGGGGGCTGCCCAAAACGGGCATGCCAATGCCCCCACCCCCCTCACCAAAATTACAGCCTTCCTGCCCCCCCTGGGGGGCAGATGGGGACAGTAGCCCCCAATATGCCCCCCAGGGGGGGCAAAAAGCCCACTAGACTCCAGGGATTTATTTTGGGCAAATGAAATTAAGGTGGGGGCTGCCCAAAATGGGCATGTCAATGCTCCCACCCACCCCCAAAAAATTACAGTCTTTCTGCCCCCCCTGGGGGGCAGATGGGGGCAGTAGCCCGCAATCTGCCCACCCGGAGGGGCAGAACGCCCATTAGTGCCAGGGATTTTTTCCCAGCAATTTTACTTAGGGTGGGGGCTGCCCAAAATGGGCATGCCAATGCCCCCACCCACACCCCACCAAAATGACAGCCTTTCTGGGGGCAGTAGCCCCCAATCTGCCCCACCGGGGGGGCAAAAAGCCCACTAGACGCCATGGATTTTTTTGGGCCAATTTTGCTTAGGGTGGGGGCTGCCCAAAATGGGCTTGCCAATGCCCCCACCCCCCACCAAAATTACAGCCTTTCTGCCCCCCCTGGGGGGCAGATGGGGGCAGTAGCCCCCAATCTGCCCCCCCGGGCGGAAAGCCAACTAGAAACCAAGGATTTTTTTTTATTCATGTAGGGGTGGGGCTGCCCAAAATGGGCATGTCAATGCCCCCACCCCCCAAAACAAATTACAGTCTTTCTGCCCCCCGGGGCATTCTTGTGGATCCACAAAATGTAACCCACCCTGCATTCCCCAAAGTCTTCTGAGAAAAATGGTACCTCACTTGTGTGGGTAGGCCTTGTGCCCGTGACAGGAAACAGCCCAAAACGTAATGTGGACACACCACATTTTCTCAGTGAAAACTCACCCTTTTTTTTGCAAAGTGCCTAGTTGTAGATTTTGAACCCTAGCTCTGCCAGCACCTAGGGAAACCCAGCAAACCTATACATTTTTGAAAACTAGACACCCAGGGGAATCCAGTATGGGGAGACTTGTCTGGCTCTCACCAGGTTCTGTTACCCAGAATCCCTTGCAAACCTTAAACTTTGTCAAAAAAAACACATTTTCCTCACATTTTTGTGGTGGAAAGTTCTGGAATCTGCGTGGATCCACAAAATTCCACAAAGCCCGCATTGCCCAAAGTCTTCCGAGAAAAATGGTACCTCACTTGTGTGGGTAGGCCTAGTGCCCGCGACAGGAAATGGCCCAAAACGCAGCGTGGACACACCACATTTTCACAGTGAAAACTGACCCTTTTTTTGTGCAAGGTGCCTAGCTGTAGATTTTGAACCCTAGCTCTGCCGGAACCTAGGGAAACCTAGCAAACCTATACATTTTTAAAAACTAGACACCAAGGTGAATCCAGGATGGGGTGACTTGTCTGGCTCTCACCTGGTTCTGTTACCCAGAATCCCTTCAAACCTCAAAATTTGTCCAAAAAGCCACATTTTCCTCACATTTCTGTGGATGAAAGTTATGGAATCTGTGTGGATCCACAAAATTCCAACCACCCCGCATTCCCCAAAGTCTTCCGAGAAAAATGGTACCTCACTTGTGTGGGTAGGCCTCGTGCCCGGAACAGGAAACGGCCCAAAACGCAACGTGGACACCACATTTTCACAGTGAAAACGAACCCTTTTTTTGCAAAGTGCCTAGCTGTAGATTTTGAACCCTAGCTCTGCCAGCACCTAGGGAAACCTAGCAAACCTATACATTTTTTAAAACTAGACACCCAGGGGAATCCAGGATGGGGTGACTTTTCTGGCTCTCACCAGGTTCTGTTACCCAGAATCCCTTGCAAACCTCAAACTTTGTAAAAAAAACACATTTTCCTCACAATTCTGTGGTGGAAAGTTCAGGAATCTGAGTGGATCCACAAAATTCCACCCACTCCGCATTCCCCAAAGTCTTCCAAGAAAAATGGTACCTCACTTGTGTGGGTAGGTCTAGTGCCCGCGACAGGAAACGGCCCAAAACGCAACGTGGACACAACACATTTTCAAAGTGAAAACAGACCCTTTTTTTGCAGAGTGCCTAGCTGTAGATTTTGAACCCTAGCTCTGCCGGCACCTAGGGAAACCAAGCAAACCTATAAATTTTTGAAAACTAGACACCCAGGGAAATCCAGGATGAGGTGACTTGTCTGGCTCTCACCAGGTTCTGTTACCCAGAATCCCTTGCAAACCTCAAAATTTGTCAAAAAAACCACATTTGTCTCACATTTCTGTGGTGGAAAGTTCTGGAATCTGTGTGGATCCACAAAATTCACACAGCCCGCATTCCCCAAAGTCTTCCGAGAAAAATGGTACCTCACTTGTGTGGGTGGGTCAAGTACCCGCGACAGGCAAGGGCCCAAAACCTATTGAGGCGACTTCAAAATTACCTATCACAAAACAACCTGGTTTTGCAAGAGGGGTCCCATGAGTTTTTGGTCCGGGCTCGGCGGCCTACTAGGGAAACCTACCAAACCCACACATTTCTGAAAACTAGACACCCTGGGGAGTCCAGCAAGGTATGGCTTGCATGGGTCCCCCAACATTTCCCTACCGAGAATCCCCTGCAAACCTCAAATTTAGCAGAAAAAATCACTTTTTTCTTAAAATTCTGTGTGGGAAAGTTCTGGAATCTGCGTGGATCCACAAATTTCCTTCTACACAGCATTCCCCCAGGTCTCCTGATAAAAATGGTACCGCACTCGCGTGGGTGGGTCAAGTACCCGTGACAGGCAAGGGCCCAAAACCTATTCAGGCAATATCAAAATTACCTATCACAAAACAACCTGTTTTTGCAAGGGGGGTCCCATGTGTTTTTGGCCCCGGGCTCAGCATCCACGTAGGGAAACATACCAAACCCACACATTTCTTAAAACTAGATACCCGGGGGAGTCCAGCAAGATTGGCTTGCGTGGGTCCCCCAACATTTCCCTACCCAGAATCCCCTGCAAACCTCAAATTTTGTTGAAAAAATCTATTTTTCTCACATTTCTGTGTGGGAAAGTTGTAGGATCATCGGGCTGACACAACTTTCCTACCACCCAGCGTTCCCCCAGGGCTCCCGATAAAAATGGTACCTCACTTGTGTGGGTAGGCATAGTGGCTGCAACAGGAAAAGGCCCAAATCATACTGTGGAGACTTCAAAATTACCTATAACAAAACTACCTGGTTTTGTGGGGGGGCACTTGGGGTTTTGGCCCCGGGCTCGCCGCCATCTAGGGAAACCTACCAAACCCACACATTTCTGAAAACTAGGCACCCTGGGGAGTCCAATGAGGTATGGCTTGCGTGGATCCCCCATCGTTTTCCTACCCAGAATGCCCTGCAAAGCTAAAATTTAGCTGAAAAAAACACATTTTCCACATATTTTTGGGTGGAATCACCGTGCCGGCACAAATGTCCTACCCCACAGCGTTCCCCTCAGTCTCCCGAGTAAAATAATACCTCACTTGTGTGGGTGGGGCAACGGCCTCTGACTGGGAAGAGCCCAAAACATAGGGAATAAGGGTATAGCGCCGAGAATTCTAAGCGCTACATTTTTTTAAAAATACGTTTTTAGCCAATTCTGCATTTGACACCCATACAAGTGAGGTACCATTTTACTCGGGACACTAAGGTGAACGTTGTGGGGTAGGACATTTGTGCCGCCACGGTAATTCCACACAAAAATATGTGGAAAATGTGTTTGTTTCAGCTAAATTTGAGGTTTGCAGGGGATTCTGGGTAACTTTGGGGGATCCACGCAAGCCACACCTCATTGGACTCCTCAGGGTGTCTAGTTTTCAGAAATGTGTGGTTTTGGTAAGTTTCCCTAGGTGGCCGCCGAGCCCGGGGCCAAAAACTCATGGGACCCCCTTGCAAAACCAGGTTGTTTAGTAATAGATAATTTTGATGTTGCCTCAATAGGTTTTGGGCCCTTGCCTGTCGCGGGTACTTGACCCACCCACGCGAGTGAGGTACCATTTTTATCAGGAGACCTGGGGAAATGCTGTGTAGAAGGACATTTGTGGATCCACGCAGATTCCAGAACTTGACCCACCCACACAAGTGAGGTACCAATTTTCTCGGAAGACTTTGGGGAATGCGGGCTGAGTGGAATTTTGTGGATCCACACAGATTCCAGAACTTTCCACCACAGAAATGTGAGGAAAATGTGTATTTTTTTTAACAAATAAGAGGTTTGCAAGGGATTCTGGGTAACAGAACCTGGTGTGAGCCGGACAAGTCACCCCATCCTGAATTTCCCTGGGTGTCTAGTTTTCAAAAATGTATAGGTTTGCTAGGTTTCCCTAGGTGCCGGCAGAGCTAGGGTTCAAAATCTACAGCTAGGCACTTTGCAAAAAAAGGGTCCGTTTTTACCGTGAAAATGTGTTGTGTCCATGTTGCGTTTTGGGCAGTTTTCTGTCGCGGGCACTAGGCCTACCCACACAAGTGGGGTACCATTTTTCTCGGAAGACTTTGGGGAATGCGGGGTGGGTGGAATTTTGTGGATCCACGCAGATTCCAGAACTTTCCACCACAGAAATGTGAGGAAAATGTGTTTTTTTTACAAATTTCGAGGTTTGCAAGGGATTCTGGGTAACAGAACCTAGTGAGAGCCAGACAAGTCACCCCATCCTGGATTTCCCTGGGTGTCTAGTTTTCAAAAATGTATAGGTTTGCTAGGTGTCCCTAGGTGCCGGCAGAGGTAGGGTTCAAAATCTACAGCTTGGCACTTTGCAAAATAGTTTCAGTTTTCACTGTAAAATGTGGTGTGTCCACGTTGAGTTTTGGGCCGTTTCCTGTCGCGGGCACTATGCCTACCCACACAAGTGAGGTACCATTTTTCTCTGAAGACTTTGGGGAATGTGGGGTGGATCGAATTTTGTGGATCCACGCAGATTCTAAAACTTTCCACCACAGAATTTTGAGGAAAATGTTGTTTTTTTTACAAATTTTGAGGTTTGCAAGGGATTCTGGGTAACAGAACCTGGTGAGAGCCAGTCAAGTCACCCCTTCCTGGGTTCCACTGGGTGTCTAGTTTTCAAAAATGTATATGTTTGCTAGGTTTTCCTAGGTGTCGGCAGAGCTAGGGTTCAAAATCTACAGCTAGGCACTTTGCAAAATAAGGGTCCGTTTTCAGTGTGAAAATGTGGTGTGTCCACGTTGAGTTTTGGGCCGTTTCTTGTCGCCGGCACTAGGCCTACCCACACAAGTGAGGTACCATTGTTCTCGGAAGACTTTGGGGAACGCGGGGTGGGTGGAATTTTGTGGATCTACGCAGATTCCAGAACTTTCCACCACAGAAATGTGGGGAAAATGTTTTTTTTTTTTACAAATTTTAAGGTTTGCAAGGGATTCTGGGTAACAGAACCGGGTGAGAGCCAGTCAATTCACCCCATCCTGGATTCCCCTTGGTGTCTAGTTTTCAAAAATGTATAGGTTTGTTAGGTTTCCCAAGCTGCAGGCAGAGTTAGGGTTCAAAATCTACAGCTAGGCACTTTGCAAAAAAAGGGTCCATTTTCACTGTGAAAATGTGGTGTGTCCACGTTGTGTTTTGGGCCGTTTCCTGTCGCGGGCCCTAGGCCTACCCACACAAGTGAGGTACCATTTTTCTCGGAATACTTTGGGGAACGCGCGGTGGGTAGAATTTTGTGGATCTACGCAGGTTCTAGAACTTTCCACCACAGAAATATGAGGAAAATGTGTTTTTTTTTACAAAGTTTTAGGTTTGCAAGGGATTCTGGGTAATGGAACCTGGTGAGAGCCAGTCAAGTCACCCCATCCTGGATTCCCCTGGGTGACTAGTTTTCAAAAATGTATAGGTTTGCTAGGTTTCCCTAGGTGCCGGCAGAGCTAGGGTTCAAAATCTACAGCTAGGCACTTTGCAAAAAAAGGGTCCGTTTTCACTGTGAAAATGTGGTGTGTCCACGTTGCGTTTTGGGCCGTTTCCTGTCGCGGGCACTAGGCCTACCCACACAAGTGAGGTACCATTTTTCTTGGAAGACTTTGGAGAACGTGGGGTCAGGGGAATTTTGTGGGTCCACGCAGATTCCAGAACTTTCCACCAGAGAAATGTGTGGAAAATGTGTTTTTTTTTACAAAATTTTAGGTTTGCAAGGGATTCTGGGTAATAGAAACTGGTGAGAGCCAGTCAAGTCACCCCATCCTGGATTCCCCTGGGTGTCTAGTTTTCAAAAAATGTATAGGTGTGCTAGGTTTCCCTAAGTGCCGGCAGAGCTAGGGTTCAAAATCTACAGCTAGGCACTCTACAAAAAAAGGGTCAGTTTTCACTGTAAAAATTAAGTGTGTGCACATTGCGTTTTGAGCCGTTTCCTGTCGCGGGCACTAGGCCTACCCACACAAGTGAGGTACCATTTTTATCAGGAGACTTAGGGTAACACAGAATTGTAGAGCAACTGTTATTACCTATTGACTTTTGATGCATTTCTGCCTTCCAAATGAAAGACAATATGTAAAAAAGAAGTCATTTTGAAAAATGACCTATAATTCTCATGCTAGTATGGGTACTCACAATATCGGAAATGTGCAAATATCTACTGTTTCTAAACTCTATATTTTGTTCCAATTTCAGAAATCCATAGGTGCCTTTCATACTGATTTTTCCATGTATATATTTTCCCAAATTAATTGCTATATACCCGGTACATAATAAAAAACCATTGCAAGACGCTGCTCAGTTATTGGCTCTGCGTTCGTCAGGTTCTTGGTGAACCTAAAAGTCCTATATATCCCCACAACCATAAAGGTCCAGCGGATGTAACAGTATATTGCTTTCAAACGGTTGTCATGATTAGAAGAAGCTACAGGTGTAAACGTTGACACAATTGGTGTTTTTTAACTAAGTTTCAATTTTTCATATATTCAACGGTTAGTTTCTATAAAGAAACCTTGAAGGATCTACACAAATGACCCCTTGCTAAATTCAGAATGTTGTTTACTTTTCTAAAATGTTTAGCTTTCCAGGATTCATTATTGCTTTCATACCCATTTCTACCATTAACTGGAAAGAGGTTGAAAGCACAAAAAATAGCAAAAATAGGCTATGTCCCAGAAAAATGCCAAAACTGTGTAAACATTTTTGGTTTTCTGACAAAAGTCTTCTTGTCCCTGAAAGCTGGGAAAATGGTGATTTCAGCACCACAACCCTTTTTTGATACCATTTGCAGGGAAAAAACCAGACGCTTTCATCTGTAGCCCTTTTTTCCCATTTAAAAAAAATATACCTGTATTTTGGCTAATTTCTGGGTCCCCTCAAGGGGAATGCACAAACCCTGGGTACCTTTAGAATCCCCATGATGTTGGAAAAAAAGTACGCAAATTTGGCGTGGATACCTTATGTGGTCAAAACGTTACAGGGGCCTAAGCGTGAACCACCCCAAATAGCCAAAAAAAGGCTTAGCACAGGGGGGGAAAGGCCTAGCAGCGAAGGGGTTAAGTAACATTTTCATTTTTCAGAAACAAATGCAGGGGCTTGTTTCTGGAAAATGAAAAAGTAGTGCACCCACACCCAAGGAGTTTTCTCGGCCGTGGCCCGTGCAGGTAAGAGCGGTGGGGTCCAGTGGGGGGGTTTGGACGGATGATGATGAGGGAAAATTAAATAAAGAATTAATTTTCCCTCGTCTGTCGAAATCCCCCTCCCCACATGGCCCCACCGCTCTTACCTGCATGGGCCGTGGCTGCTAAGACTTACCTTATGTTTTTCCTGGCAGTGATGGACAAAAAAATAGACAATAGGGGGCAGATTTACTTACATTTGACGCAGTGTAATACAGCAAGACACCTTGCTGTGCTGTGTCAAATGGAGAGAGAGGAATGTACCATGTCTACTAAGATATGACACATACCTGTTCCCTCTCTGTGCTGGCAGTCTAGTAGCTGCCAAGCACCAATGCAGGCACCCTTGCACAATGGTGCAAGTGTTTCTGCATTGTGGGCAAGATTGTTTTTGTGCTGAAAGGGACAGCTTACTGCACAAAAACAATCCTCTAACGCTTTTTTCTCTTTCTACGTGTGCTGCCAAATGCAGCACACGTAGAAAGAGGAGAAAACAAGGAGAAAAAAACATATTTCGCCTTGTTACGGCTCCCCTGGCAAGGCATAGCATTATGTTGCATTCCGAGGTTTACTAGTATTAGTAAATCTGGGAATGCACCAGATGCCATGGGGGATGATTGGGAACACCTGCGCTTCACCCATAGAATGCCTTCCTAGGCAGACCCCCCAGATTATTGCGGCATAGACTGGCAAATTTAGCGGCACAAAAATGGAAATTTAGCGGCACAAAAATGAAAATTTAGCGGCATTATGGTGCACTTTATTTTACTCACAATCATTCTTTTTCAGTCTTAAATCACTAGAAACTGTTTTAGCAGAGTATTCCACTTTGAAATAGGCATGTTTAAAGTGCCTGCAACTCTACGGAAGCACAGCTCTAATCCTAACCTCGTGCGAGGGGGCCCTATTTCTCCCTGGAATGTTTAGCGCCCATTTTCGCACCCCTGCCGGGCACCTCTGCCTCCTGGACCCATGAGACATGACACCTTCATCAGGTGCCATAGGGCGCAGGATGGTAGTTGGTGGAGGTGCACTGCCACGGATAGGTTGAGATCAACTGTGCCAGGAAGATTCAGCTGTCCTTGAGGATGTTTACTAACAACTTTTCCTACGTTCTATTACGGATTTTTCAAATCATGACTATTACTCTTCAGAAAAACCCAATTAATCAAAACTGAATAAAGTACTGAGTATATAAAACAATGCGAAAATGGCCACTTTGTCTTGCTTACATGTTATACCAAGTCTCTAGTGCCACCATCATGAAGTACAATTTAAAAAAAATCTGGATAGAGGTACTATTTCACGTTACAATTTTTTAACCTTATGCCACTTGAGTTTTCACTTTCAGGTATGTTTAGCTCAAAATAGGTATCATGTCTTATAAACATAGTATGTAGTTCAAAGATCAAAAGTCTGAAACGCTCAGAGTTTTAAAAAACAGGTTTATTAGTTTTATCGAGACTGGAACGAGGTTGTACCTGGTTTCGCGTACATGCCACCATCCCTCTGGGTAGCATTCTAAAGTGAAAATCAGGCACATGCACCGGTGTTTGCTGCCACGCGCCAGAATGCATCATTCCCTGCTCACATCCATTGTAGATGGCAGGGCCAGTATTTACAACTACACAACATAATATTGTAAGGGGCAGAAACCTGTGGACTATGTAGGAAGTAAATGGGCCTGTCAAGACACCGTTTAAGTTCAATACGTATTCAAGCAGATGGAAAGGATGCAGCAAAAATGTTAAGAGGCTCATTTCCGTATGTCACACCATCATACAGTCCTGCTGTATATCTAGTCAATTGCTCTTTGCATTCTGGGACCTGTAGTTTCATATTCCCATTAGACGTGTGCCCCTCCAATTAATCGCGTGCAAATTGCTGTTGGCTAAAAACTAGACTAATCAATGGGGCCACACATGTGGGGTCTCGTAACAGTTTTTGTGTTGTCCTTTAGGCACCAGTCCTTCCAAACACCAGGGTTCACCTCCTCTCTCGCAGCCCCTAGTCCCACGCTTCCCCAAATAAAGGGCAGAGTCCATGAGGGGCCACCTGACTTTACAAGCGGCTCACAATTCATTCTTGCACAGTGAAAATGAAATAGCACATCCTAAAATGGTGCTAACATTCCTTTCATTGTACCTTAGATGGCCTTAATTGGCCCATGGCCAAACACATGCAGGTGAAAAAGGTGTTCTCTGTGCTTAATGTGAGCTTGTGGTAGCAGGTGGGGCCCACTGGCACTCATTCGTGGGGACCAAAACTTCCAATATCAGACATTAACACTGAACAAGAGACGGAAAGGCATAAAAAGTGGACAGAAGAGTGAAGAGAAAGTTGGAAAAACATTAAAAAATAAAAAAGGGAGAAAGCAGGATGAAAAAGAACCTGCAAGAGAGAGATAAGGGGCACGGAGTGTATCGTTGTGGATGAAAGAGGCATGAGGTGGAATCTAGACTACACAGACAGTTCGTAACCCTGAAATTTGACAGTGGACTTATAAGAAAAACTTTGTGCCCTGCACTTATTCGATTTCAAATTAAGTAAGCACTGCTGGTTCTGGAAGTGATAATTGCTCATTTTATCAACCTCTGCAGGATGAGTGGATATGGTCAGGGCTGTCTTTAGGGTGGTGCAACTGGTGCAGTCGCACCTGGCGCTCACATGGGCAGAGGGGCTGTGTTTAAAAATAGTTTATGGGTTTAAAGCACTTGCTGAGAGTTCCTTGCACGTCCAGTAGTCAGCACGTGCTGCAGAGTTCCTTGTCAGTCAAGCAGCACTGTTGGAGGGTAGTAGCAGGGCTTCATTTGAGCCAGTGGTTTCCGGAGCTCTGCACCTTCACTTAATTGTCAACATCTGCACTGATGACAGTCTGCCACATATTGGTGATGTGGTACCGCACAGTGTCATACCCTATGCAAAGAGTAACTGTCACATAACTTCTAGTGGATCGGAAATGACAGGCACACGCAGCTGCAAACTATGCTGGACTAGCATGAAGTATACATTAGAAATGAAAATTTCGTTTATAAAGAGGAAACAGGGGAATGAGCAGGGCAGGCATCTAATAACCGAAAGGATCATAGGTTAAAGAGACGAGTTCTAAGGGCTTTGCAAAAGGAAAGAAAGCCTGACTTTTATTTTTTTTAATTAGCTCAAGCTCAAATGGCATCCTCAGCTGTGCTGAACAAAATGAAACGCTGTAAAGATGATCGACTTAAATTTCAGACAACCCCAACTGTTCCTGTAATATACCACCTTCTACGCTATGCTTGCTACAGATATATTTTTAACTTACACTTCGGTCACATTGCCCATGCCGCTTAAGGTTGAGATTACAAAAGTCAAGGCTGTACATCCCTCCCACGCCCCCGGAGCCCTAGCTCAGCGTTAAAGAAGAAAAAAACAGTCAATAAATACGAGTCCAACTATGCTCAGCAGGCACGCATTAGCCGCGAAACTGTACCCCTCCAACCACACTACCCTTACCATTTCCTTGAAGGCAGAGAAGACTTGTAAAAGTTAGCAATGGACTTGAACCCATTAGGAAGCAGCTATTTTATGGCTGCACAGCGGCACGCAGTGACGTGTGCGCGCGTGCAACCAATAAGAAGCCATCATTTTTTCCTTTCTTCTGGGAGACCCTTTTTAGCGGCCAAAATAGCAAATATCGCGACCAGCTAATCAGACGATTTCGCGATTTTTTCGTGAATCGCGAAATTACGAAATGCTGGAGGGTCTGCCTAGGGCAGAGTAACGCAAGGCAGCGGCTTGCGCCACCTTGCAATCCTCCGGATTTACTATGCCATGCAGAGCCAATCAAGGTGGATCTGCATGCCATAGTAAACTTCCCTTACGTGCTTGTATTGGCCTTGAACCACCTTGCGTGACACAAGGGCAACGCAAGCCCTACAGAATCCCGGCACAGATCATCTGCTTTTGGGCTGACAGTCTGATGTCCTTATTCTGACTACCCCTACTCATTCAGACATTATAGTAAGTTTTCCAACAGGGAAGTCAGCGGGGGCACCACAGTTGGAAAAACTGATGGTAGCACTATTCAGAACAGAGTTAGCAGCCAAGGGTTTGGTGGAAAGGGTATTCGGTCACTTGGTTTGTGAATCAGTACCCTGCCCACCAAACTGTAAACCAGGCCCTTAGTGCTTCATTAAACTCTGGTGGGTGGCAGCAAGCTCATCAGGTGAGTGGAGCCGATGGTCTCTGCTCCCCTGGCAGAAGTCCATCTGCCAAATTTAATGATCACTATCAGGCAGTAACGCTGTGCAGCAGCTCCATTGAAGTACAAAATTTTGCCATTTATGATGCTGCTATTCTTTAAAGTATGGTGTTCTACAAGAACAAACTCCCAAAACAGAATTTTACTTCAGCACAAAAGAACTATGGCCGCACTGTGCGGGAAGCTCTCTCCCTACATTTTGGTGCTATTGTGTTATTTCCCTTCCTGAGATCACCATTTTTCTGATTGCGAAGCCAGCTGAGGCTCCGCAATCAGAAACCCTGTGGTTCCACCATCTCTAAAATTTTAACTGGCAACTCATCCAGCACAGTTCCTGTGCTTTAAAAGATTGCCCTACTTAGGGACAGCATCTGACAGTATATTTCCTGTCCAAGTTCACCATGTGAAGCATGGCACATTCTGACCAAAAAAGAACAAAAATGTCTGCTACTCTCATAGAAAAAAACTCTCCTGGTCCCACAGGGACAATTGTTTATGTTTTTCAGATGTAAACTCTTGCATATAGATTTGTTTCCAAAATACAAAAAATTGTTGGCTTGCTATCATGACATGGGCAAAGTCCTTTCGCCTTGCTGGTGGTAGAGCTTTTGGTGAAAAGATCACAGTCAAGCTGGCATGTATCTCTGTATGTGTGCTCTGGAGTTTTGCTGAGCCATCTGCCAAATCTGTAAGACCCTCTTTTGACCCTTAATGTTTTCACAACAGCAAGATAACTAAGAGATGGAAGCAAACAAAACCTGTCATGTTCTGCCCATAGATTGGATTTGAAGGAAAACCTAAGAACTATTCCTCAAAGTGTTATTAAGGGGTGATTGGTGTTTACTATAATAGAACGACAGGACCTATAAAAAGTACTTGCCAAGTAATTCTCAAACCTGATAATGCACACAGGCCTGAAGAACCTCTCCATACTACAGAATATTTTCAATTGATGGAATTTGACCAGAGAAAGCTCCATTTTGAGTGTGCTTATATGAAATGAAGGGTAATCCTTGACCTCAGAGAAGCAGAAGATCCAAGATACACAATCATGGCCACTCTGTCTGCCAGATGTCTTGTGGAAGTGCCTCAAGTAGGTGTGCACCCTGAATATTGATCCCTGAATATCAATGGGACAGCGTATTGAGCACAAAATATGTTAAAAATAGTATTGACAGCTAGATTTTCTACACCTAACTCCACATATATGTACCTACACAAGACATATATCTTCAAAGTACATAGATGTGGGATTAGGAATAGTAAATCTATACTTCCCAATATGCACTTACATTTCAGTTTATTGTCACTTGATATTCTGTCCTCAATATTCTTATATGACAATATTCTGAGGGTCGATATTCATTAGTACAATCTCTCAATTATTCTGTACCACTCAGAAAGATTGTAGCACTCGGAATGACTGTTAAGCTGTTCTACATTGTTGAGGTTTATAAAGAAAGGGGTTTATTTATGAGATTCCTGCTTCACTTTTGCAACACATAAAGTGGTCCATGCGTGACACAGGGTTGGTATAAAGATTTTTTAAGCCACGCAAAGCCACCCTGCATGGCTTTGAGTGGCCTCATAAATCATGACTAAGGCGACGCAGCGCAAGTCGCTACTTCACTGCGTCACCTTACTCTGCACCTGAGAGTTGGTCCATGGGTGTTGCAGTGGGTTTTCCCACGCTACACCCATGGAGTTTGACACTGCCCCAGATTTACAAAGTGATGTAAACCTGGTGAAGCGTCAAATCCGTACACCTCCTGAGGTGAGGCGTAACGAGGAGAAATATGTTTATTTCTCCTCATTGTTTCCTCTTTCCTTGTGTTTTGCATTCTGCTGCACAAAGAAGAAAATGCCTCTTAGGATTGTTTTTGTGCAGGAAGGTGACAGGAATGCAAGGTGTCTTGCTGCGCTGCCCTATGCCAAAATGCCGTAAATGAGGCCCAAGGTATCCAGATGACCTTTTCAACCTCTTAAGCCCACTATCTCATAAGGTCAGAGGAAGGAGGGATACGTGCATGAAGTGTGCCTCAAAATAGACTTGTGCTTTGTGGCTCAAGATTACAAGAAAAATAAGCAACTTTCATAGAGCAACCCTACTTAATACGCTAAAACTGAAAGGTCCTGCAACTCAGAGACTGGTAAGGGAGAGGAGTAAATGGGCTCAAAATTCAAAGTTCGGTAGGACTTATCAAAACTCAAATCAAAAACCTATTTGGTAATAACAAGTCGCATTGAAAGGGGATGAAACATCCAGGAGGTACAGAAGCTACAACTGAGGGGAAACTCTAATCACAGAGGACAGTAATTTCAAAGAACATTTATACCTAAAGATAACCCTAAGAAGTGGACTTTCCTTAAGCACACAGCAACCAGCAAAACCAAATATAAATGGCTTTCCTCACTGTACATGAAAAGGTGAAGCTAAAAATAACCCTTGGAAATCAGCGCACATGGAGAGACGTAGGGGCATATTTACATTCGCCACGGGAACAGCACTTTTTGTGACGTTCCTTTGGCGATAAACCCTTCGCCTTATTTACACGGCAGCATTAAGCCACTTAATGTGGCTTAACGCCGCTTCGTAAATAAGGCCCCCTTTCACGCTACACTTAGCGTGAAAGGGGCCGGCAATGGGTGTTGTGGTGGGCATTCCACCGCAACACCCACTGATTTTGACGCTGCCACCTATTTACAAAGGCGACGTAAATAAGGGGCAGGGCCAAAATTAAGACCAAAAATAACCTGGTCTTAACATGGCAAAACAAGGAGACATGATTAATTTCTCCTCGTTTTTGCTGTTTCTATGTGTGCTGCATTGTGCAGCACACATAGAAACAGCAAATTGCCATGAATGATTGTTTATGTGCAGGAAGGTGTCCCTTTCTGTACATAAACAATCATTAAAAAATGATGATTTGCAACTTATATGTGTGCTGCAGCACACATAAGAGTTACAAATCACCATTACGGATTGTTTATGTGCAGGAAGGGCACCCTCCTGCACATAAACAATAATTCCCTCAAAGAAGGCACCCTTGCACTTTGGTGCAAGGGTGCCTGCATTGGTTCTAGGCAGCTGAATTTAGCGCCAGCGCTAGGGAAAACACAGGGGTGCGCTGTTTCATTTTAAATACGGAGCATCACTGCATTTTCAGAATGGCGGATCACGGCGTTAGCAATTTAGCTTAATGCCATGCTCTGCCATTCTATTGTAAATATGCCCCATAGTGTGCACTGTTTCCAAGGGAGAGAACAGCCACCTCTCGAGCAGAAGCCTAGGTTTATTTGTACAATGAAAACCTAGCCGAGAAGCAAAAAAGCTCCTAGTAATCAAGCATGCGAACAAGACAAGGAAAGTGAACAATTTACTATTTTGTACAAAAGTAAGTCAGAATAAGGGAGTTCAGTTAAAAAACGCTGTGCCTCGTTCTTTTCTGCATAAAGGATTAATGAAAAGGCATGCATGGTTTCATTAATCTTTCTATTAAGTACAGTTTTTGGATCTTAAAATGTACTTTTAAATCATTATTGAGCCTCTTTTTGTTTCTTCCGTCCTGAAAGTTAAATCACACCCTTAACACAGGCAGGGCCTCATTTATGAGGAATTGGCGTAGGGCAGTGCCACAAGACTTCTTGCTGTGATGCCCTACACCAATATGAAAGGACAGGGAAGCCTGTATTTATGAACTAAAGGTGCATTCCTGTCCTTTCCCCCTGCGCTGAGCACAGTTTGTTGCCTAGTGCCAACGCAGGCACCCTTGTGCTCATCTCGGTTCTAGGGTGCCTCCGTTGTAGGCCGGATATTTTTTGTGCAGGAAGGCGTACCTTCCTGCACAAAAACAATCCTGAGAGGCATTTTCCTCTTTCTATGCACACATGGAAAGAGGAAAAACAAGAAGAAATTAAAATATTTCTCCTCGTTACGCCTGCTCTGGGGAGGCTAAGGGTTTGGTGCTGCCTCAGGTTTACGTGATTAAGTAAATCTGGGACAGTGTAAAAATCCATGGTTGTTTCATGGGAAAACCCACCACAACGCCCATGGAACGCCTCCTCGATGCAGAGTAAGACAAGGCAGTGACTTGCACTGCTTTGTCTTACTCCATATCTATGAGGCCATGCAAAGCCACGCAGAGTGAGTTTGAGTCGCCTCATAGATGCGATTGCGAGGCTTGCACAGCCGGAGCGTCAAAAAACGTGCCGCTCTGGTGCAAGCCTCTCATAAATAAGCCCCACAGTGTTTTTCTTTTACCTGAGCAGTGGCCTTGTCAACCAGTTTGCAGTTCACAGGTCCACGAACCACATACATCAATTAATTTTCACTTGTTATTTCTTTTCTTTTGACAAAATAATTCCATGTCAGAGAGAACAGTGATTCTGCATTTTTGTGAATACATTGTGATTACATTTTTTAAATTCGAGCTCCCTGGTACGGTGCTACCTGCATAATGATTCTACACATGATTTTGTTTGCTGAGAGGAAACCTATTTTTGTTTTCTTTTGTAAACAGAATGCATCAGCCGAAACCTAAAAACAGAGGAGCTTTTGGTGAAGAGTCACGTCAAGAAAATCTTTATTGTCCATCTTATAAAAAAGTCATGTACAATAACAAACAAAATATTAATGAGACATATTGTGGTAATAGCTTACCAATATATCTGCTAAATCATACAAGTAACAAAAATGTATACATATGTACATCATCCACATTTTCAGTAGCAGAATCTTGAACACATGCCTTAAGAGAGGTGACTGTTCTCCTAAGTGATGATATGTCGGACCAAAACAATGAAAAGGACATTTGATTTTCTTTGTGTATCAGACACAGACTACATCTACGGGAGTGGCCACTCTCAACTTTCCAACTGGCACTAAGGGCAGATAGAGGAAGATGCATTAAAGTAACCCATAATAATTATTTGCTTACCAAATAGACCAAAGAATTAGTCAAATACCTATGCAGAGACAAGGCTATGTAGATATCATATACAAATAGCAATTATTGATACTATTCACAAAGCTATTTTACACCAGTGAGTCAGCTACATGTTTGCACCCCCATAAACAGGGGATGCGGACACATTTATGAGTGTAAAACGCTGCAGCCAGAGAAAATAATGGAGGCAGGGTTCTAAAATAGAACCTCAAAGGAAATAATGGTCAATGAATTTATTTCGACTTTTAAAGTATATATAAAAAATACCCTAATGCTGAGTTGAAATATAAATAATGAAACGTTATTTTTTAATTAATTTGTTTTTACCTTAACTTTAAAAAAAATATATAATAATTCAAATTATCTATAAATGTAGCTATTTTACATTTTAAGTCATAATAAATAAACAAACAATTTTCTTTAGGTGTATTTATTTAAATAAACTATTAATTTACTATTTCATTCAAAATTAACTCTTTTGTTCTGCATCTAAAATGAATTCATAAAACTAATTTGCATGAATATTTAATATAACATATTTTAAAAATGTATTTAAAAAATGTAATCAGAATTTTTAATTTCTCTATGCATTACTATGGAGCGATCTGAAAAATATTAGTAACAATATTTTATGTTAAATGGTGATGTAAATTAATTCAATTCAATTCAAAACTTTATTCAGCAGTATTGTGGCAGCCATGAAAGTTATTCATGAAAAGAAAATGATAAGAACATTTTACATCATAACAATTGAAATTAAAATTTAACCAATACATAAAGCGCCTCAGCTAGAAAGATAAAATATCTCATACAGTACTAAATTGCAGCAGCATGTCTCATCAATGCATCGAAGTTCTTGCCTGCGTGACAGCCTTTAAAAAGTCTCCTAAATTAAAAGACACTTAAAAAAAAGTACTAAGAATCTAAGGGGCACATTACGATGGCGGGCGGAAGCACCACCGCCGTGCTGGCGGATGCAAAAACCACCAGTTACCGCCGGCACGCAGCAGTCCACACGCCCGTCCAATTACGATGCGAAAAGTAGGCCAAACACCGCCATCAAAGTGCGCCCGTACATGTAGCGGCGCAGCCCAACTGACACACACCGTCCGACGAAACACGTCCCGCCCGGCGCATAAATTACGATGCCGCAAACAAACGGCTCCCACGGCCAAGAGATACCGTACGACAAACCGAAGCGGTAACACGGATGCCGAGCACGGACAACGAAGAAGCGGCTCCCCGAGCATGAATCCAGCACTGCAGGCACTCCCCATGCTCCTGCTGATGCACCACCAAGGACGCAACGTACCGCGGAGACGCAGGTAGGCACACACACAACAAGTGCACGCAAACATCGCACACAGTGCAAGGGCGGAAAAAGCGGACAACCCCCCACCAGCGCGTGTACACTACACATCCACCATCGTATCCACATATGACACACAGGCCAAATCGTAACATCGCAGAACACATGTGTACACACCACCTGGGACTAGGAACCAACCACCCCGTCACGGCCCCAAAGCGCCGATGACGCCGCCACACATGCGCACAACGCAGAGGCCAACCGCAGCGCCATGCATGCGTCGCACACAGACACAGGGACACAACCAAGCAGCACACACATCAGCCCCACCCCGAACGCACATGACACGTGACAGGCCGGCCACAGACATGTCCCCAACGCCCAATTCACGGACAACACCCAACGCCACACAACCGGCGCACACATGTCAGTGAAGACACGCAACAGCAGGACACACCCCAGTGTAACAAACATGGCGTAGCACACAGCGGCGGCAACACCAACTAGGAGAAGCAGGGCCCCTTCGGGAAGAGGAACGCCAGTACCACACAGAAACACCCATACCACCCTGCACATATGAACAAGACATATAAAACGGAACACCAAAGAGCCCGGGGACCGACAACAGGTGGCCCAAGAATAACATTCACACACAAGGCCCAACGCAGAGCGGAAAGGCAGCCTGCCGCCCACACAAGGGAGAGCAGACAGCACTGAATGACCTTCCATTCCAACTCCGAAACCACAGCCCTACGACAGAAGCCGGTGAATACAGCCATTGTCCAAGAATAGACCAACACAGGCATGCCGAGGAGACCGACCACAGGGCAGATAGCGCATATCACAGAAGCACACAACGGACGGGGAAGAAAGAAGAAAACACTCCCCCATGTCGGCCACATGCAAGTTAATTGGAAGGAGTCACACAGCACTGACCTTGAACTGTCTGAGAAGCATGTGGGAAGAGGGCCCGTGTCCTCCAAACAAGCCAACAGAACACAAGTCCTGTCTCCCTACGACTACACAGAGCTCACAGCAACCCCGGAGCGTGCACATTGCAGACTGCACACACAGCCGGAGCACGCCACCTCAACGAACCGCTGCGAAATGGCAACCGCAACACACCTACCCAACTACGCCGAACAGCTCAAGCTGTACAAAACCAACCTGTTACATACATTGGGATGCGATCTCCTGTCCCTGCTGAACGTAAGTTACCGACTGACTTACCGCATCACATTGTTCAGCTGCGTCATGCCCGTCTTCTACTGTCGGAGGTGTCCCTACCAGCATCCCGTCGAGATATGCCTCTCCAACCCGGCATGTCTGAAGGCGGACCTGCTACCACTACTCCTCCCTCTGGACGCACACGACAGGGCCTGCTCTGCCTATGGGGGCATGGCGTATGTGGCCAACATCGCACCCGCACTGAAATGGGACCACTGTGCCTCCACACGACGGATCATCGAGAACAGCTACATCGAATGTCACCCAGCATGCCCCATCATGGTCCTCCAAGGGACAACTTACGAACAACACCTTGACAGCCACCATCCGCTACATTGGCTGGCAAACATGTACACCACCAATGACATGGAAGCCCTGCTGGACGGCCTCGCATACCTGACAACCTGTAAATACGTCGGACCACAACGCAGGTTCCCCGAGTGACCTATGATGTCCAACCCCGCACCCATGCTTAGCTTCCGCACGGACTGGCCAGTCACCACCACAACAGCCATACCAAACGACCGGCAACTGTAACCACACCATCAACGACATCGCCATGACATCGGAAATGACCGGGACATGCACACTGTTCCCCATCACATCCAGGAACACCGCATGCATCGTGGGAGGCAGTGGCATGGGCTCTGTGTATCGCACCCACATGGACGGAACTGCACGAACAACCAGGACACGACATGGATCCAGCGCACATGGACACACACACCGCTCAGTGGACATGAATAGGTCGCCTGGAGTCTGTGGGTGCTGCACCCCTCCCACCCCCTCCCCGGGAATCCCATACCAGGACCTTTGCATGGACGACAAGTGCATACAACAACAACACGACCCCAGTGACTGTGACATGTCCAGTAACCACCACAGTGCAACAACAAGTGGCACGCCACTGCATGCACGCAAGCACATGCCCTGATGTCAACTCACATGCACGCGTGCATGAGGAACAACCGCAGCAAACCTGTCACATGGAACTGAGATGGACTGTGCCCATGATGCCAAGCGGTCTGGTAGGCTACATGTATACCGTCTGTGTCAAAGTCCGCAGCTCCGCAGCTATACGTAAATGTACATTAGCACAGCCTTGGCCAAGCAGATGTCACTCTGAAGCCCACATCCCACATGCAACAGCCAATCACATGTAACCCCACACCCTATCCCATTTGCAATCATGCTCAGTATATCCTCAACATGTATTCCGCTGCCAGTAGTGTCCACTATACTGCATCACAGAGGACAGAAGACTCAATATAATGTTTGAAACCAAAACTGTCTCCGCTGACTCATTTCACAAGTACGAATGAGAGAGGATGAGAGTATGTGAAGTACACGGCAGTCGTGACATGACCATGTAGTCCACTGGTATTGGATGTCAACGCAAATGAGTAGCACTACTGTGGAAGACACACATGTGTCGTGTGAAGTCGTATGGACGCAGTGCTCAGGTGGGTGGGTGCGACGGGTAGATGTGCACATGCCAAGTTGGAGCACGCCGTGTTGGGAGGGGTCATGAACAGTACACCACCGCTTCCCTGGGCATTGTGAGAGGACACCTGTCGGGGGAGTGAACACGTGTGTGCACAGCAGCCGGGCACACGTACAAAGCGGTACCAGGCGCACCTCAGCCCACCCTCTGTGGACAAGCTGGATCCTGTTGTGCGCCCGCCATGCCCCTTGACAAGGCACACACAGCCCCAGTCGACCAGGTGTAACCCCAACATAGTCAATCCGCACAGGCGATACAGGGCACGGGATGGCAGTGGAGCATGGTGTGTGAGAGGTCTCCTCGCGCTCCTCCTGGTCATATCACGCAGGCAATAGAACCTCAACGTCTAGCATGGCACAAGTCACATGGAAGTGTAGGGGGACGCACCACAGCACGAGCAGCACTGACGTCACGGGAGGTGGCTCGCACCATCCCATCCATTGCCCATCATACCAACCACGCCACATGCCATTGCGACTAAGTGCAAGCGCGTGCGCCACCACCCCCGAGCCCTCCCCAGAGAGGCCAAAGAGTGAATGTGTGGGCCATCAGCCACAGACGGACGCGGCCTGGCCGCAAGGGCAGCCACAGCCACTGGGTGTCGCAGGTGGCGGATCCGGAAGGCGAAGACTGTGATGCATAGTCCATGCAGGCCGGGTCTCCATTTGGGGCACCACGCAGGTGGACGGCGTCCCGCAACACATCATACCCTGAGACAGCCCACTCGTGCAACTGGACCCACACATACACTCCTTGCCCTCTCTGGTGCGAGCTTGGGGCTGCCTGTGCAAGCGCTAGCCTCGCAGGTGAGCATGCATATTGGGGGAGCGAGGGGAGGACATGAGGGCTGGGGCGAAGATGACTGTATCACTGTCAGTTAGTACAAGGGATGACCCAGATGTGGAAAGGAAGAGACGTGTCCCGTGTGTACTGCAACTAGTCGCCAATCCAACTACCCCCCATGTCCGGAATGTAAGCCCGCACCTAGGCCCGCCCATCCGCCACATCGAACATACCACCAGCACGACAACCTTCCCATTCGAAACACTGACTGGGGGTGGCGACCAGTGTACAATCATGTGTAGCCTACCCACGCGTACATGTGGGCCCTCCATGATCCATGTCACCTGCGGCAAAGTCATGACATGCGCAATGAGGGAAGTGAGGAGAGCTGCCCGCCCCACGCGCAGAAGGTGCATCAGCTCCACAGACCCAGCAGCGAGTCCAGCAGGGGTCACATGTGCAGGGGCAGCTGTGCCTGGTGTGAAGGCACATGCATATAGACAGCACATCGACCAATGTGTAGTCTGCCCACATCTACAGTCCATCATCATGCGGACATAGGAATTGAACACAGGGCAACACATCTTAGTGGGTGCACCCACCGTGACCAACAATGTGCAATCATCGACGTACCCGCCCTGTGCATGGCCCCCCACCCAACGGAGGCACATCCAGTGCCACCATCCCACACACACAAGCCTTCCACGGAACATGCTGTGTCCAATGGTCAGTACAGAGTCAGCGCCCATCTGGTGGATCCTGAACAGGAGACACATGCACACACATGCCAGCTCCCACTATGTACGACTGCCACCTGGCACGTGCAATGTAACCTCTCACCTGTGACGTGTGACTGCAAGCACACAGCCGTCTTGGCATGGGGCTGTCAATGTGGACACCTGTCAATGTTTCGGGAGGTGTGATCCGTACAGTGCTGTACATAGGGTGCAGTGCTGACACCTACTACTGTCTCATATCCCCTCGTGCCACAGGTCCCACTTGTTTTGGCCGCTCAGCCTGTGCCCACATCGTCGTCGCCGTGTGCCATACTCATCCAGCTGCGGAAGCAGTTCCATGCTCAGCAGACATTCATGTTGCCGTGGCGTTGCCGCTTGACGGATATGCAGTCAGTCCCCATCAGCACGCCCGCAAGTCATTGGGGCCTAGATCCCCATGTGCATGCACATGGCAGTGGTTTGTATCACTAGCCATTGCCATTGTTGGGAGACCTGTGTAAGTGTATTGTGGCCGTGCCGTCCCAGCTTGACAGCTGGGCTGTGGCTCATGTGCTTGCTCAGTCATGTCAGTGATGTGTATGCGAAATTGCTATGTGTCGTGTTGCATTGACATGTGTCCTCTGCCATTGTCCCTAGGCGGAGACCGAACATTGACCGCCCATACCAATTGCTGGCGGACATGGACGATACAGAGGTTATTAGGAAGTTTCGGCTGGACAGGCCAACCCTGCATCGACTGTGTGCCATGTTAGAACCCCATCTCCGTCCCCGCAGGGTGTATCCGACTGCTGTCACCCCCACGGCTAAGTTGATGCCCGCCATGCATTTCTTCGCCACTGGGTCATTCCAGCACACAGTGGGCAGTGGAGGAGGGATGTCCCAGCCCATGTTCAGCAAGGTGCTGAGGGATGTACTGGCAGCCATGATGCTGTACCGGAACAGGTACATCCGCTTCCCCAGGGCTCGTGAATTGGCGGCAGTGAAGGGTGCATTCTATGCCCTTGGCAGAATCCCACACGTCGTTGGAGCCATTGACTGCACACATGTCGGCCTTGTTCCACCACAGGCCACTGAGCACCTGTACCGCAACAGGAAGCACACGCACTCCCTGAATGTGCAAGTGGTGTGCCTTGCGGACATGGTGATCACCCACGTGTGTGCAAAGTTCCCAGGCTCGGCCCATGACGCACACATAATGCGCAACAGCATCTTGCCACGACTGATGTCCAATATGCAACAGGATCGTGCCTGTATTGTCGGTGAGTATGTGGAGTGGTGTAGCGTGCTGGCTGTGCGATGCTGTCCCCTGTCCAGTTGGATTAGCAACGGTTCTCTGTGTCCCTCACACCCAGGTGACTCTGCGTATCCGAATGGGGCATGGCTGCTCAGTCCATTGAGGAATCCTCGCACCCCAGCAGACGATCGCTACAATGAGGCACATGGGAGGACCAGACGTGTGGTCGAGCGTACCTTTGGCCTCCTCAAGTCCAGGTTCAGGTGCCTGGACCGCACCGGGGGTGCGCTGGCGTACTCCCACAGAAGGTGTGCCGGATAGTGGTGGCGTGCTGCATGCTGCACAATCTGGCCATTCGGAAGCAGATCCCCCTCATCGTGGATGACGGAGATCAACCAGGGCCCCAGCCCGCAGACCAGGACAGCTCGAGTGAGGAGGACAGCGGAGAGGAGGAAGCTGGTAATGTGCGGCAGCAGCTCATCGCCCGCTACTTCACTTGACGGTGAGTGTCCATGTACGACGGCTGATGTGGCTGTATCTGTGCAGGTGTGTGTGTGCTGTGTCAGGGTGGCCGTTTGTTCACTGCGTGCTGTGTGTCAACGCTCCATGGCCAGGGTAGTATGCCACTGTTGGTGGCTGTGGCATTGTGCCCTATTGCTCTGTGCGATGTGTGTACATTGCTTGTAGTTGTTGACATGTACTGTGTGATGGGTGTGTGACACACTCATTGAATGTGCTCCTGTTCTGTCTCCCACCCCTAGGTCCCTACAGGCCCTCCGGATTCAAATGCCATGCCACGCATCAGGTGCCTTTCCGCCCAAGGTGGCCGTTGTATTCCGTACAAATAAGACACAGGGCACAAACAGCAGTTAGTGAAAAAGGTGCATTTATTACAAACTGTGACATGTGATTGTGTGTAAGGTGATGACAAAAGTGGTGCGTGCAGTGACAATGAGCTGTCGGTCATGGCTGCGTGATGATCAGGGTGTACCCACTGGTTCTATGTCCATAGTCCAACACACACATGCCATCCAGATGGCTGTGTGGAGTGGGATCGTAGTCCAAGTCAATGCAGTGGCTGGTCAAGGAAGGCTGGCGGAAGGCTGGCTGGCTGCCTCACTTGCGTTTGGAGCGTGCGAAGTCCTCCCGGGAGATCTGTTTCCACTTCGGACGGCCCCTTCCACGCTTGCGAGGGGGTGCCTGCTTGCGACATGCTGGTGGTTGAGGTGTGATCACTGGCTGTGGACGCAGGGGAACTGGACACTGCTGCTCCACCCTGCGCCCCGGCAGGTGGTGGCGGAGGGGAGCTGCTGTCCCTGGCTGTGACCTCACCGCCACCACCAGCTGTCCCATGAGGTCCACGATTTGGCCCATACGGGCGTCCATGGACCTCAGCACCCCCAGCACCTCACGCGTGTCTGAAGCAGACCGGACCCATTGTCCTTGGGCCTCTTCATAGGCCCCAAGGACTCTGGCCATGTGAGGCAGGGCATGGCTCCCAGGGGAGGCTGGCGTTTCCCTGACCCTGCTCCTCCTACCACTGCTGCTGCCACCGGCCTGCCCACTAGCCACATTGCTCACCACGGTCCTCGCTGTGGCTCCCAGGGTGGATCCAGTCGTCCGGGCCACCACCTGCGCTGGGGCTGGTGCCAGCGAAGACGTGGCGGTGGTGGCGGCGGTGGTGGTCGGTGCGGCGATGGTGGCGGTTGCGGCAGTGGTAGTGGCCACAATGACCGTGGGTGTGGCCGCAACGACAGTGGCAGCAGGGGGCTGGGAATGTTCAGCAGCCCTGGATGATGGGTTGGTGGGTAGGAGGGGTCCTGGGAGCGGCTGGGCCCTGCCACACCAGATGGGCCTGCTTGGTTGTCCGTGTCCGAAGAGGAGGACAGATCCTCCAGATCCGTGTGTCCTCGTTGGGGGCTTGTAGGCTGGCTGTGCTGGCTGCTGGCTCCATCCCCAGCATCCAGCAGTTCGTCACCTGTGGAGAGAATGTGATTTTTTATTGTGTTGCACCTGGCAAAGTATGTATTTGTCGTCTGACATTGACAGTTCGTGCAATCTCGTACATGGGTTTCCCGGAGGCGTGTGTGTGGCTGTAGCATCTGTAGTTGTGTGTGCTTGGCAATGGGACTGTGTGCTGTGCACATGTGGCATGGGACGGATTGGCCATGCCGATGGGTGTGTTGCTGTGCCCCTACTTATTGTGACTCTGGTGTATGCGGGCTCCTGGCCCATCCTGGGTCTGGTTTGTACTTTGCTTTTGGTGTTCAGATGGAACGCTTAGGAACGCATATGGCAACATGGGGGCTATGCCCCAGATTCGCATTTGGGAGGGGATATGCTTTTGGGGTTCAAATGGAATGCTTAGGAACGCATATGGCAACATGGGGGCTATGCCCCAGATTCGCATTTGGGAGGGGATATGCTTTTGGGGTTCAAATGGAACGCTTAGGAACGCATATGGCAACATGGGGGCCATGCCCCAGATTCGCATTTGGGAGGGGATATGCTTTTGGGGTTCAAATGGAACGCTTAGGAACGCATATGGCAACATGGGGGCTATGCCCCAGATTCGCATTTGGGAGGGGATATGCTTTGGGGTTCAAATGGAACGCTTAGGAACGCATATGGCAACATGGGGGCCATGCCCCAGATTCGCATTTGGGAGGGGATATGCTTTTGGGGTTCAAATGGAACGCTTAGGAACGCATATGGCAACATGGGGGCCATGCCCCAGATTCGCATTTGGGAGGGGATATGCTTTTGGGGTACATGCTGTGAGCCATGGGTGCCGAACGTGACATGTGTTGTGGCAGCATGACAGTGCATGGTTTGAGGTGTGTGCATGCTTGACATGGCCTGCATATTTGCTGTCTGTTGTGATTACTGGACATGGCATTGGACGCATCGTTATGAGTGAGTGATAGTTGTGTGCCAGCCAACGTATTGCAGTTGTCCCATCTCCTTGGTGTGCGTGCTGCCCTGTGCCATGTGCATCACTGCAGTGCTCGGGGGGTGTGGCCCATGTTGTGTGTTGTTGCTCACAGTGTGTCGTGCGCTTAATTGACTTCTGGCACATGGTTGGTCATGGGCATGTGTCTTAGCGTGACTGCTGTATGTGTGGCAGCTGTGCGGATGATATGCCTTTCATGAGACTGGGGCTGACGGATGGGATGGATGGTATGTTGTATGTGCATGGTGTGTCTGTGAGTTTGATGGGTTCAGTGGTGTTCGTGTGCATTTATGTTGTTCCGCTCTGTTGCGTCTAGTGTTGTTTGTCTTACATAGGCGTAGTTGTGGGGTGTGTGGTTGACAGGCAGTAGGGGCTACATGGACAGGACTTCAATGGTGTTTCGGTTGTGTGTGATGAGTTGCACAGTGGCTGCCGTGTGGGACTATATTCAGTGTGGCTTGTGCATGCAGACGTGGCTCCTTGGGTGTTGCTATGTCTGTGATGGGTCATGTGGGGTGTGAGTCTGTTGTTCATGTCCGTGTGCACATTGTGCACTTGTTCGTGATGGTGGGCGGTGCTGCGTGTTCGTCTGCTACGTGACATGTCCCATGTGTTGGTCGTGTTATGGTCCTCATGCCTCCAGTAATCCAGCCCTGTCCAGTTTCCCACCTGCAAGTTGTTCGTGCGTGCACTGTACTGGATGCCACATGGCTCTAAGCGGGGGTGCTCCATGTTGCAGGTCTGTGGGGGTGGGGGGTGTTGTGGGTCGTGGGGGTGGCTGGACACCCACTGACACCGATTGCTGTGGACCGTGATGTCTGCCTTTCGGCTGTCGTTGTGCACTGCGGTGGCTGACACGTGGCTGTGGGGTGTGGGGGATGCTCCTCCTTGCTGTGCTGTGGGACTGGGGCCTGGTGTGTGTTGTACTTGGGCTGTCCACCGTCCCACCCACTGCACTTTGTGTTCCTGCCACTTACCTGTTACTTGTCGGTTAGTGCAGCTGTGGCGGACACATGGGTGTGGTGGGTGCTCGTTGTGGCGCTTCTGGCATATTTGGGGACCTGTTGGTGGTTACGTGGCTGGCTTAGTGTACACATGTCCCCACGCAACTTACAGTTGTTCGGTTTGGGCTGTGTGTGGTAGTGTCTGTTGCATGTGTGTGTGATGTGTTGTGTATTGTGTGCTGGACATGGGGGTGTTTGTCCCTGGGAGCTGTGGCATGGTGGTAGTGCATGTGAGTACATAGCGGTGTGCTGGTATACATTAGTTTGTACTTACCAGCCTCCACTCCCCTGCTAATCCGGCGAGGATCTCCGGATGTATTACGACTCGCACCTTCTCCTCCCACGCTTTGAAGGTCTTAAAGAGCGCGGGATTCCCTCCGCCAGTGACGGCAGCCAGCTCTCTGTTTTTGCCCTCCTTCTTCTTGACCAGGCTCTTTACGTCATTCCAACGTTTGTTAATCTCGACTCTGTTCCTGGGCAGGGTCCCGACTGCATTGACCTGGTCTACGATCCGGTTCCACATTCTGTTTCTGGTGGCTAGTGGTGTGTGCTGGACCATGTTCCCATAGATTTGTGGGTACACCTTGATGATCTCGTCGACCATGACCGTCAGCTCCATGGGCGTGAACTTGGGCATTCTTTGTGGTGCCATGGTGTTTGTGGTGCTGGTGCGGTGTGTGTTGTGTAATGTGCAGGGGGTTTGTGGTGCCGGTGTTTGGTGGTGGTGGTGGTGGTGGTGTTTGGTGGTGGTGGTGGTGGTGGTTGTGGTGGTTGTGATGTGTGCGTTTCTGTGGTGTGCTGCTGTCCTTGCTGTGTCACTGTGTCCTCTCCTCTCCTCTCTGGTTTGCAATGTAGCAAGGGGTTGTGGTCTGTGGGAGTGCTGCTTTTGTACTCACCTATGTGGGTGTGTCCTCATGGTCTGTTGTTTTCAGGTGTGTTGTGTCTGGGGTTCTGGCCTTTGTATTTTTTGTTTGTCCGGGGGTGTTTTCGGGATGTGTACTGTGCTTGTGTATTTGTGCGTGCCTTGCTGTGTGGACTTGTTGGCCATGTTGTGTGCTATTGGTTTTGTGTGCGGATGGTTTCTGTGCAGGTACGTTGGCGCCATGGCTTCTGCCGTGTCGATTCTCATCGGCGTTGTTTGCGCTGGCGGGCGGTATATTTGTGGTTTTTCCGCGCTCATGTCGGTGCGATCGTAATGTCACGTGCGGTGTGTCGGCCGTGAGGGCGGGCGGTTTTGTGTTGTCGTGCGTGTTTCCGTCCGTGGCGGGCGGTTTGACTCCGACTCGGACGTTGGCGGGCGGTATTTTGTGTGCTTTTTCCGCCGATGGCGGTTTTCGATTTGTGTAATCGTAATGGCGTGGTCGGTGTTCAGGCGGTGTGTGCGGGCGGATTTTTGCCGCTTCCATGCCTGGCGGATTTATTTACGCCGGGTATCGTAATGGGCCCCTAAGAGTGGGTCTGCATTGAATTAGGCCATAACAGTACTTTTTTTAAAAGCGGGGTTAAAAACAACTTGGAATATTGCAAGTAAAATTTACAGAAAAAGATAAAATGAAACATAGTCTGTTTAGAAACATCGTCACACGGGCAAGATATGGAAACAAGATGCTGTGTATAGCCCAGGGAAAAGCATAACAGGTACTTAATGGTGCCTGATCTAAAACAAAATAAGAGTGAATGTTCCCATCTGCTGCAAGCAGTCCATAGATAATTAAACATGTTATCAGTGTCGTATAAGTCCAAATATCTAATGAACGTTGGACATGACTGGACTCCTCGAGCTGGAAAAAAGCCTCCATCACGCTCCTTTTACTTAGTGAAACGCAGGTCAAGGGATCCTAGAAAAAGGATTCCATTCCTATCCGACTATACATGGTCTTAACATAACTAATACAGAAGATTTGCAAACCTTCATTGAGGGAGAGGCAATCCAGTATCTCTTGTTAGGGCAGACTCAGGGTTGTTCCATATTGATAACGAGAGCAGGGCCGATGGGATGCAGATCAAATCTTCTAGGTATCGCAGCCCCAGTTCTTTATGATTGATGTAATTGGCAGCAGAGACGGGAAGTGCAAGCAGTCTCTGTAGAAATCTGTTTTCTTCTGGCTGGAATATCTTACAGTTGGAAATATCCCATAACTCTGCAACGCACATAGAAATTGGATGGCACTGGGATTTATAAATTTTTACCAATATGTCCAGGAATCCACCACCCAGGGGTTGGGGAAGAGAGCATAGGGACCCGTTGGCCGAAGGAAATTTCATTGTACGATGAGAGATGTTGAAAGACCATGACCCTAGGGCAGAGAAATAAATATCCAGATAAGGGAGAGCTTGTATTGGTCAGAGTGTTAGGGCCAATTGATAGGGTTGGTAGGGGCCTGCACTTGGGGCCATAAGACATGGCGTGGGACTTGGCAAAATTGGTTTGCAGGTCGAGGGAGGCCATGAAGTTGATAAAGGCATGTACTAGGAGACGCAGTGCCCTAGGTGTACGTGCTATGAGCACTGCGTCATCTGCATACAAGAGGGCTAGGAGTGGGTTACCCCTAATTACTGGGAAGTTCAGAGTTGCATCTAATAGTGAGGGATGGAGATCATTCACATACAACATGAATAAAAGAGGGGCTAACACACATCCCTGCCTGACGCCACGCTGAATTTTTATTTCTCCTGTGACTTCTCCTTGCTGACTAATGCGGACTCTAGCCTTCGTTCCCTCATGAAAATGGGCCACAAAGTGGACTAAAAGAGCGTCAAGCCCATAAGAAATAAGAATATGCCATAATTTCCCCCTTTTTACACAGTTGAATGCCGAAGTCAGATCCATGAATGCTAGGTAAAGCAGAGATCTTTTAGCCACTGTATATTTACCTAGCACCAAGTTGAGATTCAGGCATTGCTCGGTGGTCCCTAATTTACGTCTGAAGCTGTACTGACAGCTATGGTTTATAGATTTGGTGTCCATCCACTTTGGTGTCCATGACAGCAGAGCTCCATGAGGCGGGTAGGGTAGTATGTGCAAGACCATTGAAGATAATCGTGAGGTGCGGGCCCCAAAAGTATACATTATGTTTGATTAAATTGATGGGGACACCATTAGGACCCGATGCCTTGTCACCCGAGCTCTGATGGATCGCAGCTTCGACCTCCGAAAGAGTTGTGTAAAATGTGCCACTAACATTTGGTCAACTTGAAAAGTGCCTCCTATATGTGGAGCAGCATACATTTCCTTAAAAAGTTCCTTCCAATTGCTACTGGTGATATGGCAAGAAATTGAGTTGGAAGGCCTGAAACTGGATTTGAGTTTGGTAACAGTAGCCCAAAATGTCTTGCTACAGCCCTGTTTGGATGTTTGTAAGAGTGTCTCCCAGCAAGAGCTTATAACTTCCTGATGATGTGTTGTTATGGCTTTTTATATTGCTTGGCAGATTACACACCAAATAATGATCTCTGACTTTGATAGTTAATGCAAGGCAAAGATCCCTATCAGCTTTAGAGCAGGTGGTGTTAAACTACCTCAAAGTATATGGGGAGAGTTTAACTGGTTTTAATAAACCCCCCCCCCCCTTAATTTTGTGGCATAATTTAACGAAAGCCTCCACCACTTGTGAGCCGTGGGCCTCCTCAGACAGTCAGGCTTGCACCAACTCATAATTAGCCTTGATTATGGAGTTGAAGTATTGTGCAGGGTTTTGCAATTTCCAGGCTACTCTTAGTTTATTTGATGAGGATGTGAAATTGCAAAGAGCTGTGTCCCTAACAGGTTCCTCCCTGTGGTGTAATAGTAATTTGATTTCTATTGGGCTGTGGTCACTGAAGGTTGTGGGGACTACCATGCCATTTAGAAGCTGACTGGTCAAGTTATCATTAACAAAAGCATAATCTATTATGGAGGGGCGTACTCTTTCTTTATTTGTGGGGGTCTCACTATTGTTTGAGGTTACAATGGCCAACACGTTTTCCATGTTTAGTGATGCGAGATGAATAAGCAGGTCGCTGCCACAAGGGTCAGTGCGAGAATTAATAGCAGATGGAGATAATTTGAGCTGGGTTGCCAATAAACTGGAAATGTGTACATTAAAATCACCAGCCAGGCAGAGATAAAATGGATGTCCTCTTGAAGCTGTGTCATCCCTTAGACTATGTATGAAGTTGAATAAAGGCGGAAACCTAGTGTTTGGGATACTTGAGAAGTCATTATTGCAAAAGTTGATGGAGGACCTGACAACTATTGCTTGAAAACTATCTGCATGTCTTTCAATGGCTTTGACAGTACCCCTCATAATGCTTCCATTTCTAACGATAATGGCATTACTCCTAGTCCTACTCCCTCGCCTTCCTTCAGCACAATTGAGGCCCGCCTCTCACCCAGACCCACCCCCAGCATAAAAACTCTGCCCGTCCCCACCTCCACCTGTACGTAAACAAGCCGAGCTAGCACTCAGATGAACCGGACCGGGAGGGAGGGAGGGTCCTTGAAGGAAGGCGAGGGAGTAGGACTAGGAGTAATGCCATTATCGTTAGAAATGGAAGCATTACCTCCCATCCCTCCCTCGCCTTCCTTCAGCACAATTGAGGACATAGCAAGCAGAAGAAAACAGAGACGGACAGCTGAGTGCGAGAATACACCCAAACAGAAACAGTGCCCCAAACACAGCAGATCAACATCCCAGGAACCCAGCGGCCCAGAACAGCAGACAAACGTCCCAGACACGCAAACGGACAGCGACAGTCAAACGGAGAGGGAGAAGACCAGGACGCAGGCCAACAGATCCCACAGAGGAGCCCACCCGACAGGACACCACAACCGGCAGGGAGCGCAGCAAAGCACGCCGGACATCAAGCAACGCAGCCACCGAAGCCGCCAAACAGCGAGAGGAACACCCCCGAACCCCCACAGGAGGAACCACCCCCAAAAGACAGACAGTCAGCAAGACCGGGGACCAAAACCAACGACCCAACAGAGCAGAGGAAGCCCAAACAACCACCGCAACCGGATCAAAGCAAAACGAGAACCCACAGCCGATCCAACACCCCCAAGCGCAGCGCAGAGGGGATGGCAACCAAAAAACAAGGCCCAAAAGACAAGAGCCGCAACCCGAGACCCCCAAGGGGACCAAAGGGAGGACAGCCAATACCAGCAGCCAAGACCCCGAAGGGAAGGACCAGACAGGGCGAGGGGGCACCAGACCCCCGCCAACCCGCAAGAACGCCAGGAGCATCAAGAAGCCAGAGAGCCGCCCACAGCACCCGCAGAGGAGACACCGACAAACCCAGAAGAACCCCACCCGGAAGGAATCGCCATGCCAAACATAGGCCAGCCACCACGGGAACAACACCCAGAGCAGAACACCAGTCCAAAAAGGACCGCCCATGCCAAGCCCAGGACAGCAGAGAGGAGGACCGACGGCCAAGCAACCGCCAAACGACCAGGAACCCCCAACCCAGCAAAGCCCAGACGCACCACCAGGCAGCAGGTGAAACCCCCACACAGAACCCAGGAGAAGGGCCGGAAACATCAAAGAGAACGGAACCACCGTAAGGACCCACACCCGAACGCAACAGAAGTCGGACAGGAGAGGAGACCAAGGCACCACAGGCCAACGGGGAGCAACCAACAACCCCGAGCACAGAGCCACCCGACCAGAACCAGAAAGGCCCCGAGCAGCGGAAAAGGGGGGAGAAAGGCCCCCAGAAGACCCCGAGGCACAGGAGAGGGAAGGCCAACGACCCCCCCCAAGCCCCGGGACCCCAGCCCAGAGACCAGAACCGGGCCAACAAGGCCCTCCCCGGATCTGCAACAGGACCACCACAGGAGGCCCCAATGACCCACCAACAGGCAGGCCACACAGGGAAGAAGAGAGAAACGAGGGAAAAAGGAAGGACCCAGTACAACAGATCCGCCAGTCCAGAGGCCACCCGCCGAAGGGAGAGAGCCAACAGCCCCAGCACCCAGACCGGAGCCAGAGAAACAGGATGCCGGCAAACAAGGAATAAGGACCAGAACCTGGACCCACCCAGAGGGCGGACAGAGGACCACGCCCCCAGAACGCCAGACCGAACCAACACCCCAGGGGCCCAGCAGAGAGCCCCGAAAGAGCACCGGGGCAAGCCCCCAACAACTTCCAGCAGGAGGAACTCCGGGAGACCAGCAGGGACAGCACCCCGAACCCGAACAGACCCCAGCCAATCCCGCACCTGGACAGGCCGGCGGCCAAGCCACCACAAGCGGAGCCGGAGGAGGCAGCAAATAGCCAGCCAGAAAGCGACGGAGGGAGAGCCACCAGGAAAGCTCCCCCCCCCTGACAAGGACCTAAAAGGGCAGCGGGGACAAAAGACCCCAGAGACCAACCCAACAGGATCCAGACGGCCAGGCGGAGAAGTGGAAAACGAGTCCCGGGAACTGGAAAACCCCCCAGAAGCCAGGAGCCCCATCCCTTTAGCCACAGGACCGCCGGAGGAGCCACCCCCGGACAACAAGGCCCGAGCCAGCGAAGGAAGAGAGACCAGACGCAGGCAGGACAAGGGAACATGGCCACGCAAAGGCCGAAAACGAGCCCCAACGAACACCAAGCCCCGAGAGGGGACCAGAGAGACACCCCCCAGGCCACCAACAAACCCGATCCCCAGAAGAACCACCAAGGTCCCCCCGAACAGACCGAGCAAAAAAGACACGCCGGCCGCACACAGCAAGAGGCCGACCGACAGAGAAGGACGAAGGAAAAACCCTCGCATGAAGGAGAGCCACGAGAGGCACCAGGACCTGCGTGAAGACCCAGGGCGAGGGCCGGAGGCCGAAGGGAAGGACGCAAAACCAAAAGGGCGTCACCCACAGTGAACCGCAGAAAAGAAGCGGCAACTGGGAAGCGGAGAGAAGCGTCCCCGAGACCCACGGCATGCCAAAAGAAGTCAGGCAGAACCAGAGGAACGACGGCCGAAAGGGCCAACACCAGGAAGGGAAAGGGCCGAACGCAGGAGCAGACCCACAGGAGAGCCAGGACAGGCCAAAGCCGCCGGACACCCCCAACCCCAGAAACAGAACGGAGAGGGCTCCCAGGCCCGGGCTCCAAGACAGGAACCCAGCAGACCGACCACAGGGCAAGCCAACAGGACACCCCGTCCAGCAGAGCCACCACGCGGGGACCGGAGACAGGCAGGGGAGGCAACCGAACCCCCGAATCCGGAGGAACCTGCACCAAGACGACCCTCAAAGTACACAGGACCCAGCCACCAGAAACAGGCCGCCGCCACCAAGGAAGAAAAGGCCGCAGATGACCACCCACCGCAGGGAACCAACCAGACAGCAGCGACAGGGACCCAGCCGGGCAGGGTCCCCAGGCGAGGAGGCAGGGAGCCAGGGAGAAAACAGGCCAAAAACCGTACCCACCGGAAAGGCGGAGGAGACGCCTACATCGGGGACAAAGGAGAGGCCCCAGGACAAGGCACCCCAGAAAGGCAGGACGCCCCACACAAGGAAAGGCACGCAGAAGCCCCAAGGCGGCCAGAAGGACAGAGGACATGCAGCCCACAGTACCGAAAAGACCCAGGCAGCCACCCATCCAGGCACGAACCAGGCCCGACCCCGCCGAACAGCAGAGACCGGACAAGAGCAGGGGGGGGGGACCGGGCGCCACGGCCAGAGGCCGTAACAGCCGCCGCCAAAGCCACAAAACCCCACACCAAGGAGGGCGCAGAAGAAGCCGAGAACAGGCCAGCGCCACAGCACCAGCCAAGCAGAACAGCCGACCCGCCAAGCAGTGCGGTCAGGACAGAGTCCAACAGCCCAAAGGGAGGAAAGGGGCGAACACCCCCAACAAGCAAAGCCGCCGGAGGAAGCAAGGGACCCGCAGCACCGCAGGAAAAACCCACTGATGCAAAAGAGGGCGTGAAGGAACCTGAAACCAATCAGGACCAACACAGCACAGAAGGAACGCACAGGGCTGAGGAAAAGAGATCGCACACAGCAGGCTCCGCAGGCAACAGACAAACAGTCGCCAGCCGGGCAGGCCACAGTGGATAAAGCAGCAAGTACAATCCACACAAAAAGTGAAAAGAGCACGAAATACAGCAAGCACGGGCAACGCACGCCACTCCCACAGCACCAATCCCCACACCGGGACCGAAGGGCAAGCCCAACCAGAAGGGCCGGGAACACCAAGGAAGAATCCCACAGACCCCGCCCAGCAGGGAAGAGGAAAGCCCAGCCGAACAGCACAGGAGCCCAAGCGACCCTCCACACCCCCCGGAGCCAAAGGCATCGCCAGAGGTGGGAGAAGGCCCAATACCCCAGGACCCAGACGGAAACCAGCCGCCCACAGGATCCGCCGGACGAGGACGGGATGGACCAGAAGGCAGCGGCCGAGCCCGTAAGCACCGGACAGAGCAGCCTCAATCAAGTCCCGCACCAGCCACAGACATGAGAGGCACCGTACCCCCGCGGAGCCCATGCGTCCAGGGCACCCCAGGGGACCGGAGACCAAGCAGCAGAGGAAGAAGACACCAGAATGCCCCCAACAACCTCAAGCGACCCAGGGCAGCAAGCGGAAAAATAGCCCCCAGCAGCCCCAAGACAAGGCAGACAGACGACCACGCCCGTCAAGAGAAAACAGCAAGTCACAGTACATGGTACTCCAAAAGGAAAAAGGAACAAACACCGGGTCAAAAACCCGGCCTACCAGGTCTCCGTGATGTGTGCAGTCCGGGAGCAGAGGCAGCCAAGCAGGCCCGACCCGGAAACACAGCCCCAGCCACAGGAGGACCGCCAAACAACGCAGCAGCTTCCTGAGCCACCGCTCTGCCCCCATCCACGAGGGAGACGAGGAGAGGAGGCATCGCCAGGAGAACTCCGTCGAGGGCACCGCCGTCGCAGAGAACCAACTCGAAGACTCCCGGCACCGCCACAGGGAGGAACTGAAGGTAAGTCTCACTAGGGAGACAGAAAAAAAACAGGTGGGGGCGGGCAGAGTTTTTATGCTGGGGGTGGGTCTGGGTGGGAGGCGGGGCCTCAATTGTGCTGAAGGAAGGCGAGGGAGGGACGGGAGGTAATAGCTTTGATCCAGATGGCCAGCCCCCCGAGGCACGTCCCCTATATGAGGGCTTTGCTAATTTTGAGATGCACGGGTACCCATCAAATTGTGTAGGTTGCATCTGCCACGTTTCCTGCAGTAAGATAATATCATACCTCCTAACAAGTTTCTGCCACTTAGCTATGTGAATCTTGGAATTGAGGCGGGCCACATTCCAGCTTAGAATTCTAACTGCAGTGTTATGTTCATTGGTAGATGGCACTAGGGGAGTGGACGTTAAATTCCCAAACTTTAGTGGGGTACTGGGGATAAGGGCTAAGATAGGCCTACGTGAGATAGTGGTTGTTGTACATTAATTGTATATATTTATTTTAAAGCTAGAACAAAATTTAAAGTAATTTTAATTTAAAATGTTTTTTTATAGAATATAATACATTCAATTTAAATTATTTTTATGAAGTTTAAATTATAAACAAAAAATTCCCATCTAAAGTATATATTATGTATAAAAAAATATTAAAAGTGATGTGTGGAATTAATTAAAAGTAATGTAATCATATCTTAATAAAAATAATGTTATATTATAGTTTACATTTTAAAATGTTTCTTAAAATATGTTAAATTGAAATAAAAATATATTTTATTTTTGGATCATTTTTTAACATTAAATTTAATGTATTTATATTTTTAACTTGTTTAAACAATTTAATCTAATTTAAAAAAAAAATCTCTGGGGATATATTATTTTCAATAGGAGGGTGTTGTGGTCTGAATTCTTGACTATTTGTGGTGCTGGACTTACTCAGCCCTGAGCTGGAATACATTTACAACTGTTTTGGGTTCATTTTGGCTGTAGTAACTTCAGAAGTTCAGGTAGTGAATAGGTGTGACCTTTCTATTTTTTGAGGGTGAGTCTGTCCCTCCCTTTGTATTTTTGTTTTTTTCTGTAAATTTCTATGGTTTTTTTAGCATGGGTGACTGGCTGCAGGGTCTGGCTGCCTTCAGCCCAGTGCAGCATGAGGTTGGCTGCATATCCTGGCCAGAGGCCAGGCCATGCATCCAACTTCCAGGAGATGTCCAATCCCTGTGGATACCCAATCCACATTTAATTTTTTCTCTGGTATCACGGCACACCTGCAGTAACAGCATTGAAGCTTCACCCCCATAGCACTGTGCAACCATCCCTTGAGGATGGCGGAGAAGATTCAGCAGCAGCTCCTACAGGATTACCACAGTCCCTCATGGGTGGATAGTGCTTGATCCAACAGGAGAACTGCGATACCTGCGGTGCAACAAACAAGAAGTTGTTTCTACATTTTGGTAGTGAGGGTGTACTTACCTTGCCCCTATATGTTATTTTTGCAAACATTTACTGCGATTTATAATGACAGTCACAACATTTTCCTCTGAGTTGCGACCAGCCAATCAGGAGAAAAAGCTCCTTGTCCAATCAGATGGCTTTATTTTTTACATTTCATTACTGTGGTACTCCCACAACTAACCATCCAGATATACCTAATTTATTAAACCCTTCAAGCCCAACCAAGCTCCTCACTAAATGCTAATTTCTCAAAAATGGCTGAATTGATTTAAACCAAATGACAAAAAAGCATGTTTTGTGTGCAATGTTCTAACTTTTTCCCTAATTTGGTGTAATTCTGTACAGCTGTTTTTTCTTCATCGGAGATTTAACATAAAAATCAACATTTTGGAACTGCATCTCTTTTTCTTGGTCTTGTTGGCTGGATTGGCGCAAATATTCTGAGGTCGATTAACTCTTTGTTTTAAAACTTTTGTGCAGCTTCAGCAAATGGTGCCAAAGTTATAAGCAAAACAAAAAATGCTCTTCCTATCTAACCATAGCTACACAAAAAGTAGAAGTTCATCCATCTCAGCCCCTTTCTGGAAAATTTCTGGATAATCCGTGAAGCAGGGGCGGAGAAAAAGATGGGGTGGGGGTTTCCAAAACATCATTTTCCCATGTTAATTATGAGAAGCAATCGAGAAAGAACTTTGACTAAATGGAATTACACTACATTTGTGCAGAAAGTTAGAGCTTTACTCAGAAAGCATGCTTTTTCTTATTTGATGTAAATCCATTCAGATGTTTTTGAGAAATTTGTGATTAAATAGGAGCTGACGAATAAACAGGGTCTGTGTACATGTGGTTTACAAGTAAAATGCAGCGGTCCACATATTTTGTTGGATTGTTTATGGTTCCTAGAAGAACGGAAAGAATTTTTAAAACCTCTTTTTATTGCTTATAAAATTGATAGTAGGGATCAAGCTCTCAGTCTATTGATAAATATGAGATTTTTAAATGTGACATGTGCAATAGGAAGATTTTTAATTGCAATACAGGAGTCGCTGACTGATATAATCTAAAACGGGTTATGGGGCAGAAATACGATTTTACCCACCTCTTGAGGATATTTTGAGCTCTGGAAGTCCGTATGCATGTAGAAACGTATATTTAATATATATGTGACCCTTTCCCTATTTGACTACAAATTAAGAGATTGTTCTTTTTCTTTTCTATTTTAAAGAGTGGCATAGCTCACATCGCATATTTTATTAGGATTTTATCGTATTTTATATAGTTTTTATGTTTGCACTGTTTGTATAATTTTCATTCTAACTGTACGCCGTATTGTGGCATTTTTTATGGCTATATTTGCCGAATAAAAAAATATATTAACAAATAGGAGCTTGGATTGTCTATGAAGGGGTTAAAAGGTTACTTTTATCTGAGCTGATAGTGTCCAAATATGCTCTGACTGGCCACTTTAATGGGAACTAGTATGTCATGATTAGATGGCCACATCCTGAATAATATGCTCTGGCAACCATGAAAGGACTCAGGGAAATGGTCCATCTGTCCTTATATAAAATTAAAAAAGTAAAATGGGACAGGGTGAGCACACCCTTACCACCAGGGGCATGTGGACGGATTGCCAAAGGCATGTTGTAGCAGCCCTTACAGGACTCAAAGACATGGTCCCCATTGAAATGCATTGTAGTGAATAGCAAGGTCTATGGGGCATAAAAAGGAGCACATTTAAAAGGGGATTACAGGTTTTAATCACAATATACAATATTTGTTGGTGGTGGTATACTAATTTTAGAAATTCTGGTGAATGTTTAGGTGATTTTACCATGTGAAAAATGCTTTCTCATGATTACTCTTAGAGGTTATGGACGGTGCTCCAGAAACTATATGGAAGCACATTTTTTATAAATTCACACTATCTTTCTCAGTCATCTGAGGATAAAGTTTGAGATTCTGAGTGAAACATACACTTTCAACAGCAGCAGCAGCTGGATAATGTCATAGTTATAAGCCTACTTGCCAATAAAGCCATACAATATAGGTCACACTGTACATATGTTTTTTAGACTATAGAGTAGCCTTTGATAGAGTCAACTGGAACATCTTGTGGGAAGAGCTGAAAGAGTGGAACATTCCAAAGCATCTATTTAAAGCTATCTGACTGTTACATACCAACACATGAGTTCACATCGAACTTACCAATAGAACTCCGATATCAAAGTAAATTCCAACAGATAGAGGCTTAAAACAAAAGTGTGTGATGGCACCAGTACTATTTAATCTATATAACACAGGCCTTCTTTATTTTTCACCAAAATTAGGGGGAGAACCCATGCACCTGCTACAGTCTGCCAATGACAAGGCATTGCTGGACCAAACAGCAATAGGCCTGTAGAGGCCATAAGCTGGACTCCAACTTTATAATCTGCAATTGGGCAATGCCAAGATGAAACGGATGGTGGATGGGAGATCAAAGTATTGCAACTGCAGAAAGTTCTCAATATTTGGATTCATGGATGGATACAAAACTCCTCTTTAAAAATTGACTAAAGGCAATAGCCACCTGTACGAGCATCTTGCAAAATCAATTACGCAAAATCAACATAAATTGGAACAGCCCGGAAGGGTCAAATAGTTTTGTATCAAAGTTGTAAGACTTAAAGCATTTCCTTTGGGAATAAACAAAAGGAGGTGGGTTGTTTTATCATAGAAACTATGGCAAGTGCTCTGCAAAGCTATAAGGAGGTCACATGTTCTATTTCTCAAATATCATTCTGATCCATATCAGTAAAAACTTGTGACATGCAGACTGAAACATGTACCTTCAAAACCACCAGCAGACCAGCCCATCAGTTGATTCCCTAGTGTTCTACAACAGCTTCCCACAATGTTAAAATGAACAACTAGAGCATCAACATTCCATATTTATCACAAATCTGTGGCACAGCTGATGCATTCCCTTTAGAAATTAATTTTTCTGTCCCAAAAAGGTTCATCCACTTTAGCTTTTTCCTTGAAAGTTTTGGGTGATCCATCAAGTGAGGGACGAGAAAAAGTAATTTCTCCATGTAATTTCCATGGGAATTTTTTAACAGCACTACAGCCCTAATGGCTGAACACAATTTCACCAAATTTGGCAGACAGCTAGAGCTTTACCCAGAAAGCGTGTTTTTTGTGATTTCATGTAAATTTGTTGAGTAGTTTTAGAGAAGTTAAGGTTCAAAATATATGCATATCTGGATGGTTGGGTCTCGAGTCTGCTGATGACCAGCTTTATATAATCAAGCAATTTGATTGGCAGAGAGGGCCTATTTTCCCGACAGCCATCTTGCTCCTGTGGTAGAGAAAGGCTCCTACAGGTCCCATTGGAGGTGGCGCTATGATTGACATGAGAGACTCCTTGTCCTGAAAATTATAAAAAAAATAAGTTATAAGTGGGCATGGTAGGGGCACCCTGACTCCCTGGACCTTGTGGGGAAGGGGGATTCCAAAGGAGTCTCACCCAGGGCCAAATTAAAAAAAGTGAAGGGTCCTGGCAAATATCAACATTGTCATGATGCAAAGATATTTGCGAAAAATATTGTTGCCTGAATAAACAAGAAGTAAGCAATTTAATTTAAAAAAAAAAAGGATTAATGCTTAATACATATTTGCCAGAATTATCTCACACGCTGGCAAGGGCAATGGACATGGTTTCATTCACTGTCCTCTATGGCCACCACTTACTGTATGTATCATTGATAGAGATGATGCCACTGACACTGTGAACAGGAGAGTCTGGGGAAAGTCTATTGAGAACTATAGGCGTTTTCCCAAAATTTGTGATAGTTTCATATAAAAATACTTGGCCTGATTCACAAAGATTATGCTGTGGCTTACTACTGGTTTACTCCTGCAATCCATGAGGTAGCTAGGAGTGCTACAGTAGTAAGCTCATCTACCCACAGCAAAATCTTTGTGAAGCAGACCCTCGAATACCAGAGTATTTGTGAATGGGAATTTATTTTTATTTTTTGGTAGAACAACCAGCTAAGGCTAATGACTTTCCTAATTTGTATTTTATTTATAAGTGAAACCATTAACACATTTACTTATAAAAACTCTCATTCACAGAAAGTAGTATATCTTGAGTGTAACGCCTTGACCAAATGTTTGCGGCACCAGGTGGTAACCTGGCATTTGCCTTTTAGGCTCAGAGCACTCGTTCTAAGCCTGGGAATAATTTATTTGAGTTTTTTTCACAATCTCAAATCATGGAATATACCACTAATATAAAAACAATAAATAACTCTGAGAACAACAAAAAGGCTGATTAGAAATCTAAACCAAATGGAACAGGTCTGGAATCTGACCTTGTGCATGGTGATTGCCAAACGTAACATAACTCACTTATGGGGGGGCTACAACCGCACCACTCCTGAAGCAGTGGAAAAGGGACATGGATTGGCGCATGGTGGCCTAGAAAGTAGTTTATGAGAACCGGGGCTGCCCTAGAAAATGGGAGAGGGTGTGGGGTACATGGAATGTCCACAGAGGAAGCCCCTGTGTCACCCCCATTGCAGTTACTGCTGAAGCCATCATTCCCTGAGGTAGCGCCCCCTGCACCTGAGAGGCGGAGGGAGTCTTTTTTTATGTTTTATTTTAGACAAATCTATTTATGTAAATTTTAATACTTTTAATAATGTATTATATTCTGGTGATGTTTATTTATGTACTTTGATGGTCTTAAATGCCCCGAATAAAGTTGTATGATGATGATATTATGGAGAAAAAAAAATTCCACTTTTTGTGGATTTTAAAGAGCTAACAGGTCCATCCTTAATGAATGCGTTCAGAAGACATTTATGTTAAAAAACAAGCCACTGACTATGGAATGAAGTAATCATTCCGTGATCTTTAGCTGTATTACTCGTCTCCCCGGCTTACTTTTGCACAACCATTGATAACCCATAGAGACATATGAGATAGTTGGGCAATGAATGCCGCAATGCAAAACAACTACCTATTAAAAAACATTTCCTCACCAAAATGTTTTAATTGAAATAAGTTAAAAATATTGCCCATACGTTCCAAAGTTTAGTGTCAAATGTGCTGCACACTAGAGATACCGTTTTACTGTCGATTTCAACTTGATTGCATCCACCATCTGCTCAAGGGTGCCTTCGATAACAGTCCAAGAGTAACACTTCATTAAGGTAATGTGCAAAAATACAGCGTCAGCTGAGACAGGGTAGCGCCATGCTTGATTAAAACTCTTATAAAAGTAAACAACGGTACGAGCTGGAAGACAATCTGAACATAAACGACCTCTTAGAAAAGAAACTCTACACCATTAAAATCTTCAAATGATTATGCAAGAAGTTGAATCAAACCTGCACACGTGCTGTGAAATGGAATATGCCGATCTTGGAGAATGAAACAGGGCAAGCTTCTATTAATTGTCTACAAACTCTTATGACACCGCTACGACCAGGGGGAAAAAAATATGACTCTAAACAAGCATTGAAACACCAAGTCAAATCCACCTAAATTCCGTAAAGAAAGACGAGTAAAATGTTCAAGGTGTTACTCTTATTATTCTGATTTTACACATGTTTTAACATATTCATAAACTGAATGAGTGTCTCCAGCTGTGGTATTTACTTGTTCAAAAGTGCATAAACGTATATAGAGGTGAGCTATATTTCGACTGTGTTTGAAAACCTCACTAATTTGAAAATGCTGGTGTTATTTAATTATAAAGTGATATAATAAATAACTACTAAAACATTCCATCTACTTAATATACAAGAGGAATGACGAAGGTGCGGGGTCAGCCGCAAGAGCTGAGACCTGGGTACCGTGTTTTTATATTATTGTAGATGATGAAGTTAGTGATCTAAAAGATCAAATCACTTAGGGGCATATTACCAAGGATTTGCGATAATTATCGCAGTTTTTTTTATCGCCGGCTATCGCTGGATTTCATCGCGGAGATAACGCGTTATTATCAACGCTTATCTCCAAGGCGATAAAAAATCCAGCGATAGCGGCGAAACCCAGCAATAGAGCGAGAAATCCAGCGATAAATTCACTGCGCTAATGAAAAGCTTGCTAATAGGCAGGTGAGGACTTAACCTTACAATCCACCTCCCATTGACAAGATGGTTAAGTCAAGTTTTTAGCAGGTGTTAGATTCCAGCGATAATCGCGGTTCGCGCAACTTTTTTTATCGCTTCGCGGGCATTGGTAATAGGGGGAAGTTGTGTTTGCGACTGTTTGCAGTTGCTTTTAGTTGGGAACGCCTACTTTGCATGTCATTAGCGATAATTATCGCTGACATGCAAAGCAGCAACAAAACGGCCGCTATCGCCATTAAGCTGTCGCTAACAGCTGTTAGTGACAGCTTGGTAATAGGGCAATAAAAATATCACCGCTTTATCGGCAAAAAGTGCCGCTAAAGTGGCGATACTGCCCTTGATAATATGCCCCTTAATTTGCTAACATAAGCTGATATCGCTTGTGGAAACATTAGTTTACACAAACCAAATTGAAAAAGGAGGCCCATCGGATATAACCAATATCAACTTTAATGATATCAGCAACTCAGCACATATGAAGCCATTATTAACATAATTAGAGATATTGGCAATGATGGAAAAATCATCACAATTTTGCCTTTGTACAATGGGGGGTTTGCGTACAGCGAAAGATTAAAAAATACAGTATTAAACAATAAAGCCAAGAGAGGTATTTAAAAAAAAAAACATTTAGTTATTCATCTATTTGCTTGCTATGAACATTAAACTGAACAATGGAGAACATTATCAATATATTTTTTGGTGAGAACTCTCAATATTCAATAAAAAAAGAAAATTGTACCTCAATACCAAATGTCAACTTCATGTAACCTGCATACGTGCCATCCATTTTCTCTGTCTAGTGATTGTGTACATCATGCATACTTGATCTGCCAATGACCTCCATCACACAAAGGAGAAGATTGCCTCAATAGTCCCTAACTGTAGCACTTTTTGTGTTTAATACTCATTGCTTCCAATTTCAAGTTAACAGTTAGCTTAGGAAATAAAGAGCCCTATCAGATAGATTTATAATTATATTTCAAATGTTCATTGACTAAAATACATTTATGCAAGTATAAAAGTACTTTTTGGTAATCGCACAAGTTTCTGCTAGTCATGCAAAAAATACAGATGCCATTATATAATTTGAATAATACTTACTTACATTTATGATATACACTCATCTTCTCAAACCTATGCTTAACTCAAGTACATCATGGATACAGTGTAGGAGTAAGATACAATGTATAATGATGGGCCCGATTATGATAGCGAGTGGCCGTCGGCTGCCCTCTATCACGGCAGTCAGCAGACCACCCCACAAGCAGTCGGCGGTCCAATGGCGGAATTAGGATGCGACGGCTGTGCTGGCAGTCGGAAAAGTGCTCTTTAACATGGCGGCTTGTACTGCGGCCTACAAAAAGGGGTGCAGCACAAGTCGCAGTGTAGAAGAGCACTTTGTGCACATCCATGCACCGTGTGGCATGCATCATATGGGTGTGATGGCCACTTTGCAGTGGCCCCCAAAGTCCCTTTCCGACAGACTTTTTATAGCGGTCGGACTGCCATGAAAGGGCTGTCTGAAAGCGACTTCGTAATCCTGATAGCAGTGCCTGCCTCTGCACCACCACCAATGAAGGGAAATGATTCGGACCGCCGTCCCGATGGGATCGTGGATCATGTCAGAAGTGGCGGTCTTCCCTCCGATGGTTTTAGTCCGGCTGCCTGCATCATAATGCAGCAGTCGGACGAAGGGCTGTCTGTTGGTGGGACCGCCGCTGACAGCCTGTTGGTGGCGGTCCCACCAACATCAAAATCATCCCCTATGTTATGAGGTGCAATTTATCACATTTTTTGTTCCTTTCTCCTGATCTATTATTCACATATATATGAGGATTATATAAGTCACAATACTTACTGCTGTGTGTATGTTTAGAAAATTTGCATTGTTTCTCTCTGGGTAGTCTTCTGACACCTCCCTGGTGATATTCACTTTTTTAATGTAGTTCATATTTTATGCCTTTGCGTAAACTCCTCTAACTTGGGGCCATATTTATGACCCCATTTGTGTCGCTGTTGAACCACGCAACGTAATGCAAGAGAGGCGCAAACCTTAAGTCACATTTTTGAAGCCACACAAAGCCACTTTGTGTAGATTTGAGTGGCTCCAAAAATATGGAGCAACACAACACAGTGGGAATCTCTGCAATGTGTTACGCTGCCCTGGGTAAGCGTTCCATGGGCGTTGCGTGGGTGTTCCCATGCAATGCTTCCAACAAGTAGGCTTAGAGGAGACCTCAGAAACCTAGGGAGGGTGGACAGGTCCTTTCTACATGAAAGGTGAGGGGATACAGACTCCCACTGAAATAATCTTAATATACAAATGGGTATCCACTCATTGAGAGAGAACAAAATTGAGGGAAGAGGAGGAAAGGCATAGTATAAACGTTTCCACCGCACTGAGAGGTGGGAAGAGGAAAAACCTATTTTTTTTTATTTATAACCCTGACCCACTCTAATAGTGGCATGCTTCATCATTGGGTTCACCCTGACTCCTAAAGGTCAGGGTGGGCTCGACCATATTCCAGGGAGCACTTAGGAAACACATAGTTTTACTGCTTAGGGTTTTTTTTAACTTTAAGATAAAAATCCCTACCTCACCCCAGGTATCCCTTTATTGGTGGGGTGGGTGGGGATATTAAAATTAAATAGGGTAGGGATAATAAGGATATTGCAGTCCTATGACCCTAAACTCAATACTCCAACATGTTTCTGCCTTAATCTTTTGGCCCATGTGGGTCCGGGGCATTTGTCAGGGCGATACCAGAGAAACAATCCCCCAGTAGCGTCACCTTGAAATTATGCAAAAGTGAGCGTGTGATGCCGGAGAGTAGCTCCGGCGTGCAACAATACAACAACACAAATAGTTAAAAGTTTTACTTGCTGTTTCTTGGAAAATTATCTTGTGGACAGAGATACAAAGAAGTAGGAAATATAATTAGTTACACATTTCACTCAACAACTCTCAATAAATATAATCTCTCGTGGTAGCAAGCTCACGCATATTATAAAATGGCATTTGTGATTTTGTACACAGCCTGCTCACTGCCTTCATATTACATGGTTTATGCTCAAAATATACATCTGTAGTTTGGGACGTTATCAGAGATCAACATCTCATAAATAGCATGATTCTGCTTGGGCATAAGCGGACAAGGTACCCCAATTTAGTAGATAGTCATGAATCACCTTTAAAAAGCATTTTTTTTAAAAGACCAAAGTGATAGTGTTACTTGTGTGGTTACATTTTGGCAGATGTGATCTATATCAGAGTGACATCTTGAATATTTTTGATTGTGTATAAGTGTGGCTTACCCCAGCTTTCAACAAGAATTACTTATCAGGGGGCGGTGGTGGGAAGGCCCTGTAGTCACACTCTGATGTGGAGGCAGAATGTTTATAGATGGAGGGAATAGGAAAATAAAGTAAAATGGTTCAAGTGAGATAGGGTTGAGAGGCGCTGTCATGATTCAAAAGCAAGCACTATCGGCAGAGTTAATGAACCGATTGTAAATCAATCGTTCTGTCAGGTGATCATACTCACTACTCCAAGGGTCCCGACCTGCAGGCAAACCTATTCGTCCTGACCTCTCCCTTCTCTGGTAGCAAACGCTTTGATCTTAAAGCTTGGTTGCGGCGGTCATGCGTAGAAGTTCTGATCACGTGACATCAGTGATGTCATTACACCTATGTGACCCCGGTTACCATGGTGATCGGATCATACTCACTGACGTCAGTGACGTCATTACGCCTACCTGGTCCCGGCTACCATGGTGATCTGATCATATTCAGTAGATCATGCAGGACTTTCAAAAAATACTTTTTTATGTCACATCACTATAAGGATGCGGCGTCAAGAATCATAATGTGGGGATAATTTGACATTAACAATTAATATTGGTTTATCACAGATGAAGTAACGTTGCCTTCTGGGAATTGTAGTCCTGTGAGATGTGCAGTGCTGCAAGGGGCAATCTTATAATGTATACTTGTTGATTGCATCAGATGAAGATTTAAGCATCTATCTCACTTATATGTAAGAGACACATCTGTTCTTGATGGAAGGGAAGGAGTTAACTTCAACTTAAGCAACAAGCTAAAAGCAATTGTCCTTTCTCCCCAAACTCCAATGTTGACCATAGGGGTAAGGTGTCTGGTTGTTAATGAGAGGGCTCTGTATTGATATGTTGAGCTAGGAGGAGATGCTCTGCAGCAATGCCTAGGTGTAGTTGCAGTTATGGGGTTCTCTAAACCCATGTTACAATACAGTAGTAAGTGTTGTGTTTAACTTACTTGATTCTTATGCTGACAAAAGCAAAGGATCTTATCAGAGCCTCAACTGATGCCATGGGATTTCATAATTTAATCCTATGATATTGGCCTGAAGTTTGTAGACCCATCTTTGTTCCTTCTCCAGGTGTCTCCGGCTGGTGTTGTGGCTTGGTGTTAGTTTTTCAATAATAGACCAGTGTAGGTCTTTATCGGAATGATTGTGCTCAATAAAGTGTGCAGTCAGTCTGCTTGATTGTTTCTTGCAACGTATTGGAGTGTTCCTGTTTTTATGGAGTTTTGGAAGTGTGTAGAATTGCGGTGTCTGTGGTTCTCTAGCAACGAGAAAATCCCGCTCTTTTTTTGTAATCCATTCATTCTCCAGCCCTTCATCGGTAAGTCGTTTGATTAAATTGCTCAGGCGTGGTGTAGGGTCAGTGTTCAGAATTTGGTAGAAAGTGCATTTTAAAGCAAATGAATGTAGCGATAAAGCAAGGCTTATTAACTAGTGGGAACGTATAGTCTTGAAATATTAAACACATTAAATACTGCCCCATATCGTTTTGCATTAATTTGTTCAACAGCTACTGTACTGTGTAAATTGTTCAGCATGACAACTTTAGCCCTTTAAAATGTATGCCTGCCCAGTGTCTAGCACTGCATGCAGCATTAACTTTGGAAAAATATTCTCTAACCAGACTTCGAGAAGCACCCACAGAGGTTGGCTGTAACCAGTCATATAGAAATATGTGCAAACAGGTCTTTAAGTGAGATGAAAAAAGTGGGTGCTCTCTATAAAGGAACATGTCAAATAAATTTCTGTGATTCCCACCTGACCGGTATTTTGGCTTCTCTATAAGATGTAATTTTATGCAGATGAATGGCACAACAACTGCCTTCCTGCCCTGCGTGGAGCCGTGGAGTCAGTTACCTTATGGTTTTTGCATTGGATTTTTGTATATCCCACCATTTTGAGATAATTGTTATTGGCTCCTCTGACCTGGGTCTTCCTTCTTGGCGTTTCTTTGTTCTTCTGACTGACCTTTTTCCTCTAGTCGACCCCCCCCCTTAGGTCTCCAACACCCCTCCCTTCCTATTCTTTCACCGACACACAGGATGTTTTTGGATTGTTTGTCCCCAGCCCGTTTGTTTGTTCTTTCACTTTGACAGTTTTGCCCCCCTAAAGTACTTTCCCCCTTGCCGGTCTGCCTGACTTGATATGCATTCCTTACCCCTTTTTACCATTCTCCCTCTACCTTCCATGCCCCATTGGACGTGTGTCTTGACTATGCTAGGCGCTAATAACTCATGCTATTGTTTAATCACTGTTTTTTCTCCTATGTTATACTTGGCTCCTGTAACTGATGTAATTGTTTTGTAACTTGTAACTCGCTGATCCTCATGTAAAGCGCTCTGATACCTCCGGGTCTAGCCAGCGCTATATAAAACTCTGCAAATAAACAACTGACATACACCTAAAGCCTGCCACTATGATTGGCTTTGTCACTGGGTGTTACCTGTTTAAGATAAATGAGTAACAACAATGATTTCTTATAAATATTAACATTGGAAATGTTTAAATTCTGAAATAGTGAGTCTGTGAATTAAATAGCATTGAGGCCTGTGGAAGGAGTTTTGGCCTTCAATTATGTGTGCTTTCTGTTAGATATGTATCCTCTTTTTCTCTGAATATCTTGTCCATCTGCACATCTTCAACCCCCTCTCTTTCCTCTTCAGCATCCTCTTTTCACTCTTCCCTGAATGCACTTCTTCGCATCTCTGTCACTTCACCGCCCCAACATGCACTGCACTCCCTCAAATTTAAGCACTTTAATTTCTCTTACTTTTGTCTTGCAAATATTTTGACATCTGTGTACCCCCTTCACACACATATCCACAGAATTTCAGTTGCAAATGGAATACACAAACATTGCTCTGTGTGCTCTGCAGAGAGGCTAACCCACTGGCAGGCACTTTGTTTGGCTTTAGCCTTAGCGCCTGAGCACTCAATCAAAGCCCCTCATAAACACCTGACATGCCTCAAGCTTCAAAGTATGCACAGAAAAAAATACAGATAAACAACAACATTATAAAATAGCTAATGTTTGGGGGATGCAAGATTAAGTAAAGCATGTGAAATAAGAGAGGAACTAAATCGCTGAAATCCATTCCTTGACATTTTTAACATTCATTGTTTGCAAGTCAATCCATGTTTTTGGCATCAGTGTTCACTTAGGGGCATGTACAACAGGGTCAGATTTAATATCATACATCAGAGAACTGGCCACTGTAAGCACATGTTCCACAGTAAGCACATATCTCTCGCTTTGGGCTTGACTCGAATATTTGGATCCATTTTGCAAGGGAACAAGAGCGAACCCTGCTCCTTATTTGGATCCATTTCGCAAGGGAACAAATACTGCAGCTCCACTTATAAAGGAGCGAGCAATGTGCAGCGCGGGCATGGGGTGTCACAGTGGGAGAGGTTAGCGTGATTAGGGGTCTCAGCACAATATAGAGAACACAGCACTAGCTTGCAAACACTTACCATTACAGAGAACAAGGCACCAGATCAGGCGTGCTTGCATCCACTCTCACGTATGATGAAAGGGTGGGATCTACGCCTTTGTATGACGGACGTCTGAAATCACGCAGGGATAAAGTCTCTGACACGCGAAACCATGACGCTTATTGCGTCACTGGCCTACAGTGTGCATACAATCCTAAACCACAATGGCAATGAAGGGCTTAATAACAGAAAGCCCTGCGTCATGCATCACCATTAGGAAAGTTGATTTTCTGCCTGTCTTCCGTCTCCTGCTTCAGAGCGAGGCGGGGCAGGCAGCCTGAAACAGACAACCCAGACTTAAATACATCGATTTATTTAGAGATACAAAATTCCATCCACCCTGCATTCCCCAAAATCTCCCGATAAAAATGGTACCTCACTTGTGTGGGTAGGCCAAGTGCCCGTGACACAAAACGGGCCAAAATGCAATGTGGACACACCACATTTTTACAGTGAAAACTGACCCTTTTTTTGCAAAGTGCCTAGCTGTGTATTTTAAACACTAGCTCTGCCAGGACCTAGGGAAACCTATCAAACCTATATATATTTTTTTAAACTAGACACCGAAGGGAATCCAGGATGGGGTGAATTGTGTGGCTCTCAACAGGTTCTGTTACCCAGAATCCCTTGCAAACCTCAAACTGTGTAAAAAAACCAAATTTTCCTCACATATCTGTGATTGAAAGTTCTGGAATCTGCGTGGATCCACAAAATTCTACCCACTCTACATTGCCGAAAGTCTCCCGATAAAAATTGTACATCACTTGTGTGGGTAGGCCTAGTTCCCGTGACACGAAATGGGCCAAGACGCAACGTGGACACACCACATTTTTTCAGTGAAAACGGACCCTTTTTTTGCAATGTGCCAAGTTGTGGATTTTGAACCCTAGCTCAGCCAGAACCTAGGGATACCTAGCAAACCTAAACATTTTTAAAAACTAGACACCCAGGGAAATCCAGGATGGGGCGCCTTGTGTGACTCTCACCAGGTTCTATTACCCAGAATCCCTTGCAAACCTCAAACGTTCTAAAAAAACACATTTTCCTCACATTTCTGTGAGGGAACGTTCTGGAATCTGCGTGGATCCACAAACTTCCACCCACCTCGCATTCTCCAAGTCTCTTGTTAAAAATGGTTCCTGACTTGTGTTGGTAGGCCTAGTGCCTGTGACAGGAAACAGCCCATAACACAACGTGGACACATCACATTTTTACAGTGAAAACTGACCCTTTTGTTTGCAAAGTGTCTAGCTGTGGATTTTGAACCCTACCTCTGGCGGCACTTACAGAACCTTAGCAAACCTATACATTTTTGAAAAATCGAATTCCAGGGGAATCCAGGATAGGGTGACTTGTGTGGCTCTCACCAGGTTCTGTCACCCAGAATCCCTAGCAAATCTCAAACTTCCACCCACCCCACATTCTCCAAAGTCTCCCAATAAAAATGGTACATCACTTGTGTGGGTGGCCTAAGTGCCCGCGGCAGGGTAGGGCCCAAAACATATTGTGGAGACATCAGAATTACCTATCACAAAACAACCTGATTTTGCAAGGGGGGGTCACCTGGGTTTTTCTGTTAAATTTGAGGTTTGCAGGGGATTCTGGGTAAGAAAATGTCCACACAAGCCATACCTTCCTGGACTCCCAGGGTGTCTAGTTTTCAGAAATGTGTGGGTGTGGTAGGTTTCCCTAGATGGCTGCCGAGCCCGGGGCCAAAAACCCAGGTGACCCCCCTTGCAAAACCAGGTAGTTTTGTGATACGTAATTCTAATGTCTCCACAATACATTTTGGGCCCTTGCCTGTCGCAGGTACTTGGCCCACCCATGCGAGTGAGGTACCATTTTCATTGGGAGACCTGGGGGAATGCTGGGTGGTAGGAAATGTGTGTTAGCCCGGTGATCCCACAACTTTCCCACACCGAAATTTGAGAAAAATCAGATTTTTTTCAGCTATATATGAGGTTTGCCGGGGATTCTGGGTAGGAAAGATTTGCGGGATCAAAGCAAGCCATACCTCCCTGGACTCCCCCTGATGTCTAGTTTTCAGAAATGTGTGGGTTTGGTAGGTTTCCCTAGATGGCCGCCGAGCCCGGGGCCAAAAACCCAGGTGACCCCCCCTTGCAAAACCAGGTCGTTTTGTGATAGGTAATTTTGATGTCTCCACAATACATTTTGGGCCCTTGCCTGTCGCAGGTACTTGGCCCACCCACATGTGTGAGGTACCATTTTTATTAAGAGACCTGGGCGAATGCTGGGTGGTAGGAAATTTGTGTCAGCCCAGTGATCCCACAAATTTCCAACACCAAAATTTGAGAAAAATCTGATTTTTTCAGCTAAATATAGGGTTTGCAGGGGATTCTGGGTAGGAAAACCTTGGGAGATCAAAGCAAGCCATACCTCCCTGGATTCCCCAATGTCTACTTTTCAGAAATGTGTGGGTTTGGTAGGTTTCCCTAGATGGCCACCGAGCCAGGGGCCAAAAACCCAGGTGACCCCCCTTGCAAAACCAGGTCATTTTTTGAGATAGGTAATTTTGATGTCTCCACACTACGTTTTGGGTCCTTGCCTGTTGCGAGCACTTTGCCCACCCACACGAATGAGGTACCATTTTTTTCAGGAGACCTGGGGGGAATGCTGGATGGTAGGAAAATTGTGTTTTTTCTGATACCAGACAATTATGAAACAGTAATGCAAGAAAAATGTGTGATTATGGTCACATTTTGAGGTTTGCATGGCATTGTGAGTAAAAAAACTTGTTGAGATCCATGAGAGGCACACCACCCAGTACTCCCCATTTTTTTTGGTTTACAAAAATATCTAAAGTTGATAAATTTTTCCTAGAGACAAACTACACCTTAGCACAGAAAGACAGATAAGACAACTATGACTGCCTATCCATCTGTTCCTCAAGTACACACACATACTGGTTGGATTTGGCATGAGGGTGAGTGAAAGGTTCAAAATGTATATTTTATTAACAAGAGATTTCACAAAAAGGAAATGCACTGTTAATAATCAAAATGTTAAAAACCTGAACCAATGACTCACAGCTTGTGAGCTGTAAAGCCATGGCAAGGCACCAACCTCTTTACAGGCCATTCACACACCTTTCATATGTGACACACAAGACCATTCATACCGTGAGCCATGGGCCCAGCACATTACAACATTCAGATTAACAGACAGAGCCATTCAAGGGCCCATCACTTTCATACGCCCACATGACTGACACAGCAATCACACCAGCTGATGGTTTTTTGTTTTTTTTAAAAACTTTATTTTTTATTTTGTTGATTGAGAAACAAAACATACAATTGGGAAAAGGAGTCGTTAGTGCATGAAGTATACTCAATTGCGGGCAGCAAGGTACAGCAATGGGTGGAAGGTATTGTAGCAGACTTTTCAATGAGAAACATAGAGTTACATCAACATCGCATATGTGCAAATTCATAGGTCCATTCCCATACAGTCGTAACCGTCAGGCATAGGCTAGGCATCACAGTTATTAATGACTTGGTTCTGTCCTGCCGTGTGAAAGGTCTAGACTTCCCACATCTGCGTCTAAGTCCAGATTGTAGTATTTTATCCATGGCTTCCAAATTTTTGGGAATTTACGCGGTCAGCCCCTCGCCTTGTAAATCACTTTCTCCGCAACCATATATAGGTCCATATTAGACTTCCATTCCGTGAGTGTAGGAAGTTGCTGGGCCCCCCAGTATTTAGCTATGTCTCTTTTAGCTACTACTAATCCTAGATTAGTCAGCAGGAGCCTGTATCGCGGCAGGTCGATGTCTGTGGGAATACCCAGTAGCAGGAATTTCGCATCTAACTCTAGTTGAGCTCCCAGTATACTGTTCAATTCTCCCAGGACCGTGTGCCAGTAGGTTTGGATGTATCTGCACTCCCAAAGGATGTGTATGTATGTGCCGCGCTCCACATGGCATCTGAGACAGGTTGGATCCTCCACTCTCCCCATCGTGTGTAGACGTGGCCGGTCAAAGTAGACTCTGTGGAGGATCTTATATTGTATGAGACGCAGCCTCAGTCTGATCGCTACTTCGCGCGGGTGCATAAGGGCCACCTCCCAATCTATATCTTCAAGTGGGCCGGTGGTGAGTTCCCACTTGGCACGCAGCGGACCAAGGTTATCGGGCATATTATTGATTTGTGTCTTGTATGTCAGGGATATCGCCTGGGTCGGGATTTCTTCCTGTAGGAGCCTACCTTCTAGTGGGGCATATTCTGGCAGCATCACACCGTCCAACCCTTCAGCATGCCAGGTGTGTTGAAGTCTAAGGTATGCATAGGCTTGGGAACTATGAAGCTGATATTTAGACTGAAGGGAAGAAAATGAGCCTAAAGAGCACCTCTCTAACAGATCTCCTATCTTAGAGATGCCTATGAGGTCCCACTTCCCAAAACCCCTCAACTTTCTGATCTCAGTCAATCTAGCGCCCTCCCACAGGGGGGTCTCACGCGTAGGTTTCCCTTCCCACTTCATCTGTTTTTCCACACTCTTCCAGGCCACTAGCACGCGTTGGGTAGCTGGGAGGAGAAGTGCACCCCTGTATATGTAGTGTAGTTGAGTGCGCTTACGGAATTGCAGCCTTTCCAATCTATATGTAGGGTGATCACCTGGCGTGTGGTTCCATTTGTTAATGACTATGAGGTGGGCCGCTCTATCGTAAGCTCTAATATCTGGTAAGGCCAAACCTCCGTTATATGGGTTACGTTGTAGGGTTCGCAATGCTATTCGTGGGTGGGCTCCGTCCCATAGAAGGAGACGTAGTTCACTGTTAAAGGAAGCAAAAATGGCGTCTGGTATTTTGTGGTAGGTGTTTTGCAGAATATAAAGGAGTTGAGGGAGTGTTACCATTTTATACATGGCGGCGCTCCCCATGATGGTCAGAGGGAGTTTTCTCCACCTCTTCACATCCGCCTGAAAGTTCAGTAATACTCGCCTAATATTACGATCCAGTCTGACCACAGGGTCGGTGGTAATGTAAAGCCCCAGATAGATAAACCCCTCCATGGATAGCCGCAAACAACTGGGTAAGTATGAGGTTCAGTTCCTCCACTCAACGGGTAGAGGGTGGATTTATTCCAATTGATCTTATAGGCTGCATGGCTGCCATATTCTTCAAATATTTGCAGTATGCGGGGGAGTGTCTCTACTGGTTGTGTGACATATAGCAGAATATCGTCCGCATATAATGATATGCGTTCTTCTTCGAGAAGACAAGAATCGTCGAGGAAGCCACCCAGCCCTGGTCAGGTTCTAACCACACAGGCCAGCGGTTCTAATATGAGGGCAAGCAATAAAGGGGATAAGGGGCATCCCTGCCTGGTGCCGCGTTGTATCAGCCAGCTGGCAGAAAGAGTTCCGTTTACTCGAACTCTTGCTTCAGGTGTATTATACAGCAGCGCCAGCCATTCTTGGAAGACCGGGCCGAAGCCCATTTTTTCCAGAGCACACCACATGAAGGGCCAATGAATCATGTCGAACGCTTTCTCCGCATCAAGTGAGAGAAGCAGATGGGGGCTATCCCGACCCTGTACCGTGTCCATCCAATTAGCTAGACGGCGCAGATTAAAATGTGTGGCACGCTTTGGCATGAAGCCAGATTTATCCCTGTGTATCAGCGGGAGAATCACTGTTAAGAGACGTCTCACAAGGATTGTGGCCAGGATCTTTGTTTCAATATTAAGAAGGGATATGGGGCGATACGACGCACAATCTTCTGGGGGTTTCCCGGCTTTATGGATGACCACCACTGTGGCTAGACGGAGGTCTTGTGGCAAAATCCCCTGTTCCTTTGCTTCCTGGAACATCTTAAGAAGAAGCGGCACCAACAGTGCACTATTCAGTTTAAGTTATTCCCCCGGAAGGCCGTTGGGACCCGGAGTCTTGCCCGCCTTCTGTCGGCCAATGGCCTCGGTCACTTCCGCTAGTGTCAACTCCCCCTCTAGGCTGTCTTTCACATCCTGTGTAAGTGAGGGTAGGTCAATGGTATGCAAGTATTGACGAATCTGTGAGTCTTCCGCCTGGGTGTGGGCTGTGTATAGTGTTGTGTAGTATCACGCAAAGGCTCCCGCTATAGCCTCAGCAGTGGTGTGGGTGACAGCATGTTCCCTAATCGACAGTACCCATCGGGACTCTATTTCTTTCCGTCCCAACCATGCTAGTAGCTTCCCCACTCTATCCCCGGTTTCATAAAGTCTGTGTTGGGTTGCCAGTTGTTGGGTTTTCACCTTGTTGGTCGCAAGGGCTAGGTAGTCTCGTTTGGTTATTTCGATTTGGCGTAAAGTGTGCTCGGTCAATGCGGTGGGGTCAGTTCCCTCTAGGTCTAGGAGTTTATGTTCTAACTCTTCAATCTCCTGGGCTTCGCGTTTCTTTTTGTAAGCTATTATGTTCTGTGCTCTATGACGTAGTACCGTTTTATACGCCTCCCATAAAGTAACCGCGGACGGGACTGAGCCCTCATTTTCACTGAAATAGAGATCGGAGTCTACCCGGAGCTCCTCGGCAATAGTCTCATCCCGCAATGCCCACGCATTCAGTCTCCATTGTGGTATGTGAGGACCACCCCCGCCACCCACCTTCATCAGTAGGGGAGAATGGTCAGATATGCCCCTAGCCAGGTAATCTATGGTGTCCACCTGGCATACTTCTCCCGCCGGGGCGACAAGATAATCCAATTGTGAGAACACTCTGTGGGCCCCTGAAAAATAAGAGTATGCCCGTTGATGTGGGTGGTGTCGCCGCCACAGATCAGACAGTCCCAGGGTTTCTACAAAGCGGCCCAAAGGTGTGGTCTCGGGGGCACCCATTCGGGTGCAGGTGCGATCCAGCAAGGGATCAAGGACATCGTTAAAATCCCCCCCATTATATGTATGGCTGGGCCAGATTGCAGAAGGAGCGCAGTTAAGTTATCTAACGTGTATTGTTGTAGCCGTGGGGGTGCATACACACTAATAAGTAGGAACGTCTGTCGTTTCCAAATACCTCGTACTGCCACGTATGTCCCCTCTGTATCCACCCATTGTTGTGTGACATGGAAGGGAGGGGATTTTCTAATGAGGATTGCCACTCCTCGTGAGCCTTTGGTAAATCCTGCGTGAGCCAGAGTGGTGTATTGTCCCTGTCCTAAGAAAGAGCAGCTCGATCCTAGCAGGCGTGTTTCCTGTAGGAATATGATATCAGGTTTATGTCTCCTAAGGTATCGGGTCACCAACCCCCTCTTAACTTTATTACCTAAGCCATTGACATTCCATGTCATTACTGCATATTTATCGTCTGCCATGGTACACCAGCTGATGGTTGACATAGTGTGTGCAGTGTTTGGCTAGCAGAGTGTGTAATGACCAGCAGCAAGTCACTACTCCCACACTGCCAGCCAAATGCCAGCCCATGCACACTGCCAGTCCACCAACACCGGCATGAAAATGCCAGTCCACCCACACCACCAGCCAAACCCCAGTCTACCCACACCGCCAGTCAAAAGCCTGTCCACCCACAATGTCAGCCAAGCACCAGCCAACACACACTGCCAGCCAAGCACCAGTCCACGCACACCGCCATCCAAGCACCAGTCCATGCACACCTCCAGCCAAGCACCAGTCCAAGCACACCGCCAGCCAAGCACCAGTCCACGCACACCGTCATCAACTTTTTTTTTAACAAGAAAGAAAACACAAACCAATTGGAATTAGATACAAAACTATAACTACAAACACAACAGCGGTATACAAAGACATCATTCTAATGCCAACCGTGAAACTAAACTACAAATATAAAACCAGAAAGACCAGGCAGTACACTATTAGACTCACGGTTGCTCCCAAAAACTCTTTTGAGTGTGATACAATCTGAAACATGTGGGCACACACAGCCCAGAATTAGAAGGACAATCAGCACAGTGCATACGACTCTACTTCCCCATACTCTTCGTAAACAGACTCTACATCTCTTACAGGGATTGTTTTTTTTGTACGTGGGAGGAATTAAATCGAGAAAGTGGTGATCTTTCAATCTAGCTATATCCTCCACCACTCCAACTCTAGGAACACTTGCCTGTTCCTCTACAACAAGGCTGCTTATCAACGACTCCTGAAACTGAACAAAAGTCATCTTTGACGCTGGAGAACATTCCTTGAACACAACAAAATCATTAAAAGATGCTAAATTGAAAAGATGGATGGCCAACTTCTTATTCCAAATATAAGCCTTACGAACAGCAGCTTTAGGTTCCAACCTCTGATCTACTGTGCCTATTGTAGTCTACAATACAATAAAGGCAGGCAACACCAGCTGCACCATGTTTGGATCAACCCAGAGTTCAGCACTTCCAATGGAAGCTGTTAGACCTGATACCATTGGCGTGGGTCTCCCTTCCATTTTTTTCGCTATGCCTCCTCTGTTGTTGACATGTTTTTGCTGGTTTAGATGCTTTGGGCACTTTGCCACTGCTAATCAGTGCCAAAGTGCAAGTTCTCCCTATGATAAATTGATGTATGGGTTAGTGATTCCATGATTGGATTATTTGATTTACTTGTCAGACCCTAGTACAGTGCACCGCGTGTGCCCAGGGCCTGTAAATCAAATGCTGCTGGTGGGCTTGCAGCACTGGTTGTGCCACCCACCGGAGCAGCTTGTAAAGTGTGACTCAGGCCTGCTATTGCAGAGCCTGTGTGCAGTCTAGTACTGCCATGTTGACTTGGTAAGTGCACCCACTTACCAGTCCCTAAACCTTCCCTTTTCTACATATTAGTCACCCCTAAGGTAGGCCTGCGGGCAGGGTGCATTGTATCTAAGAGGTAGGACATGCCCTGATGTGTGTGGCATGTCCTGATAGTGAATTACAGCCCATTTAGTTTTTCACTATTGCAAGGCTACCTGTCCCCATAGGCCAGAATGGGCAGTTTGATTATAACATCTTATAATCCTAACTGACCCAGGGAACATGGTAGAAAAACGAATTTAGTATGCCTGAACTCAGAATGATAAAATACATCTTTTAGTGAAGTTGGTTTTAACATTCTGTGTTTGAAAATACCACTTTTAGAAAGTAGGTATTTTCTTGCCTAACCATCCAGCCTGCCTCTGCTAGCTTGTGTATTGTGTGTCTGGGTTTGTGAGTGACAGGGGCTGGAGGACTCCAGGAGACAGGGGGAGTCAGCACAGGGCTGAATAGACCACATGTAGAGTGGTGGGAGGAGTAGCACCTGGGCCTGAATAGGGCTGTGCCTGCCTTCCACAATGCTGGCTCCACCTCCTGTGGTGTGTCTGATGTCCCTGGCCCACATTGACAAAGGAAGAAGGTGTGCACTGGCACAATGCACCCAGAATTGGTTTGGACTAGGTACAGGACCCTCTGCCTTCAGAGGACAAAGGATATGCTAGCATAAATATTGGGACCCAGACCCCAAGATTTTAGATCACTTCTGGGAATCAAGACGAACCTTTGCTGAGGAGAAGAACCAGGAAGCTGAAGGAGGAGACTACCCCTATGCTGCGTGTTGTTGGGGTTGGCCTGCAGTGGTTACTTTATTGCCAAAGAAAGGAGAAAAGGACTGAGTGTGCTTTCATCATATTGAAGAAGATCTCCAAGGGCTTGAATATTGAGCTTGCCTCCTGCCCGAAGTCTCAGGGATACAAAACTTCACCCCCAGTTCCCCTCTTGAATTCCCTTGCTGGGAATTGAAGTGCCTACTGATGTTGGGCCTTCTGAGAGACTGCGTGTCGCTGGGAGCTGGAAGCGCGATGCAACGAAGAGGAAGCGTGTCGCCGCCGCAGCAGCTGTCGTCGCATCACAGAGTAAGCATGCCGCTGCTGCCGCTGTTGCATCACCGAAGCGCCCCACATCACCGGAGAAGCGTGCCGCCACAGCAGTTGTTGTCGCATCGCAGAGTAAGCATGCCGCCTCTGCCGCTGTCGCCTTCGCATCACCGAAGCGCCTCGCATCACCGGAGAAGCGTGCCACCGCCACAGAGGACGCTGGCGCATCACCGAAGAAGTGTGTCGCAGGGCCTGTTGCGGCTCAGAAGATCGCTGAGTCGCCGCACGGCCGTCGGGCGTGCACGCATCCCGTCAACGTTGTCACACCGTGAGCAAGACGCCATTTTCTTGCATTGCACCAGATCATCATCGCATCGGAACCGGGCCGCAGTAAGAAACCGACGCATCCTCCTTTCTGCGTGTAAGGAATTGAAGCATCACCTTCCCTGCGACCCTTTTGTTTGTTTTGCGTTACGCATCCAACGGTACATTGAGAGTAAAGTGTCGCATTTATCTAAATAAAAATCGGGTGTTATACTTAGCTGCTCTCAAGTTGTATCATCAACAAATTAGGAGAGTACGTAGGGAGTTTTACACTGAGCAAATTGAAGCAGCAAAAAATTCCACTAAGAATATTTTTAACGTAGTGAAACAACTGTCTTCTCTAGAACGTGTGACAGCCACTATGTCTGCCTCTACTGATTATTGTAATAAGGTTGCGGATTTCTTCATGGGCAAGATAGATAAAATATACGCCACCTTCCCTGAAAGCAGCAGGAACTATATCTTGGCTCCTGTCACAGCTGATTTGAGAAGTGAGGATAGCTTTGTTTTTCATCCGCCTCAAGTAAGTGATGTTCTAAAACTTATGCAAGCAGTCAAATCTGGGTCTCCCTTGGATCCGATCCCCCCGAAATTCATACTGCAAGGGAAAGAAGTAATTGCTCTGGTTCTCACCAAGCTTTTGAACATGTCTTTTAGTTCGGGTCAGGTTCCTAGCAATTGGAAGCATGCCATGGTGGTACCACTGATAAAGAAACCTTCCTTAGACCCCGCCATCCCAGAAAACCTGAGACCTATATCTCTGCTACCCTATGCTGCTAAAATCGCAGAGAAACATTTAAATAGTCAACTGTCCATGTTTCTGGAAGAAAGACAGGTTCTCCATGAAACCCAGTCGGGGTTTAGGCCACGACATAGTACCGAATCGGCCCTTCTTCATGCCTCAGAGGCCCTGAAAACCACAGCCGATGAGGGAAGAACTACTGCACTGATCCTTCTGGATTTGAGTGCTGCATTTGACCCGGTCTCCCACGGCCTTCTGATGGAACGGTTGGGGGAGGCCGGGGTCGGTGGAGGGACATGGGAGTGGATTAAACATTTTCTGGAGAATAGATCCTTCCAGGTTCTACAACATCCTTTTAAATCCAGAGTCTGTCCTCTGTCTCAAGGGGTGCCTCAGGGTTCGGCTCTTAGCCCTACCCTATTTAATATCTATATGCGCCCCTTGGCAGATATTGTGTTGAGACATGGGTTAAAACTGGTGTCATACGCCGATGACACACAGTTGATCGTTACCCTGGAGCAAAAGGAGGCAGCAACGGCATCTGATTTCAAGGTCTGCCTGGGAGAGCTTGCCAACTGGATGAAGCTCAGCTGTCTGCAGCTGAATGCGGAAAAGACGGAGGTGATGGTAGTTGGTAAGCAGCCATCCCTATGGTCACATTTGTGGTGGCCGGAGGAGGTGGGATCTACTCCGACCCCTAAGGCTAAGGTCAAGAATCTGGGAGTATGGCTCGATGACACCCTCTCCTATTCAGAGCAGATATCAGCTGTGGCTGGTGCTTGCTTTGGCATTCTTAAAATGCTGCAAAAAATCCTGGACCTACTCCCATTAGATGCCAAACGAACCATTGTACAGGCCCTTGTCACGTCCCGTCTAGATTATTGCAACATCCTGTACTTAGGGGTGACCACAAAAAATCTGAACATCCTGCAGAAGGTTCAGAATGCTTCAAATCGGTTAATTCTGAATATTCCTAGGCTGGCCTTGGTGGGGGAGGCCTTGAGGAAATTACACTGGCTCCCCATACAGGCTAGAGTCATCTTTAAGGCCTTGTGTTTTGGCCCCAGGATTTTCTATAAGAAAGGTCCAAGCTTTTTGCATCCCCTTCTTACCGCATATAGACCTGCACGCTACCTAGGGTCCTTGGGCACGGCAAAGATGATTGTGCCTAAGGTGCGTAAGGTACGGGCTGGTGGGAGCTCTTTTGGCTTCCTTGCGGCTAAGGCCTGGAATGACCTACCGGTTGACTTAAGGACGTGCCCGTCTGTGACCTTGTTCCGAAAAAAACTTAAAACGTGGCTCTTCTAGCACCCCCCTGGTGGCCGGAAGTAGGCCTCTGTAGCTGTTCTTCGGGGGACTTAGGCTGTAGGGAGGGTGGGTGGCTTAGGCCAGCTGTCAAGGCATTGTTGGTGTTCTAGCGCGGGGACACTCCGTTGGAGTAACCAGGCGCTCTATAAGCTGAATAATAATAATAATAATTTATCATCTTTATTGAACTGAGCTATTTTCTACCATTTGACAGTCATTTTTCGCATTGTATTGTGGATTTTTGTCGTTTTGGGTCTTGTGTTAAGTCTATATAAAAATACTTATTTTTATACTACAACCTGTGTGGTGTCCATCTGTAGTGTTGTCACTGGGTTACTGTATGTGTTCACAAATGCTTTACACACTGCCTCTGAGATAAGCCTGCCTGCTCGTGCCAAATTACCAAGGGGGTGAGCAGGGGTTATTTTAGTAGTGTATCCCCCTTACCCTGACTAGAAGCAAGGGTCCCTATTTGGACAAAGGTACCTACCTCTGCCAACTAGAGACCCCCAGTTCTAACATTGGTGGTCAGCAGTGAGGATTCTGGACTTGCATTTGTGACTCATATACAGTCATTGGTGTACACTACTAGTGAGTGCAGACCAAACGCAACCACATACATTTCTGGTAGATTGTTTTTCCTGGGATTTCTATTTTTTATCAAGAACTGCCAAGTTTAGTCACCATGAGCAAAACAGCATCCATCGCATCTGTGGATTTAGATTTTGAAGAAGAAAAGCTGGAAAGTTACAATGTGAAACTGCTAAAGTACTTCTGCAGGACATTGAAAGTTGCTACTACAGGTCTCACCAAGATGGATGAGTACCAAAAGGCGCTGAGGGCCTGGGTGGAAGCAAGGAGTACCCAGGAGCATGAGGAGGGGGCTGAGAATGCAGAAGGGCAGCAAGATGAGCCATTGGGTCCAGGGGGGAGGAAAGCACCTTCCCCAGCAGGTAGCAGTGTTTCTTCCAAGGGCCTGTCCCCAGGAGAGCTGGAGGACAGGGAGAGAAGTAGGATGCATGAAATGGAGCTGACCAAGCTTAAGATGGGTGGGCAGTTAGAATTGGAAATTAAGAAATTGGCCTAGAGGAAAAGAGGATGCAAATGGAGCATGAGAGAAGTTTGAGGGAGTTGGAGTTGAAAGCTAGGAGCTTAGAGATTACTCCCTCTGGTGGCAGCACACTGTCCATGCCTGTTGAAGCTAGGGTGTATATACCTAAAGATGCGGTGAAAGGGTTTTATAAGAATGATGATATTGGTCAGTGGTTCAAGGCCTATGAGGTAGCTATGTCCTCCCACTGGGTCCCTGAGAAGGATTGGGGAGCAGGGTTGTGGGGACAGTTCCTTAGTGAGGGGAGGGATATCTTGTTAGACTTGCCCTCTGAGGTCCACAATTCTTATAGCCATATGAAGGAAGCATTGATGTCTAGGTATGGCTTGACTCCTGAACTGTATAGGCAGAGGTTCAGAAATTGCAAAAGTTGGAGTCAAGTACTTGGGTGGAATATGTGACTTTTTGTTGCAGAGCATTGGATGGTTGGGTGAAGGGTAGCAAAGTGAATGATTTTGACACGCTCTTTGATTTGATTACATGGGAGCACTTGTCAGGAAATTGTTTTCCAGAGCTACGCCAGCACCTTATTGATAGTAGGCTGACTAACCCTAGGAAGCTTGCTGAGGAGGCGGACCACTGGGTGAGCACCCGGGTCCACAAGGGTCACGTGGGAGACTCCGCCAAGGGTGGGCAGGGTCCCCAGCAGAGGAGTGGGGGGGACAAGGGTAAACAGAGGGAGTTCCAGAAAGGGCCCCTAAGTAATCCCCAAAGGAACCAAGGGAAAGGTTCCCAGCCTCCCCCTGAGAAGAAGGCAGGGGCCCGACAGATAAGCCTGTTTACAGGGGGCCCAGGAACTGCTTTAAGTGTGGTCAAGTGGGCCACTGCTCCTATGATTCAAAATGTCCCTTGTATGGGAAGACAGCACCCACTGGTGCACCACCCCGGCAGGTGGCTAGTGTAGCCCTGGGGGAGGAGATGGGTGCCCAAGGTGGTTGGGGTCCCGTAGCAATGTCCTTGGTCTCTTTAGGAGACAGTGAGATGGTCCCTAGGACCCAACTGCCTGATAACACTAAGAAATACAGACAGTGGGTGACCATCAATGGCCAAAGGGTGGAGGCTCTGAGAGACACCGGAGCCAGAGTGACAGCTGTCAGTTGTCGGCTGGTGTCTGAAGAGCAGGTGATCCCCAATGCATTCTGCCCTGTAGTTGCCGCGGACAACTCAGAGAGCCACTGCAGAGTGGCTCAGGTTCCCTTTGAGTGGAGGGGTCCTCAGGTACCTTTCAAGTAGCTGTGAGGCCAGCCATGCCTGTAGACTGTCTGTTGGGCAACGATTTACAAAGTTCACCTTGGGCAGAGGTGGAGAGAAGGTCTCATTTAGAGATGTTGGGTCTGCCTGAGTGGGCGTGCGCGACCACTCGGTCTATGGCAGCCAGTAGAGGTGTTCAAGAGGACCTGGAGCCTGAGAGGGTGGCCCAGGTGCCTGCCTTGAAGAGAAGAGGCATGGGGCACGGGAAACCGGCCCCCATAGTTTCCACGGTCCAGGAGGAAGCAGAACCTGAGGGGGATGCTCTGGAACCTACAGGGGAGCAAGTGGCCGAACTGGGGGACCTGCCTGAGCTGACCCATTGGCAGCAAGAAGGAGGACCCTCCAGGGAGGAGTTCTGTGAGGAGCAAAACAAGTGCCCTTCTCTTGTGGATTTGTGGCAACAGGCCACAAACCAGGCAGCAGGTGATCAGTCTGGATCACATTGGATCTACTGGGAGAATGGTCTCCTGTCTAGCGAGCCTAAGGTTGCTGAGCCTGGGTCAGCCCGTGTGCTGGTGGTACCCCAGCGCTTCAGAGCCTTCCTACTGGGTGTGGCTCATGATGTGCCTTTAGCAGGACATCTGGGGCAGGGCAAGACCTTTGAAAGGCTTGTCACCCACCCCTTTATTGAACTGAGCTATTTTCTACCATTTGACAGTCATTTTTCTTATTGTATTGTGGATTTTTGTCGTTTGGGACTTGTGTTAAGTCTATATAAAAATACTTATTTTTATACTACAACCTGTGTGGTGTCCATCTGTAGTGTTGTCACTGGGTTATTGTATGTGTTCACAAATGCTTTACACACTGCCTCTGAGATAAGCCTGCCTGCTCGTTCCAAGCTACCAAGGGGGTGAGCAGGGGTTATTTTAGTAGTGTATCCCCCTTACCCTGACTAGAAGCAAGGGTCCCTATTTGGACAAAGGTACCTACCTCTGCCAACTAGAGACCCCCAGTTCTAACAGAAGCCTTGCAGCCCCAGTCTGCAATCCAGATTCCTCTTGCTGCACCATCGACACATCAGTGTCCTCCTTTAAAACAGGCACTTCTTCCGCAATGAGAGTAGCTTTTTTTTGCACTGAGAGTAGCTTCATCATCAGATGATTCCTCATGGACAGAAAACTCACTGCAAGAATCTTGCACTCCCTCCTCTTCCTCAGATGCACTGTCAGTCTCATAATCATGGTCAGAGGAAGATTCAAAAAGCATACCAACCACCTGCTGAGCAGTAATTCTGCGGCTAGCCATAATCCTTACTAATAAAGGTAACTTTTCAAATAAGTCAACAACAACAAACACTTTGTAAAATAAGTAATAAACAAAATGTGGCTTTATCATAAAGACCTATATAATCCAAAACTATACCACTCACTTGCCAGAAGCAGCTAGACTCACCACCACCTACTCTGCACAGACACAGCAAGGACCAACAATATCCCACTAAAAAAGAAAAGAAAATTACCCATAAAACAATGCAAAATACATCTCAAAGAATTTCATGCTCAAAACACTAACTCAATATGCTGCTATTATGACACCACTTACAAAAAATTCATTCATGCATGACAATAATGCTCATTTGGAGAAAACACAACAAAAATGTTTTTCTTACCAAAATAAATGCAACTATGAAAAACTGCAGATCAACCACTGCCGAAACCGCAAACAAGAATCAAAAGCTTTGCACTAGAATAAAAAGGAGAAATAAAACATTTCAATCACATATGTTAATAATGCATCAGTCCACACACAATCCACCAGCCAAGCTGGGGGGTAGGTGGGCCTAAAAGCATAAGGCCGATCTGCCCCTGAGTGGGGCCAAAAAAGCCAAAATATTAACCCCCGTAAAAGGGGAGTGAACCATGCCCAGGGGACACGCCCCAACACCAACATTTAAAAAACCCTGGTGTCTAGTGGCTTCAACCCCCCTTGGGGACAGATGGGCTTAAAAACATATGGCGGATCTGCCCCCAAAGAGGGCAGAAACAGCCAAAATAATAACCCCATAAAGTGGAGCGACCCTTGCCCAAGGGGTCGCTCCCCAACAACATTTAAGAAAACCCTAGTGTCTTGTGGCTTCTGCCCCGGGGCAGATGGGCCTAAAACCATATGGCCGATCTGTCCTCAAGGGGGGGTAGAAATGGACAAAATATTCACCCCATGAAGGGGAGCTACCCTTGCCCAAGGGGCCACTCCTCAACAACACTAAAACAATCCATGGTGTCTAATGGCTTCCACTCCCCTTGGGGGCAGATGGGCCTAAAAACATTAGGCCAATCTGCCCCCAAGGGGGGGCAGAAACAGCCAAGATAAATGCTCCCCAAAGGGGAGAGACCCTTCCCTAAGGGGCAGCTCCCCACAAACATATTTTTTTTTAAAATGCTGGTGGCCTAATGGGCACACAATAAAAGAAAATACATTAGTTGGGCTGACCTGCCGCCACCGGGGGGCAGAAACGGCCAAAATAAATGCTCCCGAAAGGGGAGCGACCCTTGCCCAAGGGGCCGCTCTCCTAAAACAAGCCATTTAGAAAAATGGCCGTCAGACTCACAGAAAGGGTTAAGATTGTTCCCATGCAGCGCTCATGGTTTTTGGCGCATCACAGATTTACAAGACCTTGTAAACCTTAGAATGCGCCAAAAAGATACAGCTCCCCAGAGGAGAAATATGTTTATTTCTCCTCGTTTTTTCCTCTTTGTATGTGTGCTGCATTTTGCAGCTCACATACAAAGAGAAAATGCCTCTCAGGATTGTTTGTGTGCAGGAAACTGTCCTTTCCTGCACAATAACAGTACTGCCTACAACACAGGCACCCTTGCACCATGGTGCAAGGTTGCCTGTGTTGGTGCTAGGCTACCAAAACGGCAGCAGCGCAAGGAAAATGGACAGAAATGTGCTATATTGATTAATGCACTGCATTCCTGACCTTTCCCTGTGACCCAGGGCAGCAAGGTGACTTGCTCCGCTGTCCTGCCCCACAAACTTTATAAATATGGCCCTTGGTATCATGGGCATACATTGCACAGCTGTTCTCTTCCTTGATTATTACAAAATATACACAGGTGTACATCCTAACGTTTTCACGGGCAGCGGTATGCTGGTAGAGGTTTGGCATACGTGTGAAAAAAACACCGTTCTGTTTGAGTCAGGTCCTTTAAGTTAGGTTTAAATTTTATTCTTTAGCTGTATCTTATGCGAGCAAGAGTACTTGTTTACTAATTGATTTTTACATTTTGCTCAGAAATAGTTTCCAGTAAACATTTGTCCATGTGGAAAACCAAACGTGGTTACGGTCAAATAAGAATATATCCGTATGCTTTAGACAAAATAAATTTTACCTCTGACCCCTTGTAAATCTGTAATGCATCTGATCACCAACTCAGTTGGCAAACGTGCGGCACCTGAAAGATTACAGGACTTACATTGTAAGTGCCTTTCCTAACTTATTTCAGCTAAGAAACCAAGCAGCATCTCATTACTGGTGCCAAACCTCTGGCCTAATACTCTATTTTCTTGAATGGTGCAGATCCTGGGTGCGGTTTACACTGCCCATGTAAATATGTGGCTCTCGGTGATGAAACCAAAAATACTGTAGATTTTGTTTATAGGTTACAAAATGTTGAAGATTTGTGCCTTCGTCCCCTCCTCATTTTTGTCTCACCCTTTGACCCACAATATAGGCATCATTGTAGACTCCAGTCTTTCCTTTTCTCAACACACATATTCAGTCCTTTATGACTGTCTCTTTCAGCTTCACAGTGTTTGCCATATCTGTTCATCCTTAACTTTGCAACAAAAACTGTCACTCTAATTCTGATATGTTCTCCCCTCCACTAACTCTCCTCCCAACTTACCCCTTTGCCAGTTCCTTTGCCTACTTTGAAAATGTTTTCTGCTCTGTTTTTTGCCTCATCTTTAAACGTGCTTCTTTGATTCAAATTCTTTTCACTAAGAGCCAGACATACGTACCTTTAGGATAGCGATTTCCAAATAATGTTCTTTTTCTGAATCGCTATGTGGTAATTGGTATTCTGATTATATGAACGTTTTAATTTTTATTCAGCGAGTCCTAGTGAGTCGCAAACAGACATGCCTCATGAATACTAATGAGGAATGATAGCCATGACAGGAATGGTGTCCTGCTGAGGTCAGCACAATTGCGGCCGTTGCAGGTAATAGCTAAGGAGCGGTGAGCGCAAGGTAAGTAGTTTTATTTATTTTTATTTATTTTTTCCCTCGTTGTTGTCTGTCGACTCCCCCCACCCCGTCTCACCGCTGTTACCTGCACCAGCCACAACTGGGTTAGCAGACTACCATGTCTATGATTTCTTTTTAAAGAAAGTAATCATCTTTTGTTTAAATGCAACCCTCTTTCCTTAAAGAAAAACATGATGTATTTAAAAAAAGAAAAATCAAAAGTGTAACTTTCATTTTTTAAAGAGTAGGTCCATGGTACCACTGCGTACATTTAAAAATATTTTTTCAACACTCACAAATGGGAGGATCTGATTCCTGTTTGTGAATGGGTTGCCACCATTTTTAAATTGGTGGTACAGCATTAATGTTTTGCGACCAGAAATCGGTCGCAAACATTATATTAATCTGCTAGGAATCAGAATTTGGAAGAGACGACCTAAACATGTCCCTTCCAAATACCAAATCGCTAATGCAAATTGCAATTTGGTAACAACTTAACCCCTTCGCTGCTTCTGTCGGCCAACGGCCGTCGCGAGCACTACCTCCGTAGTGCTGCGCACGTCCGTTGGCCGACGCGGCCCCGCCCACTCCGCTAGACCGCCGCACCGCGGCGGAATTGCCGCCGCGGTTAAGGGGTTAATGGATCACATTTTGCCTTTTGTACATTTAAATAAGCTTTTTGCTGTCACAAAGGGCCCAATTCTATGGATCATAAAACCTTTGTACATCTGGCACTTAGGGCCCGATTTTGATGTCGGCTGGAAAGTACCCGACAGTCTGTCAGAGGCTTTCCGCCTCGACATTGACGGTTTCCCTCCGACCGCTCTATTACGATGAGGGAAACCCACAGAGGAATTCCGCTCCTCTTCTAACAGGCTCACAGAGCCTGTCCGAAGAGGAGAGGAATTGTAATCTCTTGACTGACGGCGGAGCCAGCCTCGGCTCCGCCGTCAGGATTAGAATGTTGGTTTCCCACAGCCTTTCCTTGTCGCCCTTTCTGACACGGAAAGGTTGTCAGAAAGTGACTTGAGGGCCCCTAGCAGGGCCCCCAGCCCCCTGGCTCTTCGCTATGGGGCTTGGGGGGTACCTATGGTCCACCCCTAAACATCCATTTTCAGATGAAAGCTTGTGCTGTGAGCCTTTTCCGGCCACTGCACATGCTTCCATTGGAAAATGGATGTTTGCGACAGCTCTATGGGTGGTCACATCCTAATACTGTGGTTGGAACCGCTGACCCAAGGTCAGGCGGTTCTAAACTGCAACAGTGTTGGGTGGACGCAAGTCTGCCTGACATCTTAATGAGGCCCTTAGTTTTTTTCTTCTCATGCCATCTCTGTTTCTATCTTCCTTTGATGGATTCAAAAGGCGTCCATGAACTCTGACTCTTTGTCTTACATCTCTTATCAGCCTTTAATACTTCCTCGTTCCCCTTTTTCTGTCTCGAACATTCATCTGGTAACTGGCCAACAAATGTTGTCTGTGTGTGTTTCTTTTATTGTGCTCAATCGTTGGATCCCTTCCCACCCACAATTTGGTCCTATCCAATTCAGTTCATATTTAGAAATACCTTTAATGCTTACCTACTCTACAAGACTTTTTGTCAACTTCCTTTCAATGTCTCGTAACCGAACCCCAAATTAAACTTGACTCTGGAGTTTTAATAAGTTGAGACTTTGGTGGCTCTCTGTTGGAAACGTAAGCACAAATGCTATATAAATACATAAGTGAAAAGCGAAATTCTGGAATAGGGTCTTTTATTTTTTAATATAATTTGGATGGTTCTTTTACTTTAAAATGTGTTAAATTGTACAGTTGGCTTTAATACATGGATATAACCGCTGTGTATTGACACTGGATTTTGACAGACAGGTTTGTTCGCTTTAAGATTCCTGTGTTCGTACGTCATCTCTTTGAATACCATTCACAATCCTAAGAGAAGTGAAGCACACTTTCACTGTGTACTGTACTCCACACTAGTTCCACGCACAAAATGGCTCCACAGTGCATCTTATACAGGATTTACGTATATAACTAGATACTAATCTCCACCTAAACTTGGCTTGGGTTTTGCAATTCAACAGATCCGCTTGTCAAGTACTAAGGGTGTGAGTATGAGTACATTTTACTTTCTCGTTACAATTTATGAGTAACTCAAGAGATATGTACACTTTCTTGAAGAAAAAAAAACGTGAATTAAGCCATAGTGATTAAATTCATCTATCAGAGATGCTCGATGGTGAGTAAACTTCATGGATTACCCAAAATTGACACGATAAAGAAATAATCCACACAAAGAACACAGATTAGACCTGATGAAAGTATAATCAGCTAAATTTCTACATTTGCTTCCCAAATCAAATGGACTCACCAATAACATTTCATATATATGGGATTAACATAAATTGTATATGTCCACCATAAACTACGTAAAAGAGTGATACCATTTTACTTGACAGCAGAACAGCCCCACTTGTCTATTGGTGAACTTCATACCATGTAAGAACGCAGTGCAAATATATAAATATATAAATATAACCTGAGCATGAAGTTCTCTAATATTCTCTTGTTTTGAATCAATAACAAGAGCTAATTGAGTTATTCCAAATCATAAATCACCTATGTGTGTGTCTTGTTTGAGATATGACTGTAATGCAGTAGACCACTGAGCAATGATGAGAAAGTCAGAAAGCTTGGAAGTAAACAAAAAGGTAAAACCTCACACTAGCAAACCCCTTTATTCAGGTTTTGGTACAGTTTATTGCATCAATTCTCTGTCAATTGAGTTCTGGTGCTCACATAGTTATTATCACATAATAAAGGCTTGCGAGAACCAAAAAATAGTAACAACAAAGAAGATGAATATTAGATTTTTCCAAATCTTTTAATATGCAGTTGGGAAAACAATTAAGGACTTTATTGCTTTGAAATTGACTTTCCTTTGAGTAAAAGTATATTGTGACATGAAAAACTTAATGATAAAAGTAATTGTAGCTATGGAGCGATCTCATTCAAAGGAAGAGACAAAAACGAACCTTTCTGTAATCGGAGCAATAATTTAAAAGACTAATATAGACTTTACCAAAGCTACAGAAAGAAGGAAAGCAAACTAAATAATTAGCTGAACAAGATGAAACATGCAAGAAAAAATTATTTTCAGAAAAAAACACTTAAACGTTGTGAACACATAAACATAATTGATAATTTTTTTTAAATGCTTGCTAATCTACTGGCAATTTGGAATGCTTTTAAGAGTACCAAACTGTGCTAGCTTACCTGAAAGTAATGGAAGAACAGGGACAAATATAAGTATAAATCGAAAAGCTGAGTTGAGCTTCTCCATTTGTTGTGCTACTGATGAACTTTCTGCAGGGTCATTCCCAAACACTGGTTGTATGACACAACCACGCTTTCCTTTCCCACGCATTCTTTAACACTGCTGGTGGAACAACGAATGCCTCTGAACCACGCATTCCATTTACAACGCAAGTCGTTACAGCGACTTGCCTTAGGAGGGCGCTGGACTTTGGACTAGTATAATTTACTACTCTCAATCCAGTCCCCAAAACAGTAGGGAAAGCATTGCACTTTAAAGTCCAACGGCGCTTTACCTAACGCATGTTGTTGTAACGACTTGCGTTGTAAATGGAATGTGTGGATCAGATGCATTTATTGTTCTGCCCGCGTTGCAAAGGCAGCACATTGTTCGGCGGTCGTATTATTTGCTGTTTCCGACAAACATTTTGCCTTCACTCCTCCTACTTTTTGCTGAATTCTTTTTAGTTGGCCATAGTACTCTGTGCACTTTACTACAGCTAACCTGTGCTAAAGTCCTTGTGCTCACTCCTTAAAACATGTAAGTTTGGCTTATACCCATTTGGCATATTTAATGTACTTGACAGCCCCTAGTAAAGTGGCACTACCTGTGTCCATGGTCTGTAAATTAAATGCTACTAGTGGACCTGAAGCACAGATTGTGCGACCCAATTAAGTAGCACTTTAAACATTAATCAGGCCTGCCATTGCAGCCTGGGTATGTTCAATTTTAAACTGCCATTTCGACCTGGCAAAATAAACCTTTTACCAGGACCAAACCTTCCATTTTAATACGTATAAGTCACCCCTAATTTAGTCCCTGGACAGCCTAGAGGGCAGGGTGCAATGTATTTAAAAAGTAGGAAAGGTACTTTTAAGTTTTACATGTCCTGGTAATGAAAAACTTTCAAATGTGTTTTTCACTACAGCAAGGCCACCTCTTCAATAGGATAAAATTGGAAAAATCCTTTTTATGTTTTATACGTGTAATTTCCCAATAGGAAGAGGTAAACCCTTTTTGGTGTCTCTGGAATCACAAGTTCAAATCCTAACTTATGGTGAAGTCGTATTTTAAATTGCAATTCTGAAATTGCCACTTTTAAAGAGGGTTTGGTCCTAGAAATTCCGCAAAGTTAGACCACTATTAAATATTAACAAACAACAATGTACCTTGTCTGAAGTTATTTAACTAACACAATAAATCATTACTTTGTGATCACTAAATTTAATCAGCCCACAGTGTCTATACATGATTATATTTCAACTTTTTCCTTTAGACATTTTGAATAGCACAATCATATACATTGGATAACATCCATTTGATATCCAGTGATAATAACAAAACATAAAAATACAAATATTTTGCAATTCGTGACACATATAAAGTGGGGATCGTTTTAGCCTCGACTAGCAAGGTTATTAAAACCTGTGTTTGTTTTCGTGGAGTTAGTTGTATATCAGTTCGTCTAGGGCTAGTCTCCAAGCGTATTTTACCTTGGAACATTCTCGTTGTTGTGGTCTTTTATTGATCCTCTTTCATGTAGTTTCTTGACGTCATTTATATTAACCACCCTGCTCCCAGGCGATCGTTTTTTCCTATGGCTCATAAATTCTGTACACTTGTTATAAGCTCTGTACAACAATTATGTTTATCTAAGTTTATAGCTTCTCCTGAGGTTGAGCGGTACTGATGATTTATTTTGATCATGTCTTGGGCATTGAAGATTTTGCAGTTCAGATATGTAATTCAGCCCAAGTATGGTCGTATTAAATCTCAAAATCAGATAGGCTTCCTTTTGGATAAGGCACCTTTCAAGGTCTCCTGCTCTAGGGTCAGACTGTATTACTGTGAACACCATCCACTTGAAATTGTTTTCCCTGTGCTTTTTATCACGAAGTGGTTAACCAGTGGGGCAGGAAATAACCTTTCAGCGTGTTCCCAACTTGTGTTGGAGGATTCGCTGTCTTACCTCCTGATTTATTTTGCCAATATGCACATTTTGACATGGCTCAAATCAAAGAAAAATTTGTTTACAACAATAACCCTTTCCAAAGCATGACAAAGCGGCTACGATTCAAAGATGACATTTGGTGCATCTTGCCTGGGGAGGAACAAGCTCTCGATCAGTTTCATCAAAAGTTCAGCATGTGCAAGAATGGCATGGTCATCACGTTTCTAGATGTTGAGGTCAGGGTTCTCGATGGGCAGACTTAAGTCCGACGGACAACGTCTCATTCTTGGGACTGACCGACATCTGGTCGGCGGTCCCGACCGCCTAATTAGGATGCGACTGAACATAGTTCGGTCGTATTCCTACATTTCCCTATGGGACCATGAATTACAGCCATAATACATGCTCCCATAGGAGAATGGGAGGTGCTGTTCATCCCTGCACCCCATGGCAGGTACCTCATGGCCTGCCATGGGGTGTACAGATCAACAGGGGGGCACCATTGGTTCCCCCTCGGCCTCCAACCAGAGGCTGCACACACAAGGGGGTCCTGTTGGGGGCCCCCAAACACGCTTTCCGACATGGTTTCCTTGTCGGACAGGCCAGCATTGAAACCATGCCGGAAACCGTGCATCGTAATCCGAAGGGCGGAAAGACCACCCCCCCTTTGGGATTACGAGCCAGTTCCAACTGGCTGACTGGCTCCTTGAGCCCGCCAGAAGCCAATCGGAAGGACAGGCCGGTTTAGTTTCTGACTGCCAGAATTGTAATGCGGCCATCTGGAAGTAAACTGAGGGGCCGATTACGATGCGGCCCGGAAGGCTCCTACCATTGGTCGGAGCCTTTCCGGGCCACATTGTAATCAGCCCCTGTATCGCAAATCAACAGACAAAAATAATGTTCTTCACTACACAAGCTACCATCCGCAAAATTTGAAAGAAAAGTTTCCCTATGGGCATGTTTTAAGGATTTGACAAAATTGCACACTAAAAGAAGACTACTTTCATCAGGATGCCATCCTTTCAGACAAGCTCTAAGAGAAAGGGTATCCTCACAAAGTTCTAAAAAGTTCTTTAAAGAGAGTGTGGTTCACTCCAAGAGAAAGCCTCCTGTAAAAAAGAAATACAACCACACCTGGCCAACTTGTTTGTGTATCTACATACTGCCCCCAAACCAATCACTTTAAAATAGTTATACTGAAAAACTGGCATCTAATAACAAAATTGGACAGCACCATGGAGCACCCTCTGTTTGCACTCAAGAAGAAATCAAGCATAGGGAAACATCTTGTTAGGACTTACATTCCTCCAATGCCAGCAATAAGTAACCTGAGGCAACACTGGAAGCCATCTCCCATTGAAGGATACCTCAAGTGTTGGACATGTGTAGGATGCAATAACAATAGAAGGGTCTGAATTCCAAGGGGGCAACATAAAATGGAAGCATGCTACATTCTCAAATTGTAAGAAAAAGAATGCCATCTATGGTATTATTTTATTTTCTCCTGACAGAAATTGTATTTTGGCAAAACAAATCAGGAGATAAGACAGAGGGATCATCCAACACAAATTGAGAATACACCAAAAGGATATTTCTGAACGGCTGGTTAACCAATTCAACGAGAAGAAGTGAATGGAAAATGATTTCAGGTGGACTGTCCACACAGTAATACAGTCTGACCCTGGAGGAGGAGACCAAGAAAGGTGCATTATCCAAAAGGAACCCTATCTGATTTTGAGATTTAATACAACCACAATTGGACTGAATGAAATTACTGAATTACAAAATCTCTAATGCCCAAGATAGGATCAAAATAAATCATCGTTACAGCTAAACCTCAGGGGAAGCTATAAACTTAGATTAACTTAATTGATGTACAGAGTTGATTACACGTGCACAAAAGTAATGACCTAAAGGACAATAACTATGCCATATTAAAAAAAAACAACGATTGTCTGGGAGCAGAGTGGTTAATATAAATTACATCACAAAGATTAATAAAAGACCACAACAATGAGGATGCTCCAGGGTAAAATGCGCTTTGAGACTGGCTTTAGGCAAACTCATATGAAACTAACTACACCGTGAGAAGCACAACTTTTATTAACCTAACTATGTCTAGCCTAAAACGATCCCCAGCTGGTATTTTATGAGTTGCACCAAGAGAACTTAAAATTCAGGCTATATCAAAGAAATGTTTTACATTTAAGGACTATAGCCAGGATTCCACAGGGTAAATCTCGAGAAGTATTGATTGCTTTGGGCTTCCGGAAATTAACACACAGAAAAGAGAGGTGCCAAAACAGTAACACGCGAGCATAGAAAAAACAAACAAACAATTGGGTGTATTTAGATGCTTGCAGCCACGACCACAATGCGAGCGATTCATGAAGTAAATCAGATGCTTGAAGCCATGTGGAGCAATTTACACAGGTACGTTTCTCAATATGAATGCGCAACAAAGCCAATTTAGTAAATGGAGTTTTTTTAAACTTTTCGTTGGTTGCCAAAGAGATTTTTTGCATACATCCAACCACTCTCGCTGTCTTTCAAAAGCTGACACAAGCAGTTAATTCAAAACATGCAGATGTATCACACAAGGCAACTAAAATGCTATTTTGTTTCGTCCTTTTGAGATTAATTCCTCAGACAGCAACATTATAACAGGCCGAACTAGAGGCCGAGCAAGAGCATAGAGAAACCGGTCGCGCTTCATGCAACATAGTCAACTTTGACAAAGTAAGCTCAAAATTCGTCTCTAATAAAAAAAGTAGTAAATAACAGTGGCGGTGCGTCCATTGGGGCGCTGGGGCGTTGCCCCACTAATGCCACGGCCCACGGCCCCATTCATCGTTTAAATAAATGACAAATAACAAATTCTTCGTTCTACTTCTGACGCTAATTCCAATCAGGACTCCTGATTGGAATTAGCGTCAGAAGTAGAACAAGGGACGCTGAAGGGGGGTGGGGCTGCGGCAGCACTCAGGGTTTGAGTGACAGCGCACTAGACAGCAATAGTGCGCATGTTCGGTTTTGGGCTGGTCATTTTTATGACCAGTCCGAACATGCACACTAGCCTTCCCCTTAGGAGAGCGAGGGTTGCTTCATGCTGCAGCCCCTGGTCTCCTAATGGGCGGGGAGCATCCCTGCTCAAGCCAATCCTGGCGCTGCTGGAGCAGCGTCTGGATTGGCTGAGAGGGGTTGCCAGCCACTCCAGTGACGCAGAAGATGTTGAAGGCGCCAACACAGGAAGGACCCCTGCCCAGCAGCAGAGGCGGTGCGGACTCCGGGCGCGCCGGTCAGGTAAGTTTTCTTTTTTACTTTATTATTTAAAACCCCCCGGCCCCCACCCCCGCGCGGCCCCCACCCCCGCGAGTCGCGACTGAGTGGGGACTTCTTCTGCACTTCTGTGTGTCTTATGTGCACCTTGGGAATGTGCGTTGTAGGTGCAAACGCTGTGTGTTCCGAGCACTGATGTCCGAAGGGCAGTTATACTCGAGCAGGGGCCGGTTTCATCTCATCTAGGCAGTGTCTTCCCCACCTCTGCTACCAGCACCAGCAGGCCACAATCCACTCTGTTCCCAACTATACTAAACCACTTGCTTTGCTTTATCTTCATCCTTTCCTGTCTCTCCCCATTCTCTGGTCCTATGGGGCCATGCCACTTTACACTCGTCCTTCCTTCAGCGCTACAAGCTTTCTCCCGACCAAGCTCCCTTTGTACTTAGTGCCCACTGGGTCCCCCTACCATTACCTCAATGCCTTGCCTCGTTGGGCTCCAGCTTTACCCATACTTTTTCACAACCGTTCTGGGCATGAAAACACAGACAAACTCAATAGAACTCTGTGCACACATCTAGAACAGAGGCAGATGGGGTGGGGCGGGCAGAAAGTTCACTCAACTGTGAAAAAGTCAAAGTCCAGCTTTTTTAAAGTCTCGCTTAAGCCCCTCTGTGTGTGTTATAGAGCACTCATGTCCCATTGCATGACTCATGAGGATGCTTGTGCTTTCACAATGTTGATGTTTGATACTGCTGTCAGGTGTGAGGCCACCCTGGCTTTTTAGTCCTTTGCAATCTCCTTCTTTTATTACTACATTTTAAATTAAAACCAGTTACGCATTCGTAATGAGAACTACTAATATACAAAAATCAAATGTGCAATTCATACCTGTATTGATTCAGTTTTTTAATGCAGGGTGGGGTTGTCCATTTCATTGTTATGTCTGTGTCCATTCTGGGTGTTTTTCATAGGCATTTGATAGCTCTATTGAGTAAGAGAGTTGGGGGGTTCAGGTGCTGGAATATGTGTAATATTGAATGCCCAGTCCTGTGCCAAACATGAGCAGTTGATCCAGTCCTTGGTAATTTTTTGTCTTCCTGTGCTTGCAGTATAGCTCATCCTCTATAAGCATGAGACTTTGAGGGCTGATGGGGTGGGTTATGTATTGCACCTGGCAAATATCTTTAGCCTTTTTGTAGGGTATTCTGTGAGTGTGACAAATACCTCGTATTTCAAGTATTCCAAAGAAAAGTGGGTAATGTATGTGTATTATCAACCAAGCTTAAATGCGCTGCTTAGGCCCTTGCCCAGAGATTCACCTTTTTTTAGACCTCGCAAGAATGCATATTTTTATTTTCTTTACTGAGATTGTGTGTGTGTGTGTGTGTGTGTGTTTTTTAAGAAACAGAGCGTCCCTTTTGTTGGTACGGTGATGGGCTATGTGGTGCTGGGTGGTCTGCGGGCTGTGCCCTCCGAACCCTACTAGGATGTCCCCACATAGGGTCGGCGCCTCTCCCTCCACTGTGGGTATAAAGTCGAACCTCTCTGTAGTTGGGTGGCCTTGGCTTTTAGTATTTTATAATCCGAGCTAGGAGCAATGTTTAGTTCTGGTTAATTTGTTAAACTCCACAAATTAAACAGGAAATACTAGATTATGTGGCAGCCGTTCCGAGTTTACACACAGCGAAAGAGAGAGAGAAAGAAAGAGAGAGGGAGAGCGAGTACACTTTATACACCAAACTGCTGGTTTGCTTGAAAATGCTCCATTTGCCCACTCTTTTTTTCAACATTTTCATGGGGGGAGAACCCCCCCGAACCCTCCGTAGGTGGTTTAGGCTTGCTCGCTACGCTCGCTCGCTCACCGCAGTGAAGTACGACAATTGTTTTACGCTCACCACTTTCAAATGGCACCAGCCGCCACTGGTAAATAATATATGGAAACTCCTACTAACGACCTTTCTCAAATGATAAAAGCAGGAATTATAAGCCTGTGAATACTCGGAACCTGATAACAGAGATTTCTTCCTGCATGAGAACCGGAGCTCGTCACTCCAGTAAATAAAGCATGTAAGTCGTATTTTACAAAAATTTAGCCAACTAAAGACTTTCATAAAGACAACATTTTACTATAACCTTGAGTTGTACTGTTTATTATACCCGTCAATGGTTTAGTACTGCTTGGGTTCAAAATTGTATGTCAATGGAAAAGTTCAGAAAATAGACGTAAAACTAGTAATCACAAATGTAATGAATACATGACAATTTATTTAATTATTTCTTTCACAGTTGGACCCAGTACTTGGACCTGAGGAGAACCCACAACGAAAGGCTTTGAAATGCATTGACAACCACGCTTTAGGGAGTTGCTGGACTTTCAACTATATAGGCAACCCTATTGTAAAAAAGTTGGGTACTGGTACACTTTATATGTGTCACGAAGTGCAAAAATAATTGTATTTGTATGTTTTGCTATTTGTAATTTAAGCTTATGTTCTACAGCAATAAGAAATAAGCTGTGGGTTACTAAAGTCCACTGGATATCAAATGGATGTTATTCAATGTATATGATTGTGCTATGCAAAATGTCTAAAGGAAACAGTTGAAAAATAATCATGTATAGATACTGTGGTCGTGAACACAAAGTAATGATTTATTGTGTTGGTTAAATAACTTCAGACACAGTACATTGTTTGTTAATTCTTTTAGAAAGTTGGCATTTTCTTGCCTTAGCTGTTCAGTACCTGCAGCCTGTCTCTGGGTCACATGACAGTTAGGCTTTGTGTATTCATCATAGACAGCCACACACAATGCAGAGCTTAGGTGTGACTGTGTGGGCCATCACTAACAGGATGGAAGGGAGGAGCTTGGCCCAACCCCACTTACACTTGAATAGGCTGTGTCCTGTATCCAGACAAAGGGCTGCATGTCCCCTGTAGTTAGCCTTGTGAGAGACATCATTCCTTCTGTAAAATCTGTGCTGTTAAGGCCAATCACTCAGGCACGATTTACTAATGCTTTCCATCAGATTTGCTTCCCAAAATGACGCAATCCTGGCAAAAGTGTTGAGGTGGGATTTACTACTAACATAGACCAAGATTTGCGTTGGAAAGTACCACAAAGTAATGCAGAGTTGGAATAAAAGCTACTTTACACTACTTTGCATCAAGGGGGCCGTCCATGGGTAGTACATGGGTTTTCCTATGAAATCACCAATGGGTTTTGATGCAAATCCCTATCTACTAACATTTGTAAACAGGGATTTGAGCCAATACCTTATGCCTCCTCAAGGCAGGCATAAGAAAGAGAAATGTTTTCCTTTCTTCTATTTATTAACCTTGCAGGTGTGCTGCATTTGTACAGCACACATAGGGGGATATTCTCAAGAACATGCGATAAACATCGCCAAAATAGGTTAACGCAAGTTTTCATATCGCCGTCTATCGCGGTAAAATAACTCGGAGTCAACGTCGTATTTTCAACACGGAGGTAACATGCAATAGTCTCCCGATAACGTGTCAAATGTCCGCGATAACATTACTGGGACGGCGATGAAAATCCAAACCCGAACGCGAAAAAAGTTGCGATGGGCCCAACCGCGATAAGACAATCAGCGAAAAGCAGCGCCAGGCCTGCAAATCACACACGACAGGCGGGAAAAATCACTACAAAAGCAGAAAAAAAAACGCAAACAAAAACCAAACTACAGCGAAGTACAATGGAGGCAGCCGGAGCAGGTACAGAGGACAACCAGAACCCGACAAGCCCCACAGAGGACCAGCCTGGGACCTCGGGGACAGGGAAGGGCAAGGACAAGAAGAGGAAGACGCGGTTTAGTCCGCAGGAAAACAGGATCCTGCTCACGGAGGTGATAGAACACCATCAACAACTGTTCGTCACCTCCACTGTGTCATTGGCAACAAAAAATGCAACATGGCAGTCCATCGTGGACAAGGTGAATGCAGTCTGAGTGCTGAGGAGGACAATGGAAGAGCTCAAGAGGTGCTGGAATGATGTGAAGCGCAAGACCAAGCAGAAACTCACCAACAACCAGAAGGCAGCAATGCAGACTGGAGGTGGGAGTCCAGTGCCACAGGAGGAGCTGGATGAGATGGAGGAAATGGTGTCCACAGTCATCAGTGGGGAGACGGTGGCAGGAGTTGGGGGACCGGACACTGCTCAACATGACCTGACACAACAGCAACAGGGTGAGTAACAACCAGGGACTGGGGGGACAGGGGGAGATGGGCACAATGGCACACATGCACAATCAAGCGGAACACAGTGCACACCCACAATGACTCTGGATCATGTCCCTGATCCCCTTGGCACACTACAGCACACATCGAAACAGTACATAGGCCCCCGTCGACTATGTGCCCAGAGGAGGCCCGCCCACACATCACTCATCTCACAACCAACCCATGCACATGTGCTGAACCCAGCAAAGCTGCAGGTCCGTGAGCTACACTGACAATGCAAGTGACACTGCATGATGATTAGCATGGCTGCAGTCCGATCATCATGACATGGTGCACGCCACCACACTGAGGTGGCTGAGTGTGGACCACATCCGTAAAGGAGCAGGTCACACTCTGACACATTCACCTGCACAAATAACCCCTGACGTCAACAACACATCTGCGGACAAACCATGCCCCCGAGTCCCAACTCCCACCAAGACCCAAATTCACCCAAGTCTGCAACATCTCAGCACTGTATGGGCCAGAAGTCAAAGGCACACAGCCTGAAAGGGACAAGGGGCAGCAAAATCAAAGCAGCAGGGGCGACTCTCCAAAAATGCAGCACACACACATGACATTCAGAGCACATCAGCATTGACAACAATGTGGTACAAACTGCAACACGTTTACAACAGGACAGAGGACACAACAGGTGCCGCTTGTGTGTAGAAACTGGTCAATCACATTTGGCATAGCAGGGAAACGTGAGATGTCAATGTAAAAGTACAAACACATATCCGTGATGTCGTTGAAATGTCCACTGTCCCGCATCAAATAGGCAGCTCCTCCTAAACAGTCACAATGTACATTGTCATGCAGTCTGTATGTGAACTTGTACAATGCATCAACATACATGTGAACACAATGTAATACTGCATCGCCCCTTCACATTGCAGAGGGAGCATCAACACCTCCTGCAGAGCAGCCCCAACAACTCTTCACTGATGACGATGAGGACATCCCCAAAATCGACACCGAAGCCCTCCAAATCCTCATTGACAGCTTCGGCACCCCTCCTCCAGGAGCAGGGCAGCCCAGCTGCATCAAGGAGACCCCACCCCCTGCACAGACCACACAGCAGGAAGCACCTACCACCCCGGCAGTCTCCCAGGACCCCCACGAACAGCACATGGCCTTCCAACGCAGTGTGTTAGAGGTCCAGGAGAAGATGGCTGATCAGGTGCGGGTGGGGTTCGACCTCATGGCAGCCAAACTTGATGCCATACATGGGTGTCTGATTCCCATCAGGGACCACTTACATTCCCTAATGGACACCCACCGTCCGCTCCATGCTCTCCAACAATCCATGGCTGACATCGCTGGAGTCATGATACTGAGACAAGAACAACTGTCCAGTCAGAGTGGCTCCAGCGATGTCAGCCGGGAGTTGGGACAGATGCAGGGGCTCATGGAGAACATGGAGCGGATGACGGCGGAAAGAATGGCTGCCACGGCTGCACACCAGCGAGTTGTGGCTGGGACCTTCCATGCCCTGCAGCACATCGTCATGGAATTGCTGCCTCAAGGCCTTGCACAGGTGAATGCTGCTGCTGCTTCTACATCCACATCTCCACCCCCTGATGTGTCAGTGCCTCACAGTGCAGCAGGCAATCCACCTCCGGCCCCTGATATGTCAGTGGCACACAGTGCGGCAGGCAATCCAACTCCGGCCCCTGATGTGTCAGTGGCACACGGTGCAGCAGGCAATCCACCTCTGGCCCCTGATGAGTCAGTGGCACACAGTGCGGCAGGCAATCCACCTCCGGCCCCCGATGTGTCAGTGGCACACAGTGCAGCTGACATTCCACCACCACTCACGTGTGAGGCACATGTGACATCAGAGGACGAAGATGCGGGTGAATCAACCTTACTGGTAAGGAGGAGGCAGTAGCATTCATCTCCGCCATATGGCCTGTTTCTGCTTGGTTCTGCCCTTTGCATCATCACCTTCCACTGTCCCCCGATACACTCTGTGACACTCACCTTGGACCTCGACATGGGCTGCCTTTTCTGTTTGGTTACCAATGACACAGCGATCAGACTGCCGACTGAACTCTTCCTCTTTCGATGTACTTGTCATTCCCTGAAGGACTCTGGCTGGCCCTCCACGGGCCAATAACGTGAAGTGGGGTTTGCATGGCCCTGTACTGCTCCAGCTGCAACACTCCACTGGATGTGAATTAAACATTCAGAATCGCACAGATGTTTCATGTCGTTGATCATTCAAGTATGAAAGAATGGATGAATGTATGGTCAGTGATTCCCCCTTACGTCCATGTTGCTCATGTCGTGGGACTTGAGTCACAGGGTGCAACATTGCCGATTGCGGTCCGGGTGGCGTAGACACTGCAACAGAGAAACAAGCATCAGTTACTTCCTTGTCCAGCCCAGAACTGAAGCACGCCCAGAGCCCTGGGCTCATTGTTCCCACCCCTACGCTGGCCTGCCATACGCCAGGCCAGTCCACTCCGCTTACGCTCAGAGGGGGGGGGACAAAGCTACATGTCCCAGGTCTTCCCTGTAGTGATCTGCTGATCACTGGTCTAGTTGTCAGCATACCACAGCCACTCCCTGAGGGCTGGTTAACACCCACACCACACCCATCCAGCACAGGCATAACAGGACATGTGACCCTGCCAATAAAAGGGGCCTAGCACATCACATTCCCCACTGCCGGAGATGACATGATGGCGTCCGCACCACGAGTCTCAATCATGAAGGGTCCATGACTTGTGGCGCACTGGGTTAGTGGCACCCGATGCACTGCAGCCGGCACGGGCCTCCCACCACGGGACGATGACTTGCGTTGCACAGGGTTAGTGGCACCCGCTGCACTGCGGCTGGCAGGGGCCTACCGCCACGTGAAGATGACTTGCGTTGCACAGGGTTAGTGGCACCCGCTGCACTGCGGCTGGCAGGGGCCTACCGCCACGTGACGATGACTTGCGTTGCACAGGGTTAGTGGCACCCGCTGCACTGCGGCTAGCAGGGGCCTACCACCACGTGATGTTGACTTGTGTTGCACAGGGTTAGTGGCACCTGAAGAGCTGAGAGGGTGTGCAGCCTGCAATGATGCGTAGGCCTCGATGAGCCGTCCTGCTAATCGTGGTTCGATTTGAATTGTGAGCCATGCTGGACCGTGGTGCACGCGGAAGGCAGCAGTCAGCACACACATGACTCCTCGGTGCGGTGCCGCAGGGTGCGCTTGGGGGCCTGTGGCGAGGAATCCAGCGATCAGCTGAGGAGGATGCACCGGCACGTGGTGGGCCCTCTTGGAGACACGCCAGTGGCAGCAGGTGAGCATTGAGGCCTGGGTGCGCTGGGGCGGCCAGTCATCGCTGGGCGGAGGACCGGTCTGGGTACCAGGGCTGGGGTGCAGCAGGCGCACAGGATCGCGCAGGCACCACCGGTCATGGCAGCGGACTCGTGACTGGGTGGGGGGCGCCGCCCTGGCTGACTCGACCCTGCATGCAATGACGTGATGTGCACGGGTTGGTTTGGGACGTAGCCACCTCGTCTCCAGTGTGAATGTGCCCATTGAAGGCGGTTGGCCATGTGTGTGTAGGCCTATGGACAGGTTGTGGCGGAGACTGAGACACACGCAGTAGTCACTTTGGTGGTGGATTTGTGACATGTGCATTCCCACAGTTGTGAGTTGGGGGATTGTGGAGTTGAGGTGTGTGGTGTGTTCAGTTGGTACTTGCCAATGGGCAATGCATTTCCATGGGGGCCATCCTCAAAGTGCTGGTTGGTGGCGGACTTGTGGACATGTGGGAATCATGCACACTGCCTGGGGAGTTTGCGACGACATTGGTGGACAGGACACAGTGGTCCACTTTTGTATGCACATTGATGGCATGCGTGTGGTTGCTGTTGCGGTGACTGTGTACAGTGTCGGCAGGGGGCACAAGTCGTACACGTGTGCTGTGAATTGCCCCCAACACGTGCGTGACGCCAGCTATGGCGTACTTTCCTTGCGTGGTCTCAAGATGTTCCTACGCAGTGTGGGGGGAGTGAGGGGCAGGGGTATCGAGCTGAGACACACCGTGATGCTTTTAGGTATGATGAGTCCTGCATGATGTGACCGTAACAGCAGTTCGTTTGGTCGTTGCCTTCCTCTTCATTCCGACTATGGTTACGGCCACAAAAACTTCTGTTAAGGTCTTCTCATGCATGATTTACCATGCCTGTGAGCATTCCGGTTTGTCCAAGTGCAGTACAGTGTACCAGATTAGGCATGTGACTATACGGGAGTTTGACCATTGTCACCATTTCTCCCACAGGTTTCTGAAGACATGTTGCCCTGTTGAAGTTCCCCGTTGGGAATGGAACGCGTGGCTGAGCTTTTTGTTTTGTTTGTTTGTGTATTTGTAATAAAGTTCTGTTTTTACACTACTATTGACTACTGGACTTCATGACCGGGTGCACCCACATTTCGGTTACTACGATCTTGGGTCTGGGGCATGGAGGCGTCTAGCACGGCTGGCGTTGGGGTTGGTTGCGCAGGTACACTACGAATTGGAACTATCGTGTGGTGCGGATACAGGGGCCCGCTGTTGCTTTTGTGGACATGCATCCATGACATGTGTGAGGGAGTTTGATGGGGCTGGCTGTGAGACTCCTCCGACTCTGGCAGTTGTTGGTTGGGAGGTACCAGGGGCCAACAGGTGCAGCACAGCCAGCAGCTTTGTCTGCGGGGGAATGTAGGTTGTCCGCTGTGTTGGTACCGTCAACCTGTGGGCAATATGGGTCAAGATGCAGAGGATGGTTGTCCTTTTGAGCCTGTGTTGGCCAATGGCTTCCTCTGGCATTGAGTCTCTGGGGCTGGTGCGTTTTAGGGTCGTCCACTGTCCTGCACTGCCTAGGTGGTAATCCAGGGGGGGGTCTGGGGGGGCCTGGGAGTAGTGGCGGTGGGTGCTGTGGCCCTCTTGGTTCTCCGAGCTGCATGATCAGTAGCTCCATGGCATCTGTTGGTCTTCAGATGTGGCTCTGGGCTGGGCTCCCTTTCATACTGCAGGTAGTCGTCCTGCTTAACACCAGTAAAAGGCAGGTGTTAAATCCCTGCTGCTAACGCGCCTTATCGCCTGTTCTTGGTTCACATCGCAGATCTGACTGGTCGTTGAGAATCTCGCGAAGTGGTGTTTTCGTGTGTTTTTGCACGAGAACGCCTACTCTGCATATCATTAGCGTTAGTTGTCGCACTCATCTGTGGCGATGTTTTTTGCGGTTGCTATCACAAGAAAACTGGCGATGTCGGCAGTTTGCATTGGCTTGTGAATGGGGCAATATGTCTATCGCCACTTTTGCGTCGCTAAAGTGCCGATAAATCGGCGATAACTCCTTGAGAATATGCCCCATAGAAAGGTATCAAAGGATAGTCTTTGTCCTGGAATGGTCCCCTTACAGTACAATACCTATGGTTTAAATAATACACACACCCTTGCACTATGGCTCAAGGGTGTGTGCTTTGGCACATGACAGCCAAAAGTTGCCAGCCAGTGCTTAATTTGTAAAAGAATAAGGATTGAGCCCCAAGTTTTGCTCAGAAGCATGCGAGCAGAACTAATGAATTTCAGAATGCTGAATACCAAGAATGCATAGGGTAATCTCAATCTCTTTCCTCTTTATTCCTCCCCACCCACTCCCTGCCATTGTATTTCACTCTTTCAGGTCCCTGCTTTCTCCCCTTGTCACAGGTTTTTCTGTGTTTCTCTTCCTTCATCTTTCTCCCTCTGAGTTTTTCCTACCCTTGCTCTGGGTCAAAGTGGGACTCGAGAAAATAAGTGATTGTGCCCAAAAATAAGTGCAGTAGGGGTCCACCAGCAACTACCGGCTCAAATTAAGCACTGTTACCAGTGCTGGGGGAGAGAAGAAATATGCCATTGATATGTCACATTGTTTCTTTCTCTCTTTGAGGCAAAACAGTCAGCAACTTTTCTATCATATTAGTATATTTTGACCTCAGCATACTATCAAATCTTCCTTTTCACAATATTGCAAATAGATGGAAACTAGGGGTGAGCTAAAATGGAGGAGTTTGATTCTGCGGAATTTCACAGAATGACATTAGAATTCCACCAGATTTGGTGTAATTATGCAACAGGGCGGAGTGCGTATTTGGCGCTATTTACAATGTGCAAAATGCTCCCTTGCATCCAAAAATGGATAAAAAGTAGCGCAGCCAAATACCACTCACAGACATTGCATACTCTGCATTGATTACACGTTTTAATATAAGGGCACCAAGTAGCTGGTATGCAGTAGTATCTAAAGTTTAGAAACCACTCCATATCAGTCAGTGCCCTTACATACTCTGCAGTGATTTAAACTCTCCTCCTCCACTTTTAAACTCTTGCAAAAGGGAAAACTCTGAGAGGAACTGGGAGGTATAGAAAAAGGAGAGACAATTTTGCTGATTTATCCCTACTGGAGATGACTACAGGTTTGTACTTTTAAGCACTCTGTTTCCCAGGGCCAGTGTGTCAGGAAGCAGATCTGGAGATACTGCTTACAGCTTTGCCCTGTCCATGTACCTTGAAGCCACTCGTGTAGACTGCCTTTTAGATGAGAGGCTGGAGTTCATCAAGTAGTGCTGGCACTGATTGGATTCAGCTATGTGTGCATGGAGAACATGTTGTTTGGCAGAACACTGACAATGTACTAAGGCCCAAATGTATCAAGCCTTTGCATTGTCCTTGCATCATGCAAGGCAGCTCCAGTAAACTGTAAAAGCTTCAGTAATATTTACATTATTTACAAAGTCACGCAAGGAATGATCTGTGCCTCTTTGTGTGGCTTTGTAAAGAAATGTAACCCAGTGCAGTGGCTTGTGCTGCTTTACACTAGATTTCAAGCTGGGAGGAGTTCCATTGATGGAGCATGGCCATTCCATGGAGACAGTTGTGGGGATCTATAGATCACTGGTGAGGAAACATAGGCCAAGGAAAGGACTCACTGTTGAGGGCCCAGTAGGCACCTGTTGAAAGAGGCTGCCCAGCATGGACGGCCACCCACCTGTCGCGCCATTGTAAACACCTTGTGAATAATTGCCAGGAGCCAATCTCCATGCATTCCCTGGCCCTGGCTGCTTGTGATGCCTGTATCTACCTTTTACACGTGGAGCAAGCAGTCTGTTGCCCATCTTGGTGACTACAGAGAGGCCCTCCCACTTAAAGCTGAATGACTGATGAACTGCCTATTTGGATACACTGGCCCCCTCTAGACCTGAGGGCATGTGGTGGCCTCTCTGTGGGGTGCTCAAGCAAGTAAGCTCACTCTGGGAGACCGAGCTGATGGCCACGTCACTCAACTGGCAATATCAAGCATGACAAACCTACCCCTCCACAGACAAAGATGTACAAATGTACAACTCTGAATACTGAGGAACATAGGGGTACTGGTGGGGCAGCCTTACTCTAGTGACCCTCTGACACCAGTGATACCACTGCCATCATACAGGCTGATCCAGCCTCTAGATCAGCTCTTGAAACAAAGATTAGAGAGGTGGCAGTTTCCTTTGCACTCCTCCACCGAGATCTCTGAAACCTGGTTAATAGAGTCTCAGAAGCAGAGGGCCATATCTTTGAGCTTGAAGATGCTGTTCAGGAGCCCACTGTGTCTCATCTATCGATTATATCCAGGGCCTTTGGAGAGCATGCAGAATATGCTGAAAATAGGGCAAGGAGGAGCAATCTCCAGTTTGTGGGCTTTCCAAATCATCATGGTTGCTAGTGGAGAAGCTCTTATCATATTGTATAGACTTCTTTGTATTGATTTTAAAACATAGATAATCGAACAGGACAAAGTTACAAGATTGTTCGGGCAAACACGGATAATGTAGTGATCTTGAGTCATAAATTCCCCAACACCCACACAGTCAGTAAATGTCATCTCCATAGTCCCAATGAACAGAATCATATGAAAAGAAATCAGTATGCCCACTCTACGAGGACCAATGCCCCCCAAGCCTTCGTTTGCTTTTTGCCACAGCCTCCTCACTTATTTATCTCCTTTTCGGCATTACAACAGAAGTTCATACCTTTCCTCCAAGTGGCCAAAGGGGGCGGATTTAGTGCCCACTAGTGCTGAGCAATGTCTTGTTTAGCTACCAGGTATCCAATGCCGGCAAACACCCTATGGTGCATTGTATCTAGTCAACCATCCATTATCCCAAGAAGTGCCACTTCAGGGCCCAGGTCCACCACTACCTGCAGTGTGCGTGTAATCTGTGTGTGGACTGAGGCACACTAGACTTTTATAGCTAAGCAAGACCAATTAATTTCATAGAAGGACGCCATGGGGTTGCCACATCGTGTGCAACTAGGTGAGCTTGTGAGTAAGCCTGGGCGGAGTTCACGGAGCAAGGGAAAAAACTCCGCTCAGCAACGCGAAGTAGAGTTTTACAGAACTACGCGTAACACGGAGTGCTTAAAACTCTGCAAGCGGAGCGGAGTTCACCACCCAGACTTACTTGTGAGCCCCATCTTCCAGAGTCTACCCGGGCTGTGATATATAATATGAAAATAAGAAAATTGAATGAGCCGGAGATTTAAGGGTATAGCTAGTGTGTGTGAGGCCATCGTCACGTCCCGCCAGTCTTCATCATCCAGTTCTACCAAATCAGATGTCTAACTTTCCCTAAGGTTTAAGAGAGGGTCTGGGGATTAAGAAGAAGTTATCAGTATAGTCAGAAAATGCTCTAGCGATCAAAAGGACTCATTGTCACTTTCATCTCCAGGGGATTAGTTTTGGGTATCTTCATGAGGAGTTCTTTATATGTAAACAGGGCATGTCGCACCTGTAGGTTTCTGAAGAATTGCAAGTTACGGAGATTATATTCAGCTTTGAGATGGTTGAAAGACACAATGTGGTCATTGTCCCATAGATCCCCCAGCGTAGTGATCCCTATCTTGTCCCATCCCCAGAACCCTTCCAGGCATGCTATCTTATCTGCCAAATCCACACCCACAGAAGAGTCTGCACAGTCGGTACACCTAGGCAGTGGATGTGAGTGAGCACTGCTCTCCAGCACAGAAGGGGAATTCTGGGCATCTGTGGTAGGGAAGCGGGGGGTTTCTTCCCATACAGTAGGGTATGAACACCCCATTTCTCAAGCATGTGAGTTCAAGATGCCAAGAAGAATAATGGCAATCTTGTAACAGCCAATCATTGATCGGAACCATTTTTGCTGCCAATAATAGAGGCGGAGATCAGGGGCACCTAGAACACCTTTGTAGGGGGTGTGGAGCACATTCTATGGGAGACTCTGGGGGACTTGGAGGCCCAGTAAAACCTTGTAGCTATGGATTGTAGATCGGAGAAGAAACAGGGAGGGAGGGAGAATGAATGGGTAGTTTTGCAGTACGTATAGGAACCTGGGCAGAACTATCATTTTGTATAGATCAATTCAGCCCTATAGGTTTAATGGAAGAGTGTGCATGTCAGGATTGGTTCAATGATGAGGACCCCTGTCATCTGTGGATCTGATGCAATGTGTATGCCAAGGTATTGGAAAGGTGCAGAGGTGACCCTTAGTCTAGTTTCCAGTTGTGGCAGGGGGTGGGCTCACCAGGTGTATATATTGTGACTTATCCCAATTTACCCGCAGACCATCCGCGTCTCAATAGACATCCAGCATTCTGATAAGTCATCTGAGGGGACTGAAGGTAGAGCAGCATATAAATAAATAAATACTGTGATTTGTAGAGTTCGGCTTATCACCTGTGAGGGTATCTATCCAGGCACTGTCCACAGACACAGGGAAGATTAAAAGTGATTTGCCCAGAATCACAGGATGTTGAGCCGACTGCCGAGACACAAACCTAGATCCTGAGCTCTGAAGTCAGCATCCTTGCTACTGTAGAACTTTGGAGATTGTGACTACTGGCCGATCGGGATGTCCGCAGCTATTGGGTGAGTGTTTCTAGCATTGGCAGAGGTGTGTGGCTGTAGAGTGAATGATAGCATGTTGCAAACATGGGGTCAGACTTGAGGCATCCATCTGGAGTCTGAATGGCCGAGACAATACGGGGTGCCTCTCGTTTCTGGGATAACCAATAGTGCAATTTGCCAGCCTTATTGCCATGTTCATTGAGTGCTGCAATTTGGAGGTGGGCGTGTGGGCCTAATCCAGGAGACAGCACCTCAGTGTTTGTTGGAGGTCGTCTATGTGTTGCATGTGAGCCACCGATGGTGTTGTCCCAGCAGATTGTTCAAGTACAAGGATCTGGGACTCTAGGAGTTTAATGTACCATTCTCTATCCCATTCATGGCCATGAACTGCCGCCAGTGCTTTACCTTAAATCACTACCTTGAAACCTGCCACAGGCACGCAGGAGAGGCCACCATGTGTTAGTTTAGGTCAAAATATTCAGTAATGGCATCTCTCAGCAGGTTTACTAGGGAGTCTTCTCTAAGCGACTAGACATTAAATCTCCAAACTCCCTTTTCCCCTGTGTGCCGGGTCCCCAGCTGCATCTCAACTGGGGCGTGGTCAGACAGTCTCCAGGTAACGGTATGGGTATGTTGGATGAGTGGGAAGGAGTCTGTGGGCATAAAGAAGTAGTCAAGGTGGGAATACATCTCATGGGAGGAGGAGCAATGTGTGCATGTGATGTTCCAGTGGTGCCATCTACGCCATACATCCATGCCTAGAGAGTGTGCCCATCTGTAGAGTGCTGGTATCCGAGAAGAGGAATTGCAGAGGCAGTATCTAGTGTCATGTCCATAATGGCACTGAACTCTCCACCTAGTATGATGGTACCCGATTGTGTCTGCATAATATTCTGGAAAGGCCTGCCACCGTGCCTGTTACTAAAGCTGGATGCACGGAAATACTGCCTATGATCCATGGCTGTCCTTTTAGCCTGTCCTCCAGGAGGAGATATCGTCTCCGCGTGTTCCAATGAGAGGTAACATTGACAAAAGGGCATGAGTGATGCAAGAGTTTTGCTACTCCTCTAGCTCCCCTGGCAAAGCCAGCATGGAAAACTCTAGTGTAGCCATGATGGGCAAGGAAGGGGCAGTTGTCTCCCAATAGGTGGGTCTATTGGAGCAATAAAAATGCCTGTGTCTGCAGTTTAACATATCTCAGGACTGCACCTCTCTTTAATTTGTCAAGAAAGCTGTTAAAGTTTCAGGTTGAAATTTTAAGCAGAGCCTATCAGTAAAGTGAGAGTAGGAATTGGGACTGGTGACACCTATACTCACAGGGTCTGTCGCATGTACCTCTCAAAAAGAGTAACAGTGAACAATACAGAACAGAGCAAAGAGGTGGAACAAAAACCTCACATTGACCCCCCAACCACCCCCTCCCTAACTTCCCTCTGGCAGCATCTATCGTCCATCACACAAAGCTAACTATATCCGAAGTAAGCAAACAATAACACATGGGACACTGTCAATGACTGTGGCCCCAAGCAAACATCTGGGTAAGATGTTCTGATGTGTCCTGGCCCAGCCTCCTATTTAAGAGTGCCCTGCTGATGTTTGAATCTGGTGAGCGTCGTGACCTCTGGGCCTTTGAGGATGCCAAGCCCAAGTGGGACCATCGTCTCTGGATCCTACCCCCAATGCTCCTGCATCTGTGAGAGACTCTGCCTATCGCTTGCCAACTAGGCTCTCTCTTCGGATGCCATCTCCGCCAAGATGAGTTAGGGTGAGGTCCACACATGGAGGTCGCTCCTTGACATGTCTGGGTGGTTGAAAAAGAGTGTCCTCCCTTGAAAGAGCACCTGCAGTCGTTTGGCGTGATTTGATTAATCTTCATAAAATTTTGCAAAAAAAAGTGTCAAGGTGTTTCGTGGAAAGTTTGGGGGTGAGGAGCAAGAAATAGGGGTGCGAAATGAAGGTGTATTTGTAATAGGAACCTTTAGCCATACCTACTGCCCGAACCACTGAATGGACTTACACCATATTTGGCAGGGAGGTAGATGTTGGTTCAAGGAAGTGCCTTTTGGTGATTTGGTGTAAATCCACTCAGTAGTTTTTGTGTAATTAAATCTGAACAATATAGTGATATCTCTGCTCGTGGATATTTTGTGGCGGTTTGGCGGTGAGCGCTGTTAAATTGCAATGTGTTTGAGGTAAACCACGATAGCGCACACCCGCAGGGATGCTCTGATTGGCTGGCCTGAAGAGAAAGTTGCGGCCACAATTTTATTGTTTGGGAATGGTTCCTGGGGCTGAAAATGTTTGTGAAATCTAACATAGGAGTCAAGGTGGAGGTACTCTGACCCAATGTTTGAGAAATGGGGGTGTTAGTGACACAAGTTATGTGTCTGAAATTGATTCTTTTAATCATGCATGATATTTGCGATGATGGCACGCCAGCCAGCGTGGTCCCCCTGTAACATCGCGGGGACATTGCGAGTATCGCACCGTCATTGCGAATTTTGGTGGAAATTTAAAAAGAATATATATTCATACACACACTCTGGTCACTGTCACAGACTCATATATGCACTCAAAAAACTCACTCAAACACTTATACACCCATTAAGATACCCACTCAGACACTAATGCACCCACTCACTGACTCACTTAAGAGAACCATGTGTGTCCTCACATAGGCATTCAGAATCTCATGCACCCACTCCGAGATGTACTCAAAGACTCACACACCCACTCATAGTCCCACTCAGACACTGACGCACCCACTCACAGATCCACTGATAGACCTATGCTTTCACTCACACACCCACTGAGAGATTGATGCACCCACTCACAGATCCACTCAGAGACTTCTGCACCCAGTCACAGACCCACTCAGACACTCACTCACTGACACACAGACCCACTGAGAGACTTTTACTTCCACTGAAAAACCCAGTGATAGACAGACCCACTCAGACACTTATGCATCCACGCATAGATCCAGTCAAGGAGTCATGTACCCATTCACATACCTACTCAGAGACTCATACACCCAATAACAGATCCACTCACATGCTTACATACCCACTCACAGACCCACTGGGAGACTTATGCTTTCACTGACACAATTACTGAGATTGACGCACCCACTCAAAAACCCACTCAGAGACTCACGCATATTTGTATTTTACACTTTATGGGAAAGGCGTGATCGTCACTGTTACCGACATCGTCGCAACACCCTAAATAACCGGAAAACAGAAAATTGGTTTCAAAGATGGTTTTTAATTAAACTTAGTACAAAAGCATGAGTTTAACATGTTTTTTAAAGAAACATGTATATAGTATATGTGTAGCGCAATGTTTAGAATAGATTTTTTTAGTTATTAATTTTGGATGTGCTGGTGGACGTTGAATGTCTGCTTTTGTTTTGTGATTTCATGACATATTCGGTACCATTGCGATATTGTGGCAAACATTCTCAAAAACCTGAAAAAAAGAATTTGTAAAGAAAAATGAACAATATTTAGGGTACTAGGGTGGCTCTCACAAGAGCTGTTCTGTTGATTGTGTGTATATGACAGCTCCACATAAGACCGGATGCAGAGTTTCAGGTTATTTAGAATCTCACTTAAAAAAACCAAAGGGTACAAGGATGTTATACTTAGGTATTAGCATTTAAAAACCTTAGAAATTCAGTAAAAATACCTAAGGCTACAGGGACATTTTAGTTATGATTTTGCATTTAAAACACATTAGAATTTCACTGAAAAAAATCAAACATTACAGTGACATTATAGTTAGGAATTAACATGTTAAAAAGCTTAGAAATTCACTGAAAAAAACAAAGGTTAGAGGGACTTTATAGTTAGGAAATAATATTAAAAAACTTAGCAATTCACTGAAAAAACTTAGGTTACAGGGACGTTATATTTAGCTGACATTTTACTCATACAAAACCAGAGAAATTCAGCAGTTATGCCCCCGCAATGCACTGCTTATGGCCTCACATATTACATCACTCATAAAATGGTCAGTGACATCACTGATGACATCTCAAATGACATAACTGATGACATCATCCACAGAATCTCTGATGCACCCACTCACACCCCAATATAACCATTAATACACCCACTATAACTTCCACACTACCAATGTCAAAACCATTGACACACCCATAACAGCACTTACACACCCACTCAATGATTTATAAGTCTACACTCACATCCACTCGCTCACCCATACAGCCACTCATATACCAACTCCCTCACTAATACAGGCACTGACATATCCAGTCATACACCCATACAGCCAATCACACACTGTCAGTCACTCATAGAGCTACTCACACACCTACTCAATCACCCATACAGTTAGTCAAACAGCCACTTACTCACCCATATAGATTCACACACCCACTCACTTACTCATACAGATACTAACACATTCACTCACCTATACAGTCACTGACACAAACACACACATCACCCATACAGCCACTATCACAATCCTCACTCACGCATACAGTCACTCATATACTCCAACAGTCACATATACTGCCTTTCACATATGCAGTTACTCACCCATATACCACTGACATATCCATTCACTTACCAGCACAGCCATATACACACCCAGTCACCTATACAGGCTCTCACCCATGCACTCACTATCCTTTACAGCCACGGACTCAACCATTCAACCAGTTAAACACCTTCTCACCCACCCACACGGACACTCAGGCACCCATACAGGCACTCAGACAACCAATCACCCATACAGCCATGCATGTACCCAATCACCATTCCATACATAAGCCACTTACACACCAACTGACAGACCAATACAGACATTCAGACAACCTAGTCAGTTACCCATACATTCACTGAGATACGTAATCACTCACTTATACAGTCAATCACGCACCCACTGAATCATCCATACAGGCACTCATACACCCACTGATTCATCAGTAAACTTCAGTATATATATTTAACACTCATAAACTTTTTAAAAACACTCACAGTCACTGGATGATGTCATCAGTGATATCATCAGTGATGTCATTTGAGATGTCATAAGTGATGTCATGAGTGATGTCACTGACTATGTCATGAGTGATGTAATAGGTGAGGTTATAACAGTGCATTGCGGGGCCGTGAGTTATAGTTCGCTTAGCTAACTATAACTGCAAAATTCCTCTGGTTTTGTACGAGCAAAATGTCAGCCTAGCTATACTGTCCCTATAACCTTTGTTATTTTCAGTGAATTTCAAAGTTTTTGAATACTATTTCCTAACTATAACGTCCCTGTAACCTTTGTTTTTTTCAGTGACTATATAAATATATATATACGTGTGTGTGTAAATACATTTATATATATTTATACATATATATGTGTATATATGCATAAATATGTATGCATATATGTATAAATATGCATATATAGATGTATGCATATATGTATATAGATGTATTCACTGAAAAAACCATAGGTTTCAGGGTTGTTATAGTTAGAAATTTGCATTTAAAAAACCTTTGAAATTCACTGAAAAAACCATAGGTTTCAGGGTCGTTAAAGTTAGAAATTAGCATTTAAAAAACCTTTGAAATTCACTGAAAAAACCATAGGTTTCAGGGACGTTATAGGTAGTTGGACATTTCACTCATACAAAACCAGAGAAATCCGGCCGTTATAATTAGTTCAGCTAACTATAACTCGCGCCCCCGCAATGCACTGCTGATGACGTCACATATTACATCACTCATGACATGGTCAGTGACATCACTGATGACATCACTGATGACATCTCAAATGACATCACTGATGACATCATCCACGTGATATTCTGATGCACCTCCTCACACACTAATATAACCTTTGCTACACCCACTCTAAAATACAGACTACCATTTTCAAAACAATAGAACTGGGCCTCCGACCAGTAATCAGGAATTCCGCTGTGTAGTACTTACAGGAGGTACCAGGAGGGCTTCTTGGTGCCCAAAGTCCCTCAGGAGTAATGTGGACTTTATCCCCCATCCAGTAGGCTGCCAGGAGGCGCGTTTGCAGAGTGGTGGAGAAAGGGGGCGTGGCCTACGAAGACGTCTTAGCAATCCTACTGTGTGTGACTTACTGGAGGTAACAAGAGGGGTAGTTGGCTCCCAAGGACATCCTTGGGGGCCAACTACCCCTCCTATTACCTCCAGGTTGTACCACACAGCAGGATTGCTAAGTTTTCATACCACGCTACGCCCCCTTTGCCCACCACTCTGCAAACTTGCTCCCTGGCGCACTCTTGTTTGGGGATTTAAGTCCCCTTCACTGCTGGGGGTCCTTAGGGGCCAACTAGCCTACCTCTTACCTCCAGCAAGCCCCACACAGTGGGATTGCTGAGAGGTGGACACAGGCCACGCCCCCTTTCTCCACCACTCTGCAAACATGCCTCCTGGTGCCCTCTTGGTTAGGGGATGAAGACCCCTTTCCTCATGAGGGTTCCTGGGGGCCAACTAACCCACCAGGTACCTCCAGTAAGTGCCACACAGCTGAATTGCAGGGAGGTGGTCCGAGGCCATGCCCCCTTTTTACATGACTCTGCAAACGCGCCTCCTGGCGCACTGCTGCTCGCCCCTTCTTTCCATCTTTTTTGGGCCCTGGGGACCCCATCCCCCAGGGCCTGCCACATTTTAAAAAAAAACACAGGAAGGGGGTCTTGCGGCCCCCACCGAGGCCGATTTCAGCCCCGAGGACCCCATCCCCTGGGGCATGTCCTCCTTTTTTTATATATATTTATAGGGAAGGGGGGCCGCTTGGCCCCCCTTCCCTAGGCCACTATTGGCCAGGGGAACCCCATCCCCCGGGGCTTGGCCATTTTATATTTAAATTTAAGGAGGGGGGCTGCGGGGCCCCCGTCCCCAGGCCGATTTCGGCCCCGAGGACCCCATCCCCCAGGGCCGGCCCTTAGCATTGGGGACCATGGGAGGAGTCCCAATGCACCCACAGTCCTTGCTGGCTCCCCGCCTCCTGCGGGAGCCAGCATTGCTTTTGGGCAAGGGGAGCTGCTAACATGCAGGTCCCCTTGCCCAAACGCAATCTGCTTCGCTTCATGGAAGCGAGAGCAGGTTACCTGCTCTCGCTTCCATGAAGCGAAGCAGTGTTTGCTATGACAGGACGGGAGCCGTGCTCCCGCCCTGTCATAGCAAACAGCAATGTCCCGGGGGTGGGCACCCCGGGACAATGCAGGAGTCGGCCCTCGGGGGTGGCGGTCCCCAGGGCCATCAAGGGCTCCAGGAGGCGGGCCGCGCAGCCCCCCTCCCATCATTTGCATAGCCCCGGGGAGGTGGTGGTCCCCGGGGCCGGGGGTCCGTAACGGACCCCCGTATTTAAATGAAGTTTTCCCCGGGGAGGTGGTGGTCCCTGGGGCAGTGTGGGGAGGGGCAGGAGCCCCCCACTTTTTTTAATTTTATTTATTTAAGCTCTGGGGAGGTGGCGGTCACCGGAGCTTAGGGGGGCCACGAGGCCCCCCGAACATAATTAAGAATGCCCAGGGAGGTGGCGGTCCCCGGGGCAGCGTGGGGGGAAAGGAGCCCCCCCACGCATTTACAAATAAAGCCCCGGGGAGGTGGCAGTCCCCGGGGCTGCAGGGGGGCTGCGTGCCCCCCGCACATAAATAATAAAGCCCCGGGGAGGTGGCAGTCCCCGGGGCTGCGGGGGCCCACGCATGCCCCTGCTACATAAATAAGCAATGCCCCCGGGACCTGGACCACCCGGGGGCTTTAAAAGACAAAGTGCGGGAGCCCGTGCTTTGTTTTTTTTTAAATTTTCGTCCGGAATCCAAAATGCTTTTTTTGGCCCTGGGGGTCTCTGTTGGACCCCTTGACCAGGCCTAGGGGGTCAGGGTGTTTTTACCCTGCCCCCTTTTCTTCTTTTTTAATGTTTCACTCACCTTTTTCCTTCTCCCTCGGTACTGAGTCCCAAGATGGCTGCCAACACTTCCTCGTTTGAAGTGTTGGCACCCAATCAGAGGCAAGCTCGTGCTCGGGAGGGCTCAGCCAATCAGATCTCACAATTCTCAAATATCGATATCTGTAAATCTTTAAATATCTCAAAAACTACTGAACGGATTTACACCATTTAAAGAAAGCATACTTTCTGGACCAAGAGCTACCTCTCTGCCAAATTTGGTGTAATTCCGTTCAGCAGTTCAGGCTGTAGCCGTGTCTAAAGTTTCTTATGGAAATTAACATTGAGAAAACACGTTTTGGGACCCCCCTTTTTTCTCAGCCCCCCTTGACGAATCACTCCGAAACTTTCAAGACAGGAGCTGACCTGAGTGAACAATTAGTTTTGAAAATTTCGTGAAGATTCGTCAAACGGCGCCAACGTTATTGGCAAATCAAAAAATGCTTTTCCTATGGAAACAAGGTTCTAACTATAACTACCTTTTGGCTACCGCCAGTAGGTAATATATGTATGTATATGCTCAAAGTTTCGGTCAAACAACCAGAAAAATGCTAGGCACTCCAGGTAGCGATTCACTTGCTTTATTTTCTTAACCAAACGCACTGACTCATTTCAGCCAAAGCCTTTATCAAAGTGCAAACACTCCATCTTTCTTTACATCATTTTAAATACGTGCATGTCATAAGACATAGAAAAAATAGTCCTTAAAAACCCTAAAACAATCACAATACAAATATAAAACACCAGGTTCATATTACACGTAAATACATAAAATTTTCAAGAAAATAATTTTTGGATTTTTAAGCTTTTTAACCTTAATGGAGTTACAAAGATTCTATCAGTAATCATTTCCTTTAAAACATATAACTATGTAAATATTATTTTTTTCTAAATTCATTTGCAATCCTTGCCTTCAACATTCTAAAAAACCATTATGTTTTCATTGATATTAAAAGAAAAAACAGAAGTCCCTAGATCGAGTTGGTGACTCAAAGAATGGAAACAGTTCCAATATATTTGCATTAAATTAGTACCAAAGGGGTCATTTTGGGCAAGTGCCCAAATCTGAAATCTGAAACTTTATCAGAACAGTTCATCAATTTATTCCTAGCCCACCAATATTAATGAACATTTTTATAGTCCCTCCAGATAAAAGCCAGTGTTATAATCGTATGACATAACATCTGGCTAAAAAAACTCTCAATTGGCCACACAAAGTGGGGAACCCCAGGTATCCTTACAGCGTAAAACAAATGTTTCCGCTTATATAAACATTACCGGGATTCCAGGTGTCTGTATTTATGTGTATATATATATATATATGTTACCTACTGGCGGTCGCCAGAAGGTAGTTATAGTTAGGACCTTATTTCCATTCAAAATGCGTTTTTTCTTTTGCCAATATCTTTGGCGCCGTTTGACGAATCTTCGCAAAATTTTCAAAACTAATGGCCCGCTCCGGTCCGCTCCTATCTTGTAAGTTTCAGGGTGATTCGTCAAGCAGGGGCCGAGAAAAAAGGGGGCTCCCAAAATGCATTTTCCCCATGTTAATTTCCATAGGAAACTTTAGACACGGCTACAGCCCGAACTGCTGAACGGAATTACACCAAATTTGGCAAACGGTAGCTCTTGGTTCAGAAAGCACTCTTTTTTTTAAATAGTGTAAATCCGTTCAGTAGTTGCTGAGAAATTCAAGATATAAAAATATCGATATCTGAGCACCGAGGAGGAGTCGCAAACCCTCCTGGGCACGAGCTTCACTCTGATTGGCTGTCAACACTCCAAACCAGGAAGTGTTGGCAGCCATCTTGTGACTCGGTAAAACCGAGTCACAAAAAAAAGGGTGAAAAAAGGATACAAAACAAGAAAATTGGGCAGGGTAGAAACACCCTGACCCTCTAGGACTGCTCAGGGTGTCCCACAGGGACCCCCAAACCCAAAAAAAGCATTTTTTAAAAAAAAAAAAATTCGGCAAAATTCGTGCTGGGTGTGCGAATCCTGCTGAGAAAATTTTAAAAAACGAAGCACGGAGACTGCGCTTTGTTATCTGTAAGCACCCAGGTGGGCCAGGTCCCAGGGGCAATGTCCAGTTAATTAGCGGGGGCCCGCGGGGGCCCCCACAGCCCCGGGGACCACCACCTCCCCCGGGCTATGCTAATTATATGCCGGGGCACGCAGCCCCCCCGCAGTCCAGGGGACCGCCACCTCCCCGGGGCTTGTTTCTTGGAAGAGTCTGGACGAGTTTGGGGATTATTTTGGTGGGAGCCGCTGCATCCACGGACCAAAACGGATTGATAAAAGGCACCCTTCCATATGAGGTAAGCAGACCGTGTGTGTGAGCGGAGCCCGGGTATTGCGCTGCCTGTCTGGCTGCCCACGGATGGCTGCGGGTGCGGGGAACTTGTGCAGGACGGTGCTGGCCGGGGTGCTTGAGTACTCCTGGGCAGAGGGGCTTTCGTCCATGCACGGCGCAGCGCTGGACTTGGCTTGGACCCACACCCTGACTGCAGAGGTGGAAGTTGCAGTCAGAGTTTTGGCTCCGATCCTGCTGAATCAGTGTTTGCAGAGGTGCAGAGGGGAAGGGGGGCTGGGTGAAGAGGTACCGTAAGAGGACATTCATGGGTCAGTGTGTTAGGGTTTTTAGGGTAGGAGTACGTGTATTTTATAGCATGAGGAAATTAATTAATGGTCGACGGCACAATGAGGGCAAAGTAATTAGGTTTGGGTAAAGGAGGGTGGATGGAATTGGGAAGCATGTGACTAAGGGAACAGCAGAGACTGGTGTGTAAGCGGGCAGTGTCTGGTCCGTTTCTTAAAGAGAAAGGGGGTGCGTATGGGCTGTGTGTTCAGATGGGGCGCGTGAGTAAAATTCGGGGCTCGGTGGTGTGTTCATTCATGTGAAATAGGGTCGGGTGAGTGGAGGTTGTGGTGCTTTTTGTTTATTACTTGGTAGGATGAGTAGGTGAGTGAAGGGACTGTGGAGGAGGGGTGGGATGGGTGAAGGTAGGACCTTGTGTTAGGAGGAACTGGGGATGTGGGGGGTTGGAGGAGGGGGGTGGGGGGTGCATGTTGTGTCTTCTCCTGTCTTGGGGCTTTGCCATTTGATCGTGCCCGAGGCTTTGAAGATCTCAAAGCTGATTGCAGCTGGGCCCCTTAGGACAGAGCATGTGTCTGTGCGGGGCTCGAACCCCTCCCCCTGGACTGCTATTGTGATCAGACTCTCGGATGAATGCTGTGAGACCCCGGCTGACCCATGACTGTCCGAGGAGGGGAAGCTGGACTTTCAAGTTAACAAAGACTGTGCGGAGGGGCTGGCCAGGTGCCTCCGCCTGTGAACGGTGGAAGGCACATCAGCATAGCCTGAGACACAGAGCCCAGGTGGGCCGCTGCGCTACCGTGCCTTGCCCCCGGCTCAGCCGAGGTCACACGGGTGGCACACCCCCTGGCTCAGTGGTATGCGGGCACTAAGCACGTGCATGCGGGAGTGCCCCGGGCACAACTGAGGCTAGACGGGCCACGACGGAGCCTAGACGGGCGACAGTGCCCCGGGCACAACTGAGCCAAGACGGGCGACTGCGCCCCGGGCACAATGCTGCCAAGACACTGATCCCATTGGGCGACTGGGCTACAGTGGCACAAGCCTGCGAGAAGAAAAGCAGGGAACCAGGACAGTGGCCAGCCCACAGTAGCCAGCGCTATACCAGCTCTTTGTTTTGAGAGGCTTAGAGTGAGAAACAGGAATCATCAAATGCCACTTCCTTCAGACTGCCCCTAAAGATCGGCGAGCTGGCCCCCCCCACCCTTTCCAATATTTGGTTATGGGTAGGGCGGCATATTGCTCTCCGTAACACCCTAGATATGGAATATTTCCCCCATGCCTCATTCCCCGTGTGCAGGGATGTACTCTGTACATAGATCATGTGGTATAGATAAATATTCACATGCAGCATTGCTATGTTTCCTTTTTAAGTTTTTTCTGGCGTTTTCTAGGTCTGGCTGCTATTATTTTTTATTATATGCGGGGCTCGGTTCTCTGGGATGGAAGGACATTTGATGGTTTCCTCCGATCTCCCTACCGTTTTCCACCCTCGTGTTGGCTGGCATCTTTCCTGCTCAGTGATTGGACTATAATATTTACCACTCTTACATGTTAGACACACATGGTCTGCGCTAGATCAGTAGGCTGGTATCCTTCTAGTAGTGATTGCATTTTCGACCCATGGGCTAGGCTGTCGTCTTCCCACAATCGATATTGCAGCACATTTTCTGTGTTACATCTTAAACCCATCGGCCGTGCTGCCGACAGCCCAACAGGCTGTGTTATGGGTTCTTGGTCTCAGTTTAGGTGCAGGACTCATAGGCTGGGCGGGCATCTTACAAATGCCTCCTGTTACACGTTAAAGGTACAGACAGGGCAGCTTTTGTCCTTCCATTTGCCTGTTAGATATTGACCCAATGTTTATGACAGAAAAATTGCTGTTAACTGCGATATGTTAACCCCCTGATTTCCCACACCCTGTGTTACACCTTATTGGCTGCACTCTTTCCCACAGCTTGTGTTGCATGTTAGACACGCATGCTGGCAGGTGTCTTTCCCACACCCTGTGTTACACATTATTGGCTGTGCTCTTTTCCACAGCTTGTGTTGCATTTGAGACCACGTATTGGCCAATGTATCCCACACCTTGTGTTACACATTATTGGCTGCGCTCTTTCCCACAGCTTGTGTTGCATGTTAGACCCACTGGTTGGCCGATGTCTTTCCCACACCCTGTGTTACACATTATTGGCTGCGCTCTTTCCCACAGCTTGTGTTGCATGTTAGACCCAACTTGTTGGCCGGTGTCTTTCTCACACCCTTATACATCATTGGATGTGCGCATACCCACAGGGTGGCCAATATTTTTCACACTTCCTGTGTTACACAGTAATGGCTGCGCTCTTTCACACAGCATGGCTTGCATGTTAGACCATGTGGTTGGCCGGCGTCTTTCAAACAGCCTGTTATGTGCTGTTTGATTTCTTTCCCTCCACCTGAGTTACATCTTACACACACAGGACGGCTGCAGTCCTTCCTGCATCGCGTGTTGTTTGCTAGTCCACGCGTTGGCAGGTTTCTTTCCCACAGTATATTACTTTAGACACAAACGCTGGCTGCTGTATTTTCCCAGAGCCTGTGCCACATGTTCGACACAGCGTAGTTGGTATCAGTATCACAACCTGTGGTCCATGCACGACTCACAGGTTGGACGGTGCATTTCCCACAGCCTCTGTACATGTCACTGGCTGCTCTCTTTCCTACAGCCTGTTTTATATGGCAGACCCACGGTATCTTTCATACAATTCATGGTAAATACTAGACACGCGGGTTGGCTGTTACTTTTCTTGCACCTTGTATACATTCATGTTAGGCACACAGATTGACTGGTACTTTACTCACAGCCCATGTGGTAAATGTTAGAATCCAAGTTTGGGTGATGTTTTTTCCGTTGCATGTTTTACATGCTTGACCTTCATGTTGCTTCATGTCTTTCACATAGCCTGTTTAAAACTTCCAAGGTGTACTTTACTCACAGCCCGTGTGATAAATGTTAGAATCCAAGTTTGGGTGATGTTTTTTCCGTTGCATGTTTTACATGCTTGACCTTCATGTTGCTTCATGTCTTTCACAATGCCTGTTTAAAACTTCCAAGGTGTCTGGCGTGTGCAGCATGTGAGACCCACAGGCTCTCTGGTGTTTTTACAAAATGGCTTTGCTTGGCTGGTGTGAGATGCACAGCCTGTGCGATATACCCACAGGTTGGCTGAATCGTTCTCATTTATTGAAATATTAGATCACGGGGTTAGGCTTGAACATGCGTCAGTCACTCTGTGTGAAATGCTAGACAGCCAGGGCTAGACAGCCAGGGCTGTTACGCCATAGGCTGTTGTGGCATATTCCCTTGCCGGTTTTACGCGTTGAAGCCATAAGGTGGGCCTGCATATTCCCACAGTTTTGTGATGCCCGCCAGACTCGCAGGCTGACCTGGCATATTTCCACAGTCTGAATTATATGATAGGCTGATTTCTTTCCCACATTCAGTGTCACGTGTCGCGTCTATAGGGGAGGCTGGTATATATCCCTGAATCTGCACTATTTGTCAAACTAACTGGCCTGGCATATTTCCCATTGTCTTTGTTGCATCTCAGACCCATAGGCTGGACTGGCATGTGTCCTACATCCTGCACTGAATTACAGCTGTATAGTTCGAGTTGTGTCTTTGCCGTAGCCTGCTACTGTTCGAATCTATAGGCTCTGTCGGTGAATATTTGGCTGGGATGATCTTTCCCCCAGTCTGTGCTATATTGCAGACCTAGGAACGGCTGGGATCTTCCCCATGATCAGTTGTATCTCATATTTACAGGTTGGACGGGCAGCTATGCTTATGGCTGAATTACATTTAGGATCATGGACGGCGCTGGCATCGTTCCAACACTCAGCTTTACATGGCGGATCAATGAATTTGGCATGTATTTTTCTCACAATATGTGCTACATGTTAGATCTATAGGCTGGGCTGGCCGGTGTCTTTCCCACAGTCTGTGTTTTACCTCTCAGCCTCATAGCTTGGGCTGCAATCTTCCCCCACAATCTGCACTACATGTCTGATGTCTTGGCTGGGCGGCCATCCCCACCTGCGTCCCCTTATTTCCTCCCAACCCCCAGACTGCGTACTGTTTCGTCAGAACGAAAGACTGAGTCAGCATCTTTACCACAGTCTGCATCATTGGAGCTATTGGCTGTGCTCAACTATTTTCCAAAGTCTGTGTTACATTTCGATCTACAGACAGGGAACAATGTGCACACCCATACCACAGTCCATATTACAGGTAGACTCTATAGGCCGGGCTTGCGCCCATACCACAGTCCATATTACACGTAGACTGTATAGGCCGGGCTTGCACCCATACCACAGGCCATATTACACGTAGACTCTATAGGCTGGGCTCACACCCTAACCACAGTCCATATTACAAGTAGACTCTAAAGGCCGGCCTCGTCCCCTTACCACAGTGCACTTTACAGGTGGGATCTTTAGGCCATGCTCATGACAGTCCACACACTATAGGCAGGGCTTGCACCCTAACCACAGTCTACGCTACAGGTAGGATCTATAGGCCGGGTTGCACACTCATCACTGTCTGTGCTACATGTTGGATGTATAGACCGGGCTCCTACCCTTACACAGTCCATATTACATGTGGACTCTATAGGCTGGGCTTGCACCCTTACCACAATGGAATCTACACATGGGATCTTTAGGCCATGCTCCAACCCTCATGACAATCCACACACTATATGCAGGATCTATAGGCCGGGCTCGCACCCTTACCACAGTCTATGCTACAGGTAGGATCTATAGACCAGGATGCACACTCATCACTGTCCGTGTTACAAGTTGGATTTATGGGTCGGGCTTATATCTTTCTCACAGTGTGCACTAAAGCCCATTCTCTAAACTGAAGGAGGGAGGGCGCACACTGCCTCACATCCCAGCATTCAGTTTGCCCCGGTGCATCATAGTAAATGCAGTGCATGATAACACTGAATTTGGTGTCAGGCTTTAGTTTTTCACCCTTGTTGGTGCAGCCAGTGTATCTCTAGACACGTGTTTCAGGATAGTTGTCCTTCTTCAGTAGAGAGCAACACATTCTTTTTGGGGGTGCTGGAAATGCTGCCCAAAGTCTTCTCAGGTCTCTGTACCACTCGCCGGGTGCAGGTGCATCAACCAGAGCTCGTCAGCTTATTAGCTCAAGGGAGCCTTTTCAAACAGAAGGAGGGTGGGCGCTCACTGCCTCACATCCCAGCACTCAGTTTGCCCCGATGCATCATAGTAAGTGCAGTGCAGGATAACACTTAATTTGATGTCAGGCTTTAGTTTTTCACCCTTGTTGGTGCAGCCAGTGCTGTGTATCTCTAGACGCCTGTTTCAGGATAGCTGTCCTTCTTCAGTACAGAGCAACACATTCTTTTTGGGGGTGCTGGAAATGCTGCCCAAAAGTCTTCTCAGGTCTCTGTACCACTCGCCGGGCGCAGGTGCATCAACCAGAGCTCGTCAGCTCATTAGCTCAAGGGAGCCTTTTCAAACAGAAGGAGGGTGGGCGCACACTGCCTCACATCCCAGCACTCAGTTTGCCCCGATGCATCATAGTAAATGCAGTGCATGATAACACTGAATTTGGTGTCAGTCTTTAGTTTTTCAACCTTGTTGGTGCAGCCAGTGCTGTGTATCTCTAGACTCGTGTTTCAGGATAGTTGTCCTTCTTCAGTAGAGAGCAACACATTCTTTTTGGGGGTGCTGGAAATGCTGCCCAAAGTCTTCTCAGGTCTCTGTACCACTCGCCGGGTGCAGGTGCATCAACCAGAGCTCGTCAGCTCATTAGCTCAAGGGAGCCTTTTCAAACAGAAGGAGGGTGGGCGCTCACTGCCTCACATCCCAGCACTCAGTTTGCCTCAATGCATCATAGTAAATGCAGTGCATGATAACACTTAATTTGGTGTCAGGCTTTAGTTTTTCACCCTTGTTGGTGCGGCCAGTGCTGTGTATCTCTAGTCGCGTGTTTCAGGATAGTTGTCCTTCTTCAGTAGAGAGCAACACATTCTTTTTGGGGGTGCTGGAAATGCTGCCCAAAGTCTTCTTAGGTCAGCGAGTGGTACTGAGACCTGAGAAGACTTTGGGCAGCATTTCGAGCACCCCCCCAAAAAAATGTGTTGCTCTCTACTGAAGAAGGACAATTATCCTGAAACACGTGTCTAGAGATACACAGCACTGGCTGCACCAACAAGGGTGAAAAACTAAAGCCTGACACCAAAGAAAGTGTTATCATGCACTGCATTTATTATGATGCATTGGGGCAAACTGAGTGCTGGAGTGTGAGGCAGTGTGCGCCCACCCCCCTCCCATTCTCTAAACTGTCTACTAATAAATGCTCGATCCCTCTCTAAAACCAAATATCACATCTACGACCTTCTCACCGATGCAAAACCAGACATACTATTTGTAACTGAATCATGGTTGGGAGATGATATGGCTCCAGTCCTGCATGAAGCCGTTCCTCTAGGCTATCAAACAATCACCCAATATCGTATAGGCAAAAAAAGAAGTGGTCTAGCTGTTGTGTTCAGGCAAGCATTACATATCACTAAAGTTGACGACATCACCATAAAGAATTGTGAGGCTCTTCCAACCAGATGCAATCCTACACCGTCTTCCTCCTGTAACTTCCTGCTCCTTTACAGACCTCCACCTAGCAAGGTGACATCCCTCTTGCCTCTTTCTGCTGTTCTCTTGCTATTTTCTGCACCTCTCTTGCCTCTTTCTGTACCTCACTTGCCTCTTTTGGCACTTCTCTTGCTTCTTTCCACACCTCTGTTGCTTTTTTCTGCACTTCTCTTCCTTCTTTCTGCACCCCTCCTGCCTCTTTCTGTACCCCTCTTGCCTCTTTGTGCACATCTCCTTCCTTTTTCTGCACCCCTCTTGCCTCTTTTTGTACCTCTGTTGGTTCTTTCTGCACTGCTCTTGCTTCTTTCTGCACCTAACTTGCCTCTTTCTGCACTTCTCTTGCTTCTTTCTACACCTGTGTTGCTTCTTTCAGCAATCCTCTTGCTTCTTTCAGCACTACTCTTCCTTCTTTCTGCACCCCTCCTGCCTCTTTCTGTAACTCTCTTGCCTCTTTGTGCACCTCTCCTACCTCTTTATGTACCCCTCTTGCCTCTTATTGCACCTCTGTTGATTCTTTCTGCACTTCTCTTGCTTCTTTCTAGCATAATACTTAACAAGCAGCTCCCCTTGCCCAAAAGCAGTTCTGCTTTGCTATGTTGAAGCGAGAGCAGGTTTCCTGCTCTCGCTTCAATGAAGCAAAGCAGTGTTTGCTATGCCATAGCAAACAGCAATGACCCGGGGTGGGTACCCCGGGACATTGCAGGAGCCGGCCCTGGGGGGGTGGCGGTCCCCAGGACCAAGGAGGGCTCCAGGAGGGGAGCTGTGCGGGCCCCCTCCCAACATATGCAAAGCCCCGGGGAGGGGGTGGTCCCCAGGGTGCGGGTCTCCCCAACGGATCCCCGCACTTTATTTTTGTATGGCCCGGGTAGGTGGTGGTCCCTGGGGCATGTGGGGGGCTCAAGCCCCCACCACACAATTTTTTTTTTAAATCAGAGCCCCGGGGAGTTGACAATCCCCGGGGCTGCGGTGGGCCGCGTGCCCCCGCATCTCAATCTTGTAGGGGAGGTGGTGGTCCCCGGGGCTTGGGGGGACTCATGAGGCCCCCCCACCCAAAATTAATAATAGCCTCAGGGATGGGGCGGTCCCCAAGGCTTGGGGGCGAGGCCTCCCCGCCTTAAATTTACAATGCCCTGGGGAGGTGGCGGTCCCTCTGGAACCCCAAACGCAGTTTAAAATAAACCCCCAGGGAGGTGGCAGTCCCCGGGCTGTGGGGGCCCCCACAGGCCCCCACTAAATATTTGCGCATTGCCCACCCGGGGGCTTATAGATAACGAAGCGATTAGTTTCTTTTTTGTTTTTTGGGCTGGATTCGCGTACCCAGCGCAAATTCGGCCGATTTTTTTTTTTTAAAGTGCTTTTTTTAGCCCTGGGTGTCCTTGTGGGACCCTCTGAGCAGGCCTAGGGGGTCAGGGTGTTTCTACCCTGCCCCCTTTTCTTGTTTTTCATCTTTTTTTTACTGTTTTTACTGTTTTTTTGTGACTCGGATACCGAGTCATAAGATGGCTGACAACACTTCCTGGTTTGGAGTGTTGGTAGCCAATCAGAATGAAGCTCGTGCTTGGGAGGGTTCGCGAACCCTCCTCGGTGCTCAGATATCGAAATTTTTAAAATTTTTGAATTTGTCAGGAACTACTGAACGGATTTACACCATTCAAAGAAAGGTTGCTTTCTGAACCAAGAGCTACCTTTTTGCCAAATTTGGTGTAATTCCGTTCAGCAGTTCGGGTTGTAGCCTGTTCCAAAATTCCTATGGAAATTAACATGGGAAAACGCGTTTTGGTACCCCCCTTTTTTCTCAGCCCCCACTTGACAAATCACCCCGAAACTTTCAGGACTGGAGCTGACCTGAGTGATCCATTAGTTTTGAAAATTTCGCGAAGATTCGTCAGACGGCGCCAAAGATATTGACAAAAGAAAAACGCTTTTTGAATAGAAACAAGGTCCTAACTATAACTACCTACTGGCGACCACCAGTAGGCAATATATATATAACTTAATATCATGGAAAAAAATCTACATTAAAATGAAACTAATACTATAAATATTAAAAATAATAACTTGAAAACATTATTGAGTATTATATGTGTATAACAGCAGATATCCGATTTAACATATATAACATATATTTGAGTATCAGTAAAAAATAAATATATACATTTACATCAAAATTGCCTAATTTATAAAAAACAAAATACAATTTTGCATAATTATTAAATAAAATCATTTTATTTTATTTATTAATTAAACTACATGAAAAACCATTATTATTAACAGCTTTAGAATATACCTTTATTTTAACACATAATAATGACATTTTCAAAATAACATTTTAACACATTCAAATTTCAAATTCAAAAAGACTTTATTCGGTGAACAAACGTTTACCATAAAAGTACATCACACAAAAATTCTAAACAACTTAAGACCATTAAATACTGATCCCCTATAAAACAATTCTACATAATCAAGGTTTTACGAAGTTTAGAAACATCTTTTAAAAATTTGATCATTGAGGCAATAACTAAAACATCATCTAAAGATTGCAACATTACAAAAGCAGATAGGCAGTGTCTTTGACCATTGTTTCTTAAAATTGGTAAAATCCATTTCTGTCTAGCATTAATATAAAATTTACAAAAAAACATAATGTGCAAAGTGGATTGGGCAGCAATATCGTCACATGGACATTTGCATAAATATTTGGACCAATCATTCCGTTCAGGAAAACTGACAAAACGAAAGAAAATATTCAATCTAAAACGCGTCAATAAAAATCTCTCATAATCATTCTTTAACAAAAAAATGTATGTATTTTGGGCAACGGTGTAATCATGTAGTGTGCCATTACAGAAACCTTTCTAACTTCTAACGAGGCTCTGTGTTCACCAAGATAACGTAAACAAGTGGCTTTAAATTCCTTTCTTGAAACATTATGCATAGATTCTGGGTCATTAAAATTTTTTATATACCCCATAACATTATTGAGTATTATATGTGTATAACAGCAGATATCCGATTTAACATATATAACATATATTTGAGTATCAGTAAAAATAAATATATACATTTACATCAAAATTGCCTAATTTATAAAAAACAAAATACAATTTTGCATAATTATTAAATAAAATCATTTTATTTTATTTATTAATTAAACTACATGAAAAACCATTATTATTAACAGCTTTAGAATATACCTTTATTTTAACACATAATAATGACATTTTCAAAATAACATTTTAACACATAAAAATCTATATGTATTAATACATTACAATGTTACAATTTTAAATGTAAGTATTACATATTTTATACAAAAATAATCAAGAAATTATTAAAATAAACCATCATTTCTGAATGTAAGCCAAAAAACTCTATACTATTAATTATTCTAAAAAACAAAAGAAAAATTATAATATTTAAATACTAATAAATATTTACAAATATGAAACATTCTGGTAATAATGTTTTAAAAGTACATTTTTGTAAATTACACAAAATATTTTTTACTACAAATTTTAAATTTCAAAATTACATTTCAATTTTTCTTAAACTAAGCAATTAAATACAAACAAATATACCAATTTCATTCAATTATTATAAAACCTAAAATATATTTATAAATTCAATAAATCAAATAACAAAAAAATAGTTTCATAACATAATCATACATTTAAACAGTTCAATAAAATATATAATTAATAAATCAGATCAAATGTGAAATACAAGCATATTTATGTTCTCCTAAAAACCTAATATCCCGCTCCTAAAAATTAATCACATTTTCATTAAAGATGATCATTAGTAAAATGTACCACAAAATAAATTCTTACATTTATATGAATTAGTAAATCATTTATAACATTTATTAACACTCAAATTAACTTGCAACTAAAATAAAACACACATAAAAAATATAAATTAACTAATTCCAACAATATTTTCAAAAACTATATATACTTTAAACAATATGAAAAAAAGAAACTCAAAACAATATTCTTACCTTCAATATTTTTGTCGACAATATTCTTGTCATCACAATATTCTTAACACAATATCTTTGTTAATACAATATTATTTATTCAACATTTTGTCCAAATACTGAAAGAAGTAGGTGCTGCCCTTAATGCTCATAGCTATGGGTTAATTCTATCCTGGATGTTTTAGGTAAAGGAGAAAACCATTTTATTAGATAATTGTTGAAACTCCCCTTAAGTTCTCCAGTAATTGATCTAGGGCTTGACCTGAGCCCTAAATCTATTGTCCATATCGGTAATTTGAGGGACATATTCTTTTGGATATATTTGGACAACTGATTTAACATCATATGGGGAGGCTTTATGTGATCATTCAGACAGATCACTTGTATTTGAGAATCCATTGCTGGTTTACATCAAGACCTGGTTTCCCAACCTGAGATTAGGCGAGTATTGGTTAAATCCCTGGTTGATCCCTCCTGGTCCCCAAAACATTGTGAAAAAGAGGTATTGGCATTTTGCTCTTGGCCCATGGTTAAGCGATGTTCCATCATGTAGTATTTTTGATCGCTTCCTATCTATTAAGAGTGATTTTAAATTTGAGAACTTTTTTGATTATATTATTGTACCCCTGATTAAGGTTTTATATATAAAATTTAGATTAGGCACTCTTCTGATCACCATGTCTGCTAGCTCATGGCACTCTGGAAATAATACAACTAAGGGGCCTATTAGGATGGCGGGCAGACTGAGTCCGCCCGCCATCCTCGCGGTGTTGGGACCGGCCACCAGACGTGCGGCGGTCCCGCACCTCTAATTAGGATGCGACCGCCACCCTGGCGGTCGCATCCTGCATATTTGACATTGCGGCGGGTGCTGCGTACAGCAGCACCCACCGCAATGCCAAAATGGCATGTTGTGCATTTGCATGCACACATGGCAGGCACCGTGCGGTGCCTGCCACCTTGTGCATGCAAATGGAGGTTGTACCATGGGTACACCCCAAGTGCACCCCCCACCCCCCCAACCCCCGGGGGCCCGCATAGGGCCCCCAAAGACCATCCCCGCCAGCTACGCCGCCATGGAAAGGCCTTCACAACACACCATCCTAATATGGATGGTGGTGCCTGCTAGGCACTGCCACCATATTAGGGACCAATTCCGCCCGGCCGGCAATCGGAACAATTGCCGACCGGCGGAAAAGCGGCGGACGCACTTTGCGTCCGCCGCAAAACCCCCCGCCATTGTAATATGGCAGGGGTTTCAGTCGTTACGATGTTGTGACGGTCGCCACCGCCGGCTCGGCGGTGGCGAATGTCACGGCATCATAATGAGCCCCATAATGAGGTCTCAGGAGACTGAGGGGCTTATTTACAAGGCCCTTGCGCCACTTTTGCGTCATTTTTAACATGGGAAAAGTGACGCAAAAGTGGCGCAAGGGACTTGTAAATCTGCCCCTGAGAGTGAGAAACATTTATTGTGCTTTTTTAGGACTTACCAGAAACAGTGAGCTCAGGTCTGTCGAGTTCTGGAAATTTGAAATTATCAAACTGTCCTAAGGATATGTAAAACTGATACTGGTAATTTTGTAGCTTAATTGCAGCAAAATGTCTTCAATCGGTTTGGCACATTAAGGATAAAACCAAGGGGGCAGGCAAATAACCAATATTAGGTGCTGCTGCCATTTTATATGTGATGTGAAATAGATATTTTACTGTATATTTTGTTTTAGAATTACGTGAGATGGATAGTTTGTAATCACAGAACAGTTCTGGATTTTTTTGTTAATTTTTATGGAATGTGCTGTAGATGGTTTATTGTTATATATTGACTGCACATGTTCATACTCTCTGAGGAACAGTCACCGTACCGAAATTTTACTAATAAAAGCTTGCTGTCAACTACACAAACGTCTGATTGAAAATGACTTACATTTTCCTTTCCAAGTTTCTGGGAACCTAAGGATCTCTCCACCTCCTTCTCTCTCTCTGTATGCACTAAAAGAGTAACCTCATTTCTCATACTGAGTCTGCATTTTTCTAACCCTGGTGATATGACATACTTGTCACTCCTCATTTGTCCTGGAGGATGTCTCAGAGTTAAATACTCATCTGTGTTATACATCCTCTGTGATCAGCAGATCATGAAATTGGACTTTGGATAGAACTTTATTGCAAGATGGCTGTATAGTGGAGGGCTTAATTGAAGACATGAGAGATTTCTTTCAAAACAACACAGGTAGTGCTAGCGGGCAGATGGTGTGGGGTGCCTATAAAGTGTATTTGAAGGGGTGCATATTAAAGACTGCTCGCATAAAGCACTTGGAAGCTAAGAACAGTGTAGGGGACCTGATCACCCAAATTGCCCAGAAAGAAAGAAAAATATAGGCATTTGCGCAGGATATGGCTGGGTGCACTCTAAACTTCAGGGAAGAGCTAGAGGATTTGCAGGGGGAATACAGGGGCGTCTCAGAGCAAAAGATATGAGATAAGTTGAACACAAGTAAATTGCAGCACTTAGAATGTGGAGAGAAGAGCTAAGCACTTCTGGCATGGAAGACTAAGATAGAGCTAGCCAGGTATCAAATTGAAGCACTGATGGAAGAGGGAACGGGAAAGGTACTGAATGCAGAGAAAGATCTGAGAGCAGAGGTATCAAGTGCTCTGAGCTTGGTGTATCTAGAAGATATTCACCCAGACGCTCATAAAATTAAAAACTGGTTGTCAAGCAAGGGCCTATCCAGGTTATCAAAGGAAAACATAGTCTATATTCAGTCAGAAATCAGTGAGAAAAAAAACACTGTAAATCCTAATATTATGAGAAACAGGAAATCAGAGGGCCCCAATGGGATACCCTCTGAACTGCATAAATGGCTGATTGAGAACCTCATCTTTGTCTGGAAATCTCTATTCAATTAAATATATTAAGATAATAAAGAGGTTCTCTGTTCTTGGTATGAGGCAACAGTGTTGTTGATATTGAAGCCAGGCAAGGACCCTAAAAATGCTGAATCATGCATACGCGTTTCGTTATTGAAATGCAATTGCAAAATCTTTGCAGGAATCATAGCCAATAGACTATCAAGTGTCATTCGAACAGTTGTTCATGCTGATCAAAAAGGTTTTATCCAGGGTGGACAGCTCCATGAGTTAACCCATCTGCTCATAGGGACAATCTACATGGCGGAATCTCTTAAATCCCCCTTGGCAATAGCAACTATGACTCAGCAAAAGCATTTGACAGAGTTAACTGGGTGTATTTATAGGAAGTGCTAGAGGAATTGAGGGTCCTTTCTAATCTGGTTAAAGTTATACAAATGTTTTATAGGGCACCCAGAGCAAAGATATTGGAAAATTGAGACATTGCACACTCGTTTTATGCTCTTAGGAGGTACCAGACAAGGGTGCCCACTTTCACCCCCAAAAATTAATCTTCTAGAGCCATTTGTGCAAGCAATTCAGCAAGATCAGTCTATGCCACCTTTTGAATACCAAGGGGCCGATTCCGATCTCGGCCGGTAGGGCTCCAAATCGGATTCGGCTTAACCGGATCCGATTCGGAGCCCTATTTCCCGACCGATTCGTACGCGCGTCCGGGCGAGCGAGTATGATGCAAAATTGCCAACCGACTCGTCCGGGCGTCCCGACCACTCCGACCGACTCGTTCCCGGGTCTAACCGCACCGACCAACTCGCTCGGACTCGACTCGCACCGCGCAATGGAGACGTTCCCCGGCCGGGTAAGTATGATGCGCGTCGCGAGCAGTCCGACCGAGCCGCGCACTCCGGCTCGAAAGAGCAGTCAGAGCCGGACTTTGGGGGTCCGTGTCGGACCCCCCTGTACGCGTAGCCGCGCGAGTCGCACACAGGGGGGACACATGGGTCCCCCGTACACGTGCATGTACGGCGCGACCCGCATCGATGCGCACACGCTGTAGGGGGCGCCCTTGTTCGCGTCGTGCCCATTGAGTCAATGGGAGCCCGTGTACACGTCGTACGACTGGCTCCCATTGACTTCAATGGGAGTCCGACCGAATCGAGTCCGATAGCATACGTGCGCATCGTACTCGTTCGGTCGGACTGCTAGAGTCCGATTCGGTCGGAAATCTCTTTGGGTCCGGCTCGGTCGGAGAGATTTCCGGCCCGAATCGGAATCGGCCCCTAAGTCTTTTCCATCAAGGTTGCTCTGTATGTGGATGACCGAATCTTGTATACGACCCACCCAGACCACTCTATACCCAAACTTGAGCAGCATGCCACAAGGTTTGGTGAGCTATCCAGCTATGTAATAAATAATGAGAAGGAGGAGGTTATGGCAGGGCTGAGCGTGAATCCGAGGTTCCAGCTTAAAGGTCAGATAGGTACTAAGGGGTCCAAATAACACACAGACTGGACAAGCTCCCTTGATATAATCTGGCTAAAGTTTGCAAAGAAATCAACAGGATGCTAAGAAGATGGGAAAACTTGCCACTTGGTATTTATGCAAGGGTAAATATTATAAAGATGATGGTTCTCCCGAAAGTCACTTTTTTAATACCATACCATTGCTATTTCCAGACAAGCAGATCAAAAGCTTGCATATTTGGGCATCCATAGGGGCAAGGATTGACTGGAAAAAGCTAAGGCGGCAGCAAAATAGGGGGGTGTTAGTCTTACCCATTTTTCAAATATACCTTTATGCCTTCCGACTTAAAACATTTCGCCTTCTAGGTAGTACCCCAGAGGTTTCCCATTTAGGAAATTTGTATACTACCATGCTAACAGATTTGGGCACAGATAAGATCCTGTATAAGTTTGGCAACCCTAAATTTTTTATACAAGTCAGGTTAAAGGCCCTCTAGGCAGCACTTAGAGTCTGGGTGTTACTGAGGAAAAAACTGGGAATATATTACTAGTCAGATTTGGCTATTATTTGGGACTCCCCTGGAACTCCTGATTGGTTAAAATATAATCTTAGCCGCTCACTGCAGAAGGCTAAATTTAACAACAGATGGGACTTGAGTGATGGCAAAGCCCTGATCGCCTGGCACGTGCTCTTTACGAACAGGAGAGGAAGTTGCAAAATTTAAATTCTTCCAGTTGTGTTCTTGGTGGACAGCGCAGGGACTGGTAAAGGTTGGGCACTGAGAACATGAAGCCCTTTAAGGGGATAGCAGGCAGATCAAATAAGAAATATCCTTGTGGTATTGGAATATGGAGGCAGGAGAGGACAGGAAAAGCATGGAGCCCTGTTAGATATGGAACAAGGACTTGGTTAGCTTGCGAGTCAGGACTTATGGCAAGTATCACCTAAACTTTCTTTACAAGACAGTAACACCTGCACCATTAACACAAAATCATCTCTTTACGCTCCATAGGGCCTACTGGACGTCTCTGAGGCTGGCCAAATTTACGCAAGAAACTCCAAGATACAAGGAATGCAATGCTGACAGAGCACATGACAAACATATGTTTGTGGAGTGCCGAGAGTTGACCATCTTTTGGATCGAGGACAGTGGTGTACTGAAAGAAATCTTGGGCACTGAAGTTAAAGTAATACATTTCTTAATACTCTTTGGGATTGACACAGCACTGAACAAATGGAATAAATGGCAAAAGGGCTTGCTGTTCCTCTTTATGCTGATAGCAAGAAGAGAAATCTATAAGAAATGGGTCTTACCTGAACCCCCAAAAGGGTGAGAATGGATCACCTCGGTCAGCTATGTCGGTAAAAGAAACTTAGCGTGTGATGAGGGGGAGGCAGAAAAGTCTTGCACCCCTTCACAGCCTGTCGCAAGAAATCTGTAACAGTCCCAAGATTATCCTATAGCTTTGCTGAAATAGAATAGGGTTTCGTAAGTAAGCAATATTCAACAAAGACATGCAGTCAGCGCTCTGGGTAAGAGCGACTAAGCTTCATCTTTAGAGTGGAGTATAATAACTGGCAGTGGAATGAGGACTTTAAAAAAAAGGCGGATCATGAAATTGGATCAAGGTAGTGTCAGCTCAGCCTTTCAGTAATAGTTGCTATAAGTATCTGCATGGCTTAGATACTGTACAAATGGGCCACAATGAACTACATGAAAGCATGTTATAGTTATGAGGATGGTTGCTTATGACATAATAGCAGGCAATATGTTTATTACTTGTTTTCATTGTGGTTCTTGAAATAAATGTCCTGTGAGCTTGAACAGAAAACAGTGATTACATCATTCAGTTGCCTGTCTGTGGATCAATGCAGGCCACAATCATTAAAGTAGAAATGACTATAGACCGCATAGTTCACAAATATGCTTGGACATACCCACTCCATAGGACATGTAACCCCCTTCAGAAAAGATGTCAGCCACAGACACGTATTGATTTGTGGGTCATGCCACTAGAACTAGGGTTTGGCTGTAAAGTTTTTCTTGTGGATCACCAAATCATTTCTCACCATCCATGCAGAGATGCCCAACAAGACCAAATTGCGAATTATTAGAAGATATGTGTATGTGTGTTTAATGGCCATTAAATGATACTTGTGTGTGTCAGACTGTGTGTTTAATGGCCATTAAACTATGCTTATTTTCATTATTAATAAATAAACTACATAGAGGCTCCGGAACAAAATTATTTTGGGATTTAGATACATTTCTTAGATATATTTGAGAGCCGTATTGACGGTAAATCTGCTCAGTGGCCCACATACCTTTCAGCATAATCCTTTCATGTAAAACAATAGCAGCACATTTATGCTACAAAAATAAAGCACATAAGCCAAATATTTACCATAATAATATGATAACTGGAATTGTTTATCCTATTTCTGCATTCTTAATAATACAAGCATTTATTACAAACCAGACTCGGTCTTTGACCTAGATGTTTTGTGTGGCTGTTTTACTGCCTTAATTAGCTGCCTGATAATTGGAATCTTTTGCAAAACAGGTTTCTTAAAAAAATGTCTATGTTTTCTACTGGTTTTCTTTTAAGAGAGCAGTAATAATGATCTCTCTGATATTAGCTCTGCTTAAAGGTCATTATTGCATAATACTACCCAAATAATTTCGGAACCATTTAAATGCATTGTTTATATTGACTATTTCTGCATTTGGGAATATATTATTCATTCCTATTTTCTAGAGTTGACAGGACACTTCTACATTGGCTAATACTGAACAATATATCATGCACATGATGCATGACTCAAATGGGGTTTTACAGAAAACAGAGGACATTGAATGAAATGCTCGGTATGACTAGCAGGTGAGGAAAACATTTTTTAGGACAAAAGTGTATGTTTATTATACCACACTACTGCCAGCACAAAACACCCCTAAAAGAGTTTTACCTTCAAGATATGGTTAGCTTGTAGAGATACATATATATTGTATCTGTAAGTACTGTAGCATTCTTATGTATGACTAAACTTTTGTTTGCGTTTTCGTTTTTGAATGCACTATAAAGAACCAATTCACTGAACAAACATACCAAAATGACCTTCTGATGTATTAAGACAATGGAATTCGCATTAAGCTTGGAAAGCAAGGACAGGCTTGCACGACAGAATTGACAGGGATCAACTCTGTCAATAGGAATATATCTAAAAATCTCCTTTTGTCACAAATGTTTCATCACTATTGATGTTCCAGACGTTGATTATATAGTATTAGTGTGGTACCAGAATTTTGTGGCCTATACTTGATCTCACATAAATACTGTAGCCTAAATATTGTTTACAAAAAATTTTCCCTATTGGACTTATCATTGGAAAAGCTACACCCCATGGGCCAGTATCTTTTTAAATGACATTTAGGGCATATTAGTTATGTGAACCGATACGTTTGCAATAGACATTCTCACCATAGTACAACCAAAAAGTTACTTTTACATCCATACAAAGATTAAACTCAAACTCATTCTCAATAACAAAATGAGGACTAGTGTTCATGATGAAGAATTGTCCTCCTTGATGAAATACAATAAAAATAATGGTTGGATTATTATCGCATTTGAAAAACCAATCTAACGAAAATCTACTGAAAAGGCTTATGATATTTTATAAATACTCTGCTTGGTGAAATAAGGTCAAGACATTATTCAAACAGATGTCACAAGCCTAGAAAAATGACTGTGCAGCACGAGGACATTGATTGGAGTTGCACTGTATTGGCAGGCTACAAACTCTGCACACATATTATTATCCTGTAGTTATACCCCACCAGTACAGTGCCATTATGTATTAAATCCCTCAGAATGGGACATCACCATGCAGACACAGAGTTACTGTGTGGTGGTATTCTGGATGATATGCCCTATTTTGAGATTTAACAAACACATTAACTTGCACTGAGCAAGTTTTAAATGTCTGTGGGGGTGTTGGTGAAGGTCCCTAATGAGAGAGGAAAGGGAAGGAGAAGATTAGGTGTGGCAAGTGGAAAATGCATGCTCTCCCTTTGTTAGAGAAAAAGGTGGTGTGGTGCGGGGTTCAAGGAATGGCGACTGTTGCAGAATAAGCTTCAAGTGATGTTACAGGCTGAAATTTGTGGCTGTTAAAATTGAATTGAGCGTTTCCAGACCTGGGAAAAAGATCTGTGAGAACAGCAGTCCAGTCTTGGTCAGGAGGAGCAGAATTATGCTGTTATGTTTTTCAGGGCCACTTGTGCAATGCAAAATGTAAATCATTGACTCAAAAGTCCAACGGGTGCAGCAAAATCTATACAACACCACATAAGCGCTAACATGAACCTTAGTAAATTTAGTCCCAAATGCATTAAACATGATTTACATATGAGCTGGATGTTGAAAATACTGGAAAATTAACTTAGTGCACCTGTGTAGTGATAAATCTGAAGTTTCATTAGAAATCAAAACAAAGCCCAATAAGCCAAACAAGCCAGCTAAACAAGTGCCCCTATTGCCTCAAAGTCCCAAATGAGTCTCAAGTAACAGAGAACAGAAATTCTACACTAATTCAAGGCTTCTGAGCAACTTTACAAAGAGGATTGGCAGTTCTATTCTTGAATGTCTACCATATAAAAATTCTGAGAAAATCCATTAATGTAGATGCAAAAAAATAAGTCAGCTAACCTGCATCTGTGACTGCAACACAAGAGGAAGTGAGCTTATCTAATTTTGTTTTGTTCTTCTGTAAAATAGTATCTATTTGTTTTTTGCCACTTCAAAAAAGTCTGCGTTCCTGATTCACAAAGGTAGCTAGCACTTTTGAATAAATTTACACTTTTGAGAAAGTTTACTACTTTTTAGTATTCAGAAACTTGACTTTTGTAGTAACTTACACTTCTGTATTAAATACAGCACAACAAATGGCCAACTACTGGTACTGCAACACCCTTCCGTTGAAAATAATGGAAGTGAGGAATTACTACAAAAGTGTAGTACTTGAATATAGAAAAGTAGCAAACTTATCCAAAAGTGTAAGTTACTATAAAAGTGTAGTGAACAGCACTTAGTATGTTTTGTTGTACTACTGTAGTAATACAAAACATACTACAAAGTGCAGTTTGTTAATTGACTCCCCTATATTTAAGAAACCAGTACATGTGGATGCAGGGGCATTTTCAGGCCAGATGTATAATGCCCACCCCTCACAGCCACATCACCAGCAATTGTCAAATTGGTTAGGGTCAAACTTATGGAACAATAAGGGGTATAATATTACTATTGAATGAACATAATGTCAGGATTGTAAGCAATGCAGATCAGAGCATAATAGGCCAGACAGGCAATACTGGGGGATCTGTAACCACTCACTAAGGGGGATTTCAACTTGTACCTTATTATAACAAGGGTAGCAGATGTATTGAAATGGGCGGATATGCTTTGTGAAAAAGGAATAGGTTATTCCTACAAATGCAACATAGCAGTGATGATGAATACAGGTTCTCTGTTTATATAGATATGCTATTTTTCATGTTGCCTGAGAGCATATGTTTGTAATCATTATAACACATTGATTAAAGGTCCTGAGGAATGCGTTTGACTTGAATTTGCTTAAATACGTGCTGAATTTAGATGGCTATATATGTATGGGTGTTGCAAAATAACAGATAAAGTCTGCAAGGTGTCAACTTTAATTTTATGCATGCCATCATACACGGATACAATTAAACTGGGTAATGTCCTGTGGTGCTTTGTCATTTCTATGATTTATACTTTTCACAGGTCTATTCTATATTTGTTAATACACTGTAATGGGTTTGGATAGATAGGATGCCCGCAAATTACTGGTGTAACAAACAGCAATATGACCAACATGCACGGATGTCCCAATAAGGTAGTAGGTGCTGTATAAAATTTGATTATGCGTCACTTTTAAATTAACTTCGGAGACTCTAGAGTAGGAAAAATACAATCATGACATATTGGCCCTGTGAGAAGATCTCTGGGGTAAGTGATTTGCATTTCTAAAATAGTCCCAAACAAGGGGATTTGAGGGGCTATTACAATTTTGGTGTGTAATGGTATTTTTTCTAGTTGGTTTTTGTATTTGTTCCTGATTAAAATGTTTAAGGCTAAATTGTAGTCAGAGGCAATAACTATTTAACATCTTTGGCTGAAAGAATTTCTTGGGGATATTGACTTTAGCAATATCCCTGTCTGATATCAGGAGTGATATTTCCCCACATGTGAAATTCTGCCTTCTCTTTTTGTGGTTTATAGGGCTACTAGGACCCAACTGAAACAGGTGAGCCATGTATGTCCAAGGGCCACCGTACTGTGAAGCACTGAACTGGGAACATAGGGGCATATGCATCAACATTGCGATTTGAGATTCCCAAATTGCGATTTTTACCGAATCGCACTTTGCGGATCGCAAATTGGAATGCATAAAAAAAAATCGCTATTATTTTGCGAGTCAGTAATATTCGCAATCGCAATTTGCGATTCTGAAATACCGACTCGCAATTTTTGTGAATACGCTATTAGCGAGTCGCAAATAGCGATTCCCATAATACCATTCATCAGGAGGATGTCAGAATCAGGAAGTGACCACACCCATGCTGTTACCTGTGTGCTGAGAGTGAGGAGGAGGAAGCAGACTGTTGGAAACAGCATTTTGGAAAACTTTGGAACTTTAAAACCGGTGCAGTTACCAGCATGGCTTTAGAAACGCCACAGAAGGAGCGCAAAAGGAAAATTAAATTTAGTGAAAAGGAGTTGGAGATACTGATAGAAGAAGTGGTGAGGAGCCATGAAAAACTGTTTGGGAAGCAGTCACTGCAGGTCCCAGCGTCTGAAAAACGAAATTTGTGGCTGGGAATGCAAAGAAAAATAAATGCAGTGGGAGTTTCTCAGCGCAGCATCTCGGATTTGCGCAAAAGGTGCTATGACCTGCAGAGAAAGGGTTGCAGAAAGGCTTGCTGAAGCCAAAAAAACAGGAGGCGGTCCATCCAACCAAACATCACCCACAGCCATGGAGGACCTTGTGGAGTCCACCCTGCAGCCGGAGGCAGTTGTTGGAGTGACTACAATAGATTCCTCAGCACCACTCAGTACCTCTCAAGGTAAGATGCATGCAAATCAACATCCAAATTTTAGTTTTAACATACAAACTGTGTACGTCTGATCTGGCTTAGTGTAGAACATAGTATTCCAGACCATGTTTCACTTGTAACACACAAATGCATTATGGGAATTGCAGTCAGCAATACCACAATGGAAGGCTAGTGGGTAGCAAAACAGAATAGTTTCAATCAATTGTGACAGGCAAGTCAGTCTCCACACTCTGCGTGTGTCAAAAAAAACTTTATTCGACAATACAATGGACAAAAGTGAAAACATGTCCAAATATGCTAACTAGTTCTGCACTGTTCAATTTCACAGATGCACGTGAGCAGGAGTCAGAGGACAGTGAAGGACATGCACCCCAGAGAGTGAGTCCCAGTCAGGAGAAGACATAGCAGTCTCACTAGCACCCACAACACCAGCTCCAAAAAGACACAGGATCACAGTGGCCCCATTGCCTGCACTTGAAACAGGGGATGAGGGACAACCTGAGCCTACAACAGCACAGCCTATGAATACACCCACAGCAAGACCACGTGTACAGATGAAACCTGGGAACATGAGAATCAGGAGCCGCAGGGCAGCTGCAATGATGAGAGCTGACGAAGGTGAGAGTTCCACATCCTACGCTGGTCTAGAGAATGCCATGTTAAGGGTACAGTGCCTGTAAGTAAAACACATGTGGTTAATGCTGGCAAACCTTTCCACTCTTGCAAGCAACATGGGGGAGATGAGTGACAGTATCAAGCATCTCACAACAGCTGTGCAGGAAGGTCGCAGGGAAAGCAATGAACAATTTGGTGAGATGACTGTTGCACTCAGGGACCTATACACTGTGTTGAAAGATGATCAGGTGTTCCATAGCAAAAGACACCACCAATTTCTTGGATGCTTGGATGGGTACACTAGGGCCATCAACTGACTTGGAAATGAGCCATTGCTGCGGAGATGTTGCCAGGGGACTGATCCAAGTCACAAATGCTGTAGAGCAGATGCAAACCAATTCTGTTGCTGCCAGTAGTGTCATGGGGGGGAGGGGGCGATAGTGAGGATGCCTCCAACCGCAGTAGCAGCTTGGCACCAGTGACGGAAAGCAGGAGGCGCAGCACACGTATTACGCCAGCATCAGAGAGCCCTCAAAGGGATGTGTCTGAGCACCCAGAACGGGCAATGGGAGTGCGAGGACGCAGGAAATAGTGTGGACATGTCCTCAGGATTCGTTTTTGGTGAAGCAACCAGAAAGTATATTTGTCTGGACTGATGTAAAGTACCATAACAAACATTTATGTCTACATTTATGTCTAGGGGATACTAAAGGGGATGATGGACGGAGCGCTAGAGCAAATCAAACACTCACCCCCAGTCAACTGATCTGGGTTTAATCCATCATCATTCTTTAGCTCACTCCACCACCCCAGTTCAGACATGGCCATATGCAAATCAGTCTGACCCTGTGCCTCATGGGAACAGTCCAGCCCGAACTGCCAAGCCATGTCTTCCCTGGACCGGAAACAAGCATCCTGGGACCGGTTTCGGGTTCATAACCCTCATCAGCCAGGCTATCTTGAATCCAGTGGCAAAGTGAGCAAGGGACCCACGTCTGGGCATACCCTGCCAACTTAGGGCGAACAAGCGATACCAAAGGGGATGATGGACGGAGCGCTAGAGCAAATCAAACACTCACCCCCAGTCAACTGATCTGGGTTTAATCCATCATCACTCTTTAGCTCACTCCACCACCCCAGTTCAGACATGGCCATATGCAAATCAGTCTGACCCTGTGCCTCATGGGAACAGTCCAGCCCGAACTGCCAAACCATGTCTTCCCTGGACCGGAAACAAGCATCCTGGGACCGGTTTCGGGTTCATAACCCTCATCAGCCAGGCTATCTTGAATCCAGTGGCAAAGTGAGCAAGGGACCCACGTCTGGGCATACCCTGCCAACTTAGGGCGAACAAAGCGATACCAAAGGGGATGATGAACCATCATCCCCTTTGGTATCGCTTTGTTCGCCCTAAGTTGGCAGGGTATGCCCAGACGTGGGTCCCTTGCTCACTTTGCCACTGGATTCAAGCTAGCCTGGCTGATGACGGCTGAATAGCCAGAAACCGGTCCCAGGATGCTTGTTTCCGGTCCAGGGAAGACATGGCTTGGCAGTTCGGGCTGGACTGTTCCCATGAGGCACAGGGTCAGACTGATTTGCATATGACCATGTCTGAACTGGGGTGGTGGAGTGAGCTAAAGAATGATGATGGATTAAACCCAGATCAGTTGACTGGGGGTGAGTGTTTGATTAGCTCAAACGCTCCGTCCATCATCCCCTTTGGTATCGCTTTGTTCGCCCTAAGTTGCCAGGGTATGCCCAGACGTGGGCACTTGCTCACTTTGCCACTGGATTCAAGCTAGCCTGGCTGATGACGGCTGAATAGCCAGAAACCGGTCCCAGGATGCTTGTTTCCGGTCCAGGGAAGAGATGGCTTGGCAGTTCGGGCTGGACTGTTCCCATGAGGCACAGGGTCAGACTGATTTGCATATGGCCATGTCTGAACTGGCGTGGTGGAGTGAGCTAAAGAATGATGATGGATTAAACCCAGATCAGTTGACTGGTGGTGAGTGTTTGATTAGCTCAAACGCTCCGTCCATCATCCCCTTTGGTATCGCTACATTTATGTCTACCCATCATCATTTTTAGGCCTCGCATGTGTGCAATAACACTACTGTTTGATTTTGGGTTTAATAAATCTAGTTGTCAAAGCAACAATGTTGTGTTGGATTTGATAAATGCCCACCTCAAAAATAATTCAGTGTAATTTCTGCACGTCGCTGTCTTCCTTCAGCTGCCCTCGATGCACTTCCTGCTTGTTGTGGTTGTAATGTCTCCTCGTCCTCGTCAGGATCACTATCCGATAGTTCAAGTGGTACGCCTCTGGCAGTTGCTATGTTATGCAACATGGCGCAAGTGGCGACTATTTTAAAGCAGGTGTCTGGCCTGTAATTAACCCTGGGCGTAGTTCGCGTAGTCGCACTACGCGAAGCTACGCGAAGACGTCGAAGCGCTACGCGAGCTACGCGTAGCTACACAAGCATGCGTATCTGCTTGTCGCGCCCGTTCGCGATGCGTTTTTCTTCTTCGGGAACGCGTTGTGCGTGTTCGGGACGCTGTTTGCGTGCTCGGGGGATAGTATCTCGCGAACTTACCCATGCGGTCGCCTATGGGCGCGGCCATCTTGTTTTTCACTTGTCCCGCCTGTTCGCAATCCCTTATTTCCTGTCCCGGGTCACGTATAGCGTGCTCGCGATGCGCATTTCATGTTCGGAAACGCGTCGTACGTGTTTGCGACGCTTTTTGCGTGCTCGGGGAGAAATATCGCACGAACTTACCCACTCTATGCTATGGTTCTGGGCCTGCTTTTCTATCCTCCCTCAATCTTTGCAATCCTTAGTTTTTTACACTGTTTTTCAATTTTTCTTTATTTCTTATCTATCTCTCTCTCTGCCTAAGTCTATATTTTGCATTTTTTTCTACTTTTTACTGTGTTTTTTTAACTTTTCGACTGTTTTATATAACTTTCTTCTTTAAGCTCCTACTTCTTCCCCTAACTTTATTTTTCCCTTCTAACTTTTCTTTTCCGCCTCCTCCCACCCCAGAACCATGGCGAAGGGTAGCAGCAGCAGTAACGGCTCGAAGGGCAAGGTGCGTGCGCCCAAGAGCCGCCTGCCTTGCGGCAGACTGCGCCCTGCAGGGGTGCAAGCCCACCAGCTTTTTAGTGAGGTGGAGGTGGCCGCCCTTGTTTTTTTTGTTCAACGCCACCTCCCCTTGACCTTGGCAGCAGGTGGCAGGCCAGGCTCTGGGTACCCTACCCAGGAGCGTCACCGCCGGTGGGCGAAGGTGCGCCGGGCAGTGTTTCGCTGCTCAGGGGTCCGGCGCACCCATATCCAGCTGGCACACCGGTGGTCAGACATCCTGGACCGGGAGCAGGACCTGTTGGACCTGCTAGGTGTCAAGGTCGTGGGGCTTGGTGAGTAGCTAATATATATAGTAGTATAAGTATTGTGATTTGTGTATAAATTTTTTACAAATAACAAGAATACTGCTTCTTACATTGCAGGTAAATTACGTTTCAAAATCTTCTTTGATTGTAGGACACAGGTGCTGGGCGCTGCTCTTACATGTTTGCAACTTTGCGCTCGCTTGTCCTTATTATTATGTAAGAGTTTACTTTAGAGAACTTAAGTTAGGTAATGCTATTGCTAGAGAGACTCTAGTCCTTCCTTTGTCCTCGTGTCAAATAGTGGTGGATGGATTGATACTAGGTTTAGTTACTATTAGTTGATAATTTTTGAGCGGTCTGCGTGACGCATCCTCTGTCACTGAGTGCTGCTTACCCCAGTCCTTAGTAGAACCTTTTGTAGTTTGTTTAGTGAGTGGTAGGCTTAGCAGTGTCAGTCAGCAGCAGAACATCAGACGCAACCAACCAACAATTTGGTGTATGCATTATGCACCAATATATGCATGTGTCCTCCTTCTCATCTATGCATTTTTGAGGGCTAAAAAAAATGGAAAGGCAGACTTAATGAACAATTGGCCCGTCTGGAATAGGTGGGCTAGGTCAGGTGGTACTTAGGCTTAGTTAGTGTTCTGGATTTTATTTGAATCAATCAGAATGGAACACTGAATTAGTGTTCCTAAATAAGTAGACTGTCCGTGAATCCCGCAAGGCAGTAGTCGATCGGATTAGATAGGTCAATTTTATTGCAATTTTTGTTCCCTAAAATGTTTTTTGAGCGTTTTTTTAGATAATTTATTTGTTTCACAGCAATCATTAATGTTTGTGTCTTTCTTTATTATATCTTACATGATCACTGATCTGCATCACCCAGGGGCAAGAAGACGGGGTCTGAGTCGGCGGGACAACCACCAGAGGACCGCTCCTCTACCGAGGGCCCTGCTGCTGGTCCCAGTAAGTCCTCCAGTGGTTAATATTAACAATTATATTGCCCTAACTTTTACTGCACCTTATTTTTTCCGAACTATTAATTCTGGTTCCACTCCCTAATTCTTTTTTTTACAAAAGATTCTTTGATCTTGACTTGACTATCTGTTTCTAAATTCTGGTTATCCCTGCTTCGAAGTTCTAACTGCCTCTGCTATGAATGTCTGTACTACTACTATTAGTCTGTCGCTAAGCTTGCCCAGTTTGCATTGCCACTCTTTATTTCACGGTTTTGAATAAAACTCAGATTGACCAATAGCTCTAGCCACTGAGTCCAGTCCTTTCGGTTGTCCTCTTCTAGGCTTCTTAATCTTGAGGCTTTGACAATTACCACAAACAAAATGCCCAACCAGATATTTGACTATTTTTGATAGGACATAGTACATACTACTACTGATGTGGGGATTCTGCACAGCCACATGCAGAACTATGCACAAGAAAATAGGATTTTGGTGATGGGAGGTTGGAACTTGGACCTTCCTCACACCTCAGTCAGAAGTGAACCCACAATCCCCTGAACGACTAGCTATAGTGTCTCATTAGGTCCCCGAACCCCCACCCGAAGATACCCAATGATTACACAACCCAGAACAGATAACACCCTTTCGCTCACTCACTCGTGTAAGGCCACCACCACCACCACACCAAATACCACAGAGTCTATGTGTAAGTTCAAAAGGTTTATTTTCAACTAACAAGCTCTGTATGTTGTTCTATAAAATTCAGTGTACTCCAGCCAGCTCCAACAGCAAAATGCATAAGATTAAAACAATAAACATTGTTACAACAAGTGCATGATGATAGAAGACAAAAGATCTGTGCGAATTCTGGGAGACTCCTCACCGTAGAACGTAGAATTACTGGTTACATGCATCATTCATAAGCTCTGCAAATCTCTGGTTCGTAGAAGGGAATCTTCTGCCTGAGAAAAATGGTGCGCGTTAGATAGTATAATGCAAGCATTTCTCAGTCCTGCCAAAAAAGTGTAACATGTTACTTATGGCTAAGCAATACGGACTAACCGAACTCCATAACAAAGTGACTTGTTTTTCGACCTCTTGTACGCAACGCTCAGACAGTAGCTGTATGAGCTCATGTGGGCTCAAAAGGCGTCTTACTGTTACTGCACAACAAGCTGCGAGGTAACATGCGCAAAAGACATGAAGCGAAAAATGGTTGCATGGCACAGGCTAACTTTGCAAAGAGTAGAGTATACTATAATAATGACCCTAGGCACCATAACACTACTAGTGTCTACTGACTCTACTCTAGTACCCGATTTGGACTAGTGAATGTGATGTATATGGATGTATTAACTTTTTTTCAATCTTGCTAGTGAAAACGAATAAATAGGGGGAGGTGTACAGGCATCTAAAAATGTGTCATGTTTTTATCTAGGCGTACTAGCGACCACCAGTGCCGGCGGGGCCAGCGGCGATTCTACCATTCCGGAGGGGAAGGAGATGCGGCACCTGCAGGAGCTACAGGGGTGAGCCAGCAGCAGTGGCGGGCGGTGGTAAGTTATATTCATTACTTATTGACATTGCACTAGCTGGAAGGGTGTTGACTTCACTCACTGTACTGTTGTTGAGACTTATTAGGTATGAAGTTATAGTGAACATTATACAACGGTTGAAGAAGACACCCTTTACTTAGCATTAGCAATGCAGTAGCAATAGCATTACCAGCGTGACTTGATTAACCAATGGCCTCTTCTATCTGACTCCAACTCAGCTGTGAAAGTTTTATGGAGGAGACTAAAAGTCAGATCAGATGACCTTGATGGATGTGTTGAACAAAAAGGGAAAGAAGGGTGGAAGGAGGAAAGACGGGCGAGATTTAATATGATGACTGGCAGAGAAGGATACGTTGGAAGCATGGATAGGTGGCTGATAGAAATCAGATGCATGTGTTGTTGAAGGATGGGTGGAAGGTGAAAGAAGAATGGATGCCTGCCTGGGTGGGCGACACAGTATGGGTGGATACTGTGGCTAGCAAGAATCATCAGCGGTGTTTGGGTGAAACTCATAGCCAAGGCAAGCAACGGAGTGAGTGGACGCATGGGTTGTTGTTGGTGAAACAAAGTAAGGTTTGTGTAGAGATTAAGAAGAATGATAGACATTTACTTAGAATGGATGGATGCCTGTATGTATTCATCATAGACAGCATAGGTGGAGACTGTCGCTGGATGCACAGTCTTAGCTTTAAGGGAATGTAAAAGAAACCGCGCCAGAGTAGCAAAGCCGATGTGGGGAGGGGCAGGGTGGGGGTAGTAGTAAACAATGTATTACGTGGCCAAATACAGGTAACTTTACTGTAAACATAAAAATAAATAAAGCGAACTTCATTGTGCGCACTGCACCGCCAAATGCAATGCAGTGCGCGCAACAATTTTGTTTTTATTTATTTATATGTTTACTTACCTGTAATTGGCCGTAATCAATAGTTTACTACCGCCCACCCTGCCCCACCCCACCTCACCCCCCCGCAGCACACCCCGAGTCCCACCACCGACCGCTACTGACCTTATGTCGTCTTCCCATATAAAAGCAATGATCATTGGATGAGATATATAATCTGCCTTTTTGTAGTAGCCAGGGCATTGTGAAAGTGAAATTGACCAATTGCCCTTCATGTAACAGAGAGAGTATGGCCAGTGCCACCCGTAATAGAAAAATACGAGCTTCCCCACCTGCAGACAGTAGTAAATCAAACTAACGTGAGTCTGCGTCATGACTCGTATGTTTGTCTTGGGTGCAAGCATAGATGACCGAGCTGGCATGCCGGCTACAACCAGGTTATGTAATTTCGCTAAACTAGAGATAAGAAGAAGACTGGTGTACTGTGTACTGGAGTCCATAGTGCTAGTATAATGCCTGAGACTCCCACAAATGTTAGAGGCTAGATAGATTATTACCACAAATGTTATGTACTGTGCTTCTTGCTAGTGCTACTGTGCCATTATGTGTTGAATTATTTTTGTGTTACTGTTTTGCTAAGAGTACTGGTTAAACAATATTCTTTTTCTTTCTTGATATAGATAGTACTACTTCCCAAGAAAAACCATCCCGGAAGGAGTTGGCAGCCAGGGTCCGGTGCCGGAAACTGGAGGCCATCTGTGAGGAGTACCGGCGGCTGGTGGCTCAGGCGGAGGAGGCGGCAGCAGCTGCAGCCTCGTCCGATGCCCTGGGCCCCAGCCAGGCCCCAACTCCAGTGGTGCGGTGCCGCGGTCTGGCAGCCGCCCGCCGCCGCAATTCTCGAGCAGCCAGCACTGCTGTCCCCCACCCTGGATGCCACTGCAGGGCATTTCGCCGCAAGATTCTCCTCCGGGTGTCACGGCCAGAGGAGCAACTAGAGGAGCGTGTCAAAATACTGGTGGACAAACACCTAAAAGCCAGCCGGATATAAGAACTATAGGACCCTGTTGCATTGCCCCTTTTTTATTCCTTTTGTTGGTGGGTGGGAATTGGGCGTTGGGGTTTCTGGACATTCTTTGGACTTTTTTCGTTTTGGACATTGGTTGGGGTTAGGGAGAGGGGTGGGTCAGGTGTGGGATAGTTTATTTTTGTTAGGGTAATAAATTATATTTATACTTAAACATACAATGTTAATGTTTTGTGGGGGGTTACTGTTCTATGAATTAACATCACATGGTTTCCTTGCTGCTGCAGGGCCGCAGGCAGTGTTTGATTTAAATAATCTGCCGATGATGTAACACAAACAGATAGATGCGGTACCCCTCACTGAGTTATTTGTCCTACTAGTACTGTCAGTCTCTCCTCCTAGTCCATTATACCTCCCACCAAACTTATCTTACCTGTGATTGATGATGATTACGTTCGGCACAGCGATGGCTGCATGGTTTCCCAAGAGAATGGAGAAGATGCCATGGTTGTGGTGGTAGTAGTAGAGTAGACACTGGCAGTAGCATTTGCAAAAAAATAAAAAAGAGACAGTCACTTGCCTGAGAGCGACTGTGGGAGGAGTAGTAGAACAAAGTAAAATACAGTACAGAAGAAGACTACCAAACAAACAATATTGCATTTGCAACTGCTAAAGTCAAATAAAACATAATGGTGGCGGGGACAGCCTAGTACAAGAAGTTACAAACTGTAGTTGTGTTGAGTGAGTCACTTAACTTAACAGAATCGTAATTCGTAACCTTTACTGCTGTGTGGTAGGAGTTTGATGATGAATCCAATCAATGCCGGCAATTAATTATGATGTACTATTAGCCGGTGACGGTCCCTTTGGAAAAAAAATTGGCTTGCACATAGACTGAGCATGGGTGGGCAAGCAGAAGAAGCTCCTCGCCTCGCCCTGCCTTGAAATTGAATTAGTGTTGCTTTCACCACATCTGCCCCAGCAAGCGTGTGATCGATTGGTGTACATTGTATGTAGTCACATCACACCTCAATATAAATCACAGCCCGGGGGAAGAGGGTTAGGGTTTGATGAATGGATGGGAAGGGGTGTTTGGGGAAAGGTTTGAGAAAGAAAAACAGTACGCATGGACAACAAAAGCAAAGCGCAATCTTGGCAGACAACCATGATCTTATCCAAAAAATCTATAAAGGGAGAAAAAGGAAATGCATGCATGATGATGAAGATAACTTGATGGTTAATGAGTAGTACTTACTTACTAACTCCTACTAGACAATTAGACAGTACAGGGCAGCAGTATATTCTATGCAATTTGCCTTGCCTGTAATATGCCCTCAGAGACCCAAATTCCATGTTGTACTGGCCTTACTTTTAAAGATAGCAAAGAAAATTAAAAAATAGTTGTAGGGATCAATTAGCAAACAAACAACAACACACAGTCGTAATGATTGAAGAGAAAAAAGGATTCCAATTAATTAAAATATGAATGATGAATGATACTAAAGTTACTATATTATCCTGGTCAAATTGTGGAGTTGAATCTCGTCCTTCCTCTTGGTCCTATCTTCCATGGACGCTCCGCACATCAATCTTGGTGGCCTTCCTGATGCGGATTGGTAAGGTAAATGTGAGTTGTGTCTCCCAGTATAGCACAGCGTAAAGGCCGGCCTGTAACGTCTAGATGGAAAAACAAAAGGGGTATTGAAAAATCAATGAATAAAAAAAAGCATAAATTACGGTGGAGTCCAAGAAGAGAAGAGAGAACACTTTCAGACTGAGGCGCCTTGGATATATATCGTGTATATTCTGTTTGCAGCATTAAGCTACAACAACAACAGGACAGAACAGGCCCACCACAGCACCAGCCCGTGACCCAACCTCCATTTACCTTAATTTTTGACAGAGCCAGACAAAAGGCATATACAGCAACCTAGCATTTTCAAAATTAAGTGACTAAATCAATGCGCCGCTGTCAGTCATATGACTACACTCGACTCCACCACTACATGGACATGTAGGTCTGCTGTGTTTACTTTCTTGTTGAATTGTTGTGTTTATGTTTACCTTATGCCACTTCATGAAACGCAGTTATTTCTTCAATCATCTCCGATCCAACTGACTGACTGCGTGCAAAGATAGTATGGTCATCATCATGGTGTGGTACGTGTTGTCCAACTCCAACTCAGTCTGTAGTGACTCCGATTAAGTCCATATTCCATATTAAAAACTTGCAACAGATATTGTCCTGCACCTGCAGTAGTAGGAGTACAATTTGGTTATTAAACAACAAGAAGGAAACATTGACTGTCACTTGAGTCACTTTCACTTTGTAGATTAACTAGTAGAGTAGAGTTCGACTTCATGTACAACATCAACACAACAAACAACAGCAATCGCTCAGAGTCTGCAAGCATCCAATGCATTCCATCATTACCTGTCTTGCTCTTCTCTTTGGCTGTCAGATCATCAGATGCCTAGTTCTGACAGGTGTGTGGTTTTTTTAACGGGGCAGTGGCCTCATCATTACTCCAGTCCACATTCATTTTGAGTGTTAGTCGCTGTTTCGGTTTTCGTCTTATTCATCTGTGACACTTTGTCACAGTTTAAGTTGCTTCACATGGTCAGCACTGTGATGATGGGCCGCGGCCTGGGTAGCGCTCATTGCTGGTCAATTGAGTTTGCACAAATGTCAGCAAGTTTCTTCGAAGAGTCTTGTCTTTCTCTGCCAAGTACCTTCTGTCCTGACAGTGAGGAGCTTTGGATGCCTGCCGAGGCTGTAGCCTTCGGACAGTGATGAGTTTACTTTTGGATGCCTGCCCAAGTTCTGACAGTGAAGAGTTGTGGATGCCTGCAGAGGCGGTAGCCTTCGGACACTGATGAGTTTCGGCTCAGAAACAAAACGGAGGATAGCTATAGTCACGTTTCACTTCTTATGGAGGGACTGTTAAAGGGAACATTTCTTTTACTCCAATGTCTGGCTTGATGGAAATGTACTAGGGCGAGACAGGAAGATGAAGCAGGACTCTGAAGAGTGGACAGTTAAATGCACAGACGTGCAACTCCAATAGGGAAATAAAAGAGAAGACGGTGGTGATGGATTTGTTGTGATTTGATTTGAACCAGAAAGACAGATACACAGACAAATAAAGGAAGGAAGAAAGTAACAATTTGAAAGCCTAGTTGTCAGGGAAGAGGAGCTCGTCCTCAAACTCTGGTGGTTCGGACAGAAGTAGGTCCTGTAACCCACTACTTACGTCATCCAAGTCGCTCTCCTCTTCCTGCTGTGATTCACGTATTTTGTAATCCGGTGGTATAAAGTGCTGATTCATTTTGATCATGGTTAACCTCTCCACGCTTTTGGGCGAGAGACTGGTCCTTTTCAAAGTTACAATGGCACCAGCAGCACTGAAAACACGCTCAGAAGAGACACTTGCGACAGGGGAAGCCAGATATTTTATCGCCAGCCTGCTGAGCACTGTCCATTGGCTTCTTTTCCCATACCAATACACCAATGGGTTTCGATCCATGAAGACCTCTGTTGGGTCATCCAGATAGGCCTGGACCGTCTGCTCAATGTTCAGGGGTGCTCCGTTGTGCTCGGCCTATTTTACCTTTGCATCAGCACTGGACTTACCATACCCCTGCCGTAGAAACCAATCAGTTGCCGATTGTACTGTGGATGATCCTGTTCTTGCTGTTGTTGATGTTATTGTTGGTGTAGGTGACTGCTGGGAGGCAAACGCACTGCCCTCAGGCTCCGAAGTAGAACTTGACTCTGGATGCCCTGTAGTACTTGTTATGGCCTGGGGTGGGGGGCCTGTAATTAACAGCCGTTCGTTTTCGAAAATAGTGGCTTCCTCAGCTATCAAAGTTTTGTAGTTGGCAACATCCACTTCCGAAAAAGGAATTACTGCCTTACTGTTCAGAAATACTTTGTACCGTGGATCCAAAATTGTGGCACTAATGTAATGTTGTTGTGACACAATGTTATTTTGAATCCTTGTATTTGCAGATAAGCGAGCGGCTAAGGTCTCCGCCAAATGATATGCGTCTTGTTTGTCATCCACACCTGCGTACGTTTCAGACACCTCCTTCAGCTGTTGCTCTAGCATGTGCAACAATGGGATAGCTTGGCCCATAGTACAGTCCTCCCTGCTGACTTCACGTGTGAAGATTTCAAAAGGAAGTAGCATCTCAGTCAGGCATTTAATGAGGTCCCATTGACCCATCTCAATGGTCATTCCTCTCACAGTAGGTTCCCCTAATTTTTGCATGACATAAGCATTGAGTGGTATGTACAGTTCAAACAGACGATCAAGCATGTAATAAGTTGAGTTCCAACGTGTTGGCACCTCCTGGATGAGCGCTTTGACTGGCATTTTATGCTCACGTTGAATGACCCTCAGCTGCTTCCGGGCTTTAAAAGAATGGCTGAAATGTGTGCATATTCTTCTGCAGCTGGCCAGTAAGTTGCTGACTTTGGATTCATTTTTCAAAAAGTCTTGAACAACAATGTTAATGCAGTGTGCCAAACACGGGACCCTGAAAAAGCCACCATCGCCCATGGCCTTAACTACATTACTGCCATTGTCCGTGGCAACAAAATCAATCTTAAGCCCTCTTGGGCGCAGCCACTCAAAGACCTTGGTGTTAAACTCTTCCAAAATGTTTGCAGCAGTATGAGATTTCTCCATGGCAAACATGGCTACAGTTGCATGTTTGGGAGTGGCATGAAAAATCTCAGCAGCGTCAACACCAGCAGATATCTGTTCTCTAACCCCCGCAAAAGAGATCCAGTGTGCAGTGATGCACATGTAATCTGTGGCTTGGCAACTGGTCCACATGTCTGTTGTCAGGTGGATACTGTGAACAACACTCTGCTTCAAGGCTTTTCCAAGCAATTCCAGCACGTCGTGATGTAGTGCTGGAACAGCAACTCTGGCAAAATAGTAGCGGCTGGGAACATGCCATTTTGGGCAGATGGTTAACACAAATTCCAGAAAACCCACCCCTTCAACAAAAGAAAAAGGGAGAAGGTCCAGTGCTAACATTTTAGCCAGCTTCGCATTGTACAAACGTGCTATTGGGTGGTTGCGTTCGTACTGCCCCTCCCCCCTAAACATGCTGATAATGGTAGGCTGCGTGGTTTTCCTTTCTCTTAGGCTCAACAACGCACTTTTTTTGATTGCGGTACTCCTTGGTGTCTCAGGCTGACTCTTACTCTTGTGCCACTGAGATGTTGCTGAAGATGTGGGCGACGTTAACACTGCACTGCTGGGGTCAGGGACACCTTGTATACCACTACCAGAGAGAATGTCTCCCTGTCCTTCCTCTTCCACCGTGATCGGATCTTATACTCCTTTATCCCCACCAACACCAATGGTTGCAGTTTTTATGCCGCGAAGGTGGTCCTCCCAGCTGATCAAGTGGTGTTTTTTCAGATGGGTCATTTGGCCTCCGGTACCATAGTTTGTACCAAGCTTACCACGACTAACAGAGGTATTACAAATGGAGCATATAGCAATATTCTCCTCCTTTTCGCTAACCGTAAAGAAGTCCCAAACTGGGGAGCTTAACTTTTGCCTCCTGCTGGAGGTGCCACTTCCAATGCCGGATGAACTGGAGGGTGTGTGTTGAATTTGACTCTGTGCTGCTGTACCACTACCTACTTCTACTGAGGTGGTGGTTGTGCTGGATGTAGGTCGCTGCCGGGCCTTTGCTAATGCAAATATGGAAGCTGTAGGTCGTGTTGGTGTTACCTTTGGAGGTACGCGTGCTACATCCCTCGCAGCGATTTTTCGATAGGGTAATAATGTTGGTCTCCATCTCCTCGGGGCCGGGAGTGATGTTCGTGATGACTGGCTCATCATCATCATCATACTGCTGTTCTACATCGACCTCCATAAGTGTAAGGCTTTCTGGAACCTTCCTTTTCCCTAGCATGGTCTTGGGACGTGGCTCCCTCTCAGACTCAGTTTGTGGCTTCCAAGTGGCATCTAGATCATCAGAAGGGGGGCTTGGTGAAGAACTTGATGGACTACCCCTCCTTTTCCTTGCTGGAGATTTGGAAGACAATGGATCTTCTGAATGAGTGGCTTCTTCTTCTACCTCTGCATGAGGCTCAATTTCCTGAACTGCCCCTACTTCGGGAGGAACAACAACTACTATTGTGGGCGGTGGTTGCGGCTGTTGTTGTTGACCACTTATATGCTGTGTTTCCTCCTTCAGTGATTGGGTACTACTTTGAGATAGCGATAAGTTTATCTCAGGCTCAGCATCACTGCTTTCCACCATTAGGCTGGCTACCTCTTCCACACTCATGTGCTTGGGCCTGGGTTGGTGGGTTGGGCCCACTGATGCGGAGGTGCTGCCCCCAGCTTGCCCCCCGGACACCACTGCTGCAGGCGTAATCTTTTTCCCAAAAAGGTATTGGGCGGCACACCAGACTTAAGTGTCACTTCCTTCTTCTGTTCCTTCTTCTCAATAGCAACTTTCTTGGTACTGGAGGACCTGGTACCTGCTTTCTTTGGGCCCATCTTCTTCAGATGTCAGCAGCACTCAGTTGCAGAGATGTCTGGTCAGGTCACACATCACGTTGTGTACAGCAGCAGGATGTCTGTCTGGCAGTGCAACGGGCAATGATGACACACCTCCTCCTCAGTCTTTGTGCACCTAAAAGCAATAAAGCCAGAATAACATCAGTCAAACGATAGCACAAATCAAACAAATATAATATAGAACTTAGTGTGTGGTGGCCTCAATTATTAAATTTTAGAAACTCAGTGAACAACAACAGTGTAGCCATTTATGAGACTTTGAAAACAAGGCCAGGGCTTTCCTGGCTACTGTGTAGTGTGTACACTCTGGAAGAATAAGAATAGTAAAGAACAAAAACTAAAATGTAGTGGAGCATGTTTGGCCTAAATTTGTGCATCACGTGGGATGTATGCAGCATCAGGGAGCTGCAGCTGGCAATGGGGATGGATTTGGAAGCAGTAAGACAAGAGGAACAATGGAAAGACACGCAGGCCTATGTGGCAAAAACAGCACACTACTAACTACCACCACAAAATGGCCTCCAGCAACATGGTGACTCACAGGCACAAGGCACGGCAAACAATGAACTCAAGCAGGCCTATATATGGCCAGACAAAGGATGCCTGATAAAACACGCACAGCTTTAATGCAAAAACTAAAATCCACATGGCTAAAAACAGTTTGGAAAGTTAGACAACCACTACAACAACACATAATTATAATTACACACGCAAAAAAGGCATTTATTTAACACACCCAAAAAGTGAAATAGACCCTCCAAAAAAAAAACACATTTTGCAATTCAATTCAATGCCATCCATGGCCTAAATGATGTCAAAATTCTACAGACAACACAGAAACAGTTTTTATGCACCCATGATGACTACCTCTGGGCCTACTGGCAGACTAGGCCGCAAGCTTGGAGGCCTATGGCAAAAGCACAGTGGCTGGTCCCACAAAATGGCCGCCACCACATGGCCAGGCCACCCAACAACTTCCTTCCTCGTGAAAAAAATTGTAAAACAAAAAAAAAGTGACTCCTTGCTCACCAAACTACATCTAAATGACAACCTGAGGAGTTTTTTGTGCAAAATGAACTAAATCATCATTTTCAAGAAGGTTTTATGCTGCTCGAGAGATATTCTTCGCCAGATTGTAAATTCTGCGTGTTCGGCATCGCGATCGTCACAAAAAGTTGTTATCGCGCGCGCGAAAACGTATATTGAGCGCGCGAAGAAGATAAAAAGTGTAAGTCCGTGTTGTCGCGCAGTGCGGAGTTGCCCAAAGTCCGCGAGCTGAACGCCCAGGGTTACCTACTGGCTAAAAAGGCCTATTTATTTAACACACACCCAAAAACCGAAATACCACCCCAAAACCCACATTTTGCAATTCAATCCAATGCCATCCATGGCCTAAATGATGTTACAATTCAGCAGACAACACAGAAACAGTTTTTATGCACCCATGAGGATGACTACCTCCGGGCCTACTGGCAGACTAGGCCGCAAGTTTGGAGGCCTATGGCAAAAGCACAGTGGCTGGTCCCACAAAATGGCCGCCACCACATGGCCAGGCCACCCACAAGTTCACAACAAGCATAAGCCAAGGGGAACAAAGAAAAGACATGCATGCCTATATGGAAAAAGCAGCACACTACTAAACTACCACCACAAAATGGCCCCAAGCCACGTGGTCACTCACAGTCACAACAGGCCATGGAAAACAATGAACTCAAGCAGGCCTATAATAATATGACCAGACAAAGGAGGCCTGCTAAACAACACAGCTTTAATACAAAAATGCAAAAACGAAAATCCACAGGGCTACGAAAGGTTGGAAAGTTACACAACAAGCACACACACACATCCAACAAAGGTATATATTACACCCAAAAAGTGAAATACACCCCAAAAACCACATATATCAATTCAATCCAATGCCATCCATGCATGCCCTACATGATGTTTAAATTCAACAGACACCACAGAAACATGCACCCATGGGTACCTCTGGCTCTGGGCCTACTGGCTGAAATTCCAATCAAAGAAAAACAACTAGGCCCCTACCAAAACTACAGGCCACAACAATAAATTTTAAAAACGATGGAAATCCCCAAAAAAATGTAGGTACAAACAAGCCCCAATCAAACAAACAAGTACACCAGTTCTCCAACTTACTTGTAAAATCTCAAATCCAAAAGTCCTCAAATCCAATCCAATGATATGATGCAGCAGACAGACACAAAAGTGATCCTTCCAGCTCCAAATCCAAATGAAAGTGAACAGCACATGGACAAAGCACTGGGAGGAGCCTGCTGGACAGGAACAGGAAGTTTGAGAATCAGGGGCACTTCCTTCCTCTTGGAAAAAAAAGTAAAAAAGAAAAGGACTCCTTGCACAAAAAACTACAGCCAAATCACAATCTGAGGAGTTTTTTGAGCAAAACCATCATTTTCGAGAAGGTTTTATGATGCTCGAGAGATATTCTTCGCCAGATTGTAGTTTCTTCGTGTTCGGGATCGCGATCTTACCAACACTGCCGCCGGAAGTCAGATCGCGCGTCCGAATTACGTGTTCGCGTTCGCACACTCTCACGGGATCGTGCGGCCGGATTCCAAATCTCGTGGCGCCCGCAAACAGATAGGAAGTCGCGTCGGCGAACGCAGAATCACGGTAGGTCGTTTCCGCGCGCGCGAGAACGTATATTGAGCGCGCGAAGAAGAAAAACCGCTACGCTACGCCGCAAATTGCGTAGTGCTCGGTAACTTATCGCGAAGTTACCGAAACTATGCAAACTCCGCGAGCGTAGCGTATTTCACCGCTCAGGGTTACCTGTAAATCAATGCGCCGCCTGTTTTATGTAGGCATTGAAATCGACTTTTCAGCAGTCCAAAGGTCCTCTCAATCACATTGCTCGTTGTCCTGTGTGCTGCATTGAACCGTTGTTCACTTGGTGTACTTGGATTCAGGTATGGTGTTAAGATGGATGGGCACACAGCATATGCGCTGTCACCTATGGAGAAACAGCCAATAGATTAGTCACTGCTATGTCTCACATGGAAATGATTATCTGCGTAAGAGAGTGACATGTGTTTACCAAGCAGGAAACCTTCACCAAATTCACCCCCAAGGAGACTTCTATGTATACCGCTGTGCCTGAAGATGTAGGAATCATGCGTACTCCTTGGGTATCTTGCCACTATGTCTGTGATGATGTTCTTAGCATTGCATATCACTTGTATGTTCAGTGAATGATAACACTTCCTATTCCTGAAAATGTACTCATTCACTGAGGGGGGGCCTATAGCTACATGTGTCCCATCTATGCAAGCAATTACATGGGGGATTTTGGCTAGCTGCTAAAAGTCCATTATAGTTTCAAGCAATTCCTGTGAGGTATTTGGGAATCTTATGTGGTGGTGCATCCTCAGCAACATAGCGTCCAGGAACGCGTTAAAGAAACGCGATAGTGAACTTTGGGATACACCTCCAGCTGCAGCTATTACCCCCTGGAAGCTACCTGACGCTAGGAGGTGCAGGGAACACAGGACCTGCACATGAGTGGGGATGGCATGTGTACTGCGAGTCTGACACCGAGGTAGTGGGTCTAATTCTGCAATCAGATCTTGTATCATTGCTGCATTTAATCTATACTTGTCATAGATTTCCTCCTCTGTCTGTCCCAACAGAGTAACGCGAACTCTGAAAATGCACTCCTGTATCCTCCTTCTCCCCTGTGCTGCTGCTCTTAGCCTCATCCTCCTCGCCATGACGTAGAGCGCTGCCATTGTGAAACATTCTGAAGCCTTCTGGGCTTGTTTAAATACTTTCCCAAATGTTTCCCACCTGATTTGATTGTTTTCACCTGTTTACCACCTAGTTTGATTTGGTGGTATTTTGCGATTGCAAAATTGCGATTTCTTACATATTTGCAATTTGCGATTTTTCACGCATAGATTTGCGACTTCGAAATTGCGAATCACAAATAAGGATTCGCAGATTTGGGATTCGCAAAATAGGTAATCGCAATAAATTGCGAATTCCAGGGAGATGCTGCGAATTTTGCTTGATGCATTGCTTATTGCTATTTTGCGATCACAAATGCCAGTTTTTTGCGAATCGCACTGTTTGTGATCGCAAAATAGCTTGATGCATCTGGCCCATAGAATCCTTTTTTGCACTTCACTCTCAGTGTAGCAGGACAGAGCAATCAAAGGCTTACTTAAGGGTGGTGCTGTGGGCTAGAGACTTAGCACTCAGCAACTCAACAATCAACAGTTTATACATGACTGTACAATCAGTGTTTTTTGTTATAAAAAGGAAAAGTACTTTATTAACACACTGCTAAGCTCTACACACAAAATTACACATAGAAACTGAATTGCAAGAGGCAGTGCTTATGTTGATATTCTCTAAAGGGTCCCTAGACCAACAGGGATCACACTCTAAAGAAAGGTCCTGCAAATCAGGTAACCCTTAAATGTACATTGAATCAAAGAAGGAACAGGCAAAATGGGTGCCCTCTGCTTATGAAATCAGACAAACAAAAGGAAACCCCTTCCCCAGCATCCTATGTTCTACATGAAAACCTCACCCCTGCCTCTATTAGTGCGAGTAATTTAGTTTTAGTTTATTCAATCAATATATAATCATGAAACACAATTTACATAAAACAAGAATAAATATAGTACATAAAAATACATCATCAAAAAATGTAAAATACAATATCAATTAAAAATACAATGGTAATTATTCCCCCCTGCAAAACAGAAATGGTAGCACCTGTCTAGATTCTAATCTACATTAACCATCTGTGTCCATAGTCTTTAAGACATGAATTTAAACATTTGGGTAATTTATAATAGATTTTAAAAACGTATCCGTCAAGAAAGTACAAAAGCCTTGAACAACAATCTATAGTTGTAATCAACCGGCATAGAAAAGTGCATGTGCATAAAATCGATCTATATCATAGAAATATTAAGTAGCATCCAATGTTCTACATCTGATGCACAATGCATACAAGAGATACCGTGACACATCGAACACAACCCATTCAGTATTGTCAGAATTTAAAATACAAATGGCATCTGTGAGTTGCGTGATGGAAAGTAACCGTCAAACTGGTATTATCCATCTCATCCTGGTTTTCACATAGGCAGGGCAGAAGAGGATTCAGTGCTAGATTTACACGCCGGCCATAATGGTGTAGTAAAGCTCATCTTCCACTTACTTTTATCTGACTTCACTGGTAAAATTCCATATTCAAATTATAAATACACTGATTTTGCTAACGGGGGTTCTATCCAATCCATACATTATTCAAAAGTCAAGGTACATTTGATAGCGATAAAACAACCAGTTTAAGTGCCAATATATAGATTTCAATTTGGCTACCATTCCTTTAGTCAAGTACTCAGGATAGTCTCAGACTTCACACAATCCTAGTTTATACAGCAACATCGTGCCATTCTTAAACCAGAAAATTGATCCCACTTTATCCAGCTCTTTGACCTCAGACACAGCAAGTTTAATGGAAATCTGGGACATACCCATCCAAAGCTTGGCCCAATAAACTAAGGATTTGAGTGCTGCTAGATGTATTATATTTCTCATTCCCACATCATCTAAGAACATCAGCGCAAGTTGGGCACTCTGTGGCATAATCAATATTGATCTAATAAACTTATTCTCCATTTTTTCCAGTCCATTTGTCCGATCAAAACCCCACAATTCTGCTCCACAACGGGCTGCACCAAGGTCCATAGCATGCTATGGGGCATAATTGCAATGTGCCTGCAGCACTTTTACACCGCCGGAGTGTCATTTTTGGAACGCTTCAGAGGTGCAGTGTGCCGGCCCATATTTGCAAGGTCATGCAAAGCCCCTCTATGTGGCATTTCATGGCCTTCTAAATATGGAGTAAGGCAATGCCTTACTCTGCGTGGAAGGGGCATTCCATGGGTTTTGCTGCGGGTTTTCCCATGCAACACCCTTGGTTTTTTACACTGCCTCAGATTTACAACATAGGGTAAATTTGGGGCAGTGCCAAAACTAACACCTTCCCAAAGCAAGCGTAATGAGGAGAAATGTTTAAATTTCTCCTTGCTTTTCATTTTTCCATGTGTGCTGCATTCTGCACACATAGAAGGAGTAAAATGCCTCCTTTAATTGTTTTTGTGCAGAAAGGTGTAACTTCCTGCACAAAAACTATCATGCCAACAGCACAGACACCCTTGCACAATGGTGCAAGGGTGGCTGTGTTGGGGCTTGGCTGCAGTTTGTACACCGGCGCTGGCAGAAAGGACAAGAATGCACCGTATCTTGTAGATATGGCACATTTCTGCCCTTTTCTATTAATGTAGGGCATTGCAGCTAGAAGGCTTGCGGTGCTGCCCTATGCCAAAATATTGTAAATATGCCCCTATATTTCTAGCGCAGGTTAAAGTGGTCGGACGTTGGATCGGTTCAATTTTTTAACAATTGCTGACTGAATATGTTGCAGGGTCATCTGACTTTTTAAGATCTGGGCAGACCAAGATAAATTGATGGCCCGCCTTCCACGTAAATAATCAAATTATTTGACCTTTTCCAGATTCTTAGTTTCCCTTTAAAAGACTTTTGTGGGCAGAAAGTCATAAATTTGGTTTTGAGGCCATTAAGTTCCAAGCCAAAATTTTCACAGGCATCTGAGAATCTGTTCAGGATATTTTGTTTACCCATCAGTGTTTTTGATATTAGCAGTGTGTAGTCAGCAAAGAGGAGAGCAGGGATTTGCTGGTCTGCTAGTCACCCATTCTTATAGAGTGTAAACAATGTTGGGGCTATGACGCAGCCCTGACGAACTCCCTTAAGAGATGTCTACGCCTTCTGTCACTTTACCCTCCCTGCCCCATTTAACTTGAGCATAGTTGCCATTATGCAGGCAAATTATTAAATGCAGCAGTTCCAGAGGCACCCCCATCTCCTTTAGTGCTACCCACAATTTCTACCGGGGAATTAGGTCAAAAGTGGATTTTAGGTCCATGAACACTACGTATAAATGCCCCTTGTTGATCAGGACACATTTCCAAAGGATCAATAAAAATGGAATACCTGTTCTATAGTGCTTGTGTGTACCCTAAAGCCTGCTTGTAAATGGAATAAAAGATGATTCTCCTCCATCCAGGTCTGTTTTCTCATCAATACCTGCTTGCTAAAACATTTATGTACCATATCTGTCAAGCTGAGAAGCCTATAATTGGCTGGATACCCATTTCCCCTTTTTTTACAAATTCTGATAATTTCAGCCCCTTTCCATGTGCCCGGTATCTCTTCACCCTTCACTAAAGCATTTGAGATCATGTTTAATATATAACCACAGATAATCGGCTCTGAACTGTAGAGATCACCCGGTATTCGATCTAATCCTGGCGCTTTTCCCTTTTTCATACTACCAATCGTCAATATAGTTTCCACAATGGTAAAGAAGACTGGCAAGCCACTATCCCAGTCCTGAACTTCATTCTGACCATCCCTTCAAGTGTTGCTGCCCATATTTGCTTCTTTAACACAGTAAAGTTTGGAGAAATGTTGTTGCAAATATGTGGTTGAAAAAAGAAGTAATCTTCATTTACAATAAATAGTACCCCTTTGGCGAGCAGATGCCAGATTACCGACTATCTTTCATTGTGGCCATTGTTGCCGATTCTCAACAGTTATCCTCCTCCCAGCTCTTTTTTACAAGTGCCTGCATCCTATTGTATAATCTCCTCCCTTCTATTATGAGAGTTCTTCTTCCACCTTTCACGGCGGGCATCAGTTTCAATTTGGCTAACTTACAATCCTCATTAAACCATTTTGCCTCTTTTTGCTTGGTATTTGGGCCCAGATTGTTCTATAGAAATATTTCTTAACAGAGGTGAGTGTAGTATATGAGTAATCAACATGCAGAATGCATTTCAAATGTGGAATCTTGCAGCTGTTCTATGTTCCAGAGTTCTGTGTATATCTTGCTTGTTATAGAATGTTAGGGCAGATGCTGCTGGCAGCTGATGTAGTGACTGTACTATGCTGGGGTTGATAATAAAGAAGATAACTGCAATTATTCCTGGTAGTGTAATTATTCATAAGAAATCACTATATTCATTTGGTGACGAGATGACAGTTATCAACCTCTGGACCCACTTCGTGTAAGAGCCTTCACTCTGATTAATTCCTTTCCATTTCTACACCTACTGCCGATTTCTGCAATCAACTTTAAAAACCAGGAGGCCTCTTTAGAGATTACAACATTACATGATAAATCAGGAAGTTACGTTTTCCTACGCATTGTTAGAGGTTGGTGATCCTTTTACTGTTTTCTGTACAAAGCTGTTGATGTTGCGTATAATAATTCCGAACAGTCTTGTGTACATTCAAAAACATACCTCCCAGAGCAGTGAACGGCATGCTACAGCAAGGTTTGAAAGGTCTTCACCGGCAATTTTCTGCACGCACCCATTTCTCCAGAGGTTCATGTCGCCATTCATCTACATCATGCTGTGCATTTTGGGGTGAGCACAGTATGTTATGAGTTCACACAGCGTGCCCTTTGCCTGTCGCCATCTTGATTGGGTGTTTGTTTTCCCGGGACAAGGAAAGTTAGGGTGGTAACTATACACCACACTAGCTAAGTTTTCTTCAGAAATATACTTCTTCACAGAAATTTCATTTTACTGCTTGATGGTGTTGAAATGAAAATGTTTTAGTTATTTTGCCTGTGCATTGTTCTATGTAAGTTAGCATTCGCGGCACCATTTTATGTTTAGCCGCCATTTTGAACCATGCTCGAAACTGCTTCTTGCCTCTTCGAGGAAATGGGTTGTGGAAAGTTTTCGTTTCTCCAAGGTTGGGCCTTGCTTTGCTAATGAATACACTGTTCTTATTAGCGCATACCTTTCTCACTAGATAGAGGCCTTCTCCCACTAGTCTAGTGGTGGGCACGGGCAGAGTGACCTTGGCTTGGAGATAGTGTGTGCCCAGACTCACAATCGAAACCTATCCTTCTGTACTCCTTTGTTTAGCTGCATCTGCTTGGAAAATTCCATTATGGGCGTGCCTTCATTGGTTCTGAAATGTACATAACTTATCATTATGCTTGCTGATGTCAGTCGCTCTCTGCAGCACTCCTAAGAGACTGGGCAGACCGGGCTCCGCTCGAGCGAATCTGAATAAACATATATTGGTTTGTATTCTCTACTGTCTGACCGACTCTTCATTTGTATGGAAGGCTGAGAGGTGGTCGTGAGTGACCCAGGTGACCCTAATTGGGTCACTTCCTTCAGTTGGTGCCCAAACAGGGACCCCTTTGGGTGAGTGGCCCTTCCCCTCCTGCGGATGGGTGAGGAGGTCGGGGATATCGTCGGGTTGGACGGAAGGGTCAGGGATCCCTGCATGAGAGAGTTCCTGTAACTCGCAGCTGCCCCTTCTGTCCCGCCGGACGGTGCCTCGCCCAGTGGTCATCCTGACTGGGGTCCTGGACAGCGAAACCCTTGGATCTGACCGTTTGGTCTGAAGAGTCGGCAGTGGAGAATAACTTTGTTTTGACCTGCAAACATCATGTGAGTTTCTTTTGGTTCTTTGTGGATGTGGTGCCATTTTGGTTTGTATTTGGTACGGTCTAAGGGCCGTCATTTGGATAAAACGTTTGCAAATGTTTTGCCAGGCATAGAATAGTGAATTTGTTTTCTTTGAAAATGCCTGGAATAGGTAAACTGGTTTCTTTGTGCTATCGCTGTTGCTCTGCAGATGCTAGATTGGAAGAAGCTCAGCCGGCCCTCCGGAAGGTACTCCTAATTTTGATACGTATGTGAAACATGGTCTTGGCCCTATTATGTTTAGTACATTATGGCACAAATATGCGAGGGACAATGCCGAATTGCAGTGGCCGTTGACGGGCACTTTTGATGAACAAAAAATTTGGTTTTTACAGGAAAAATTGTTTACGAAGCGAAGCAGGCAGTCTGTTTGATTCTCTTCGAACGTGGCAAAAGAAAGCTAAACAGAGGCGAATAAAGATGGAAAAGGAGGCGCGAAAAGGGAGAATGCAAACATTGACTCAGAAAGCTGTAGCACATGATAGGGAGAAACAAGAGATAGGAATTGAACGTGAAAATAGCAGGTTTCGATTACAAGTTGATAAATCTTATGTAGCCTAAGAAGAAAATGATACTTTTGTGGAGGAATTATTAGATAGTCGACCCCCACCTCCATACGCCCCACAAATGATTTATCCCACTGTTCCCTTGCCCTCACAGCCGCCTGTTACTGTCGCTTCTACTGTCTCTGTTCCTGTATCTACTACTGCTTTTTCGACAGCCGTGGCATCGGCTCCTTCTCCTCTTTCCTTTCCTCCTGCTTCCTTACCGTCCGCAGTCACTGTGACTGTTAGCACCCCCCTCATGCCCATTGTTTCAGCATCCTTCTCGCCAGCTTTTTCCCCTGTGACGCAGCCCTCAGCATCACTGATACCTGTCACTCCAGTTGCCTCTCCTTCTCTGGTTTTTCATCCCCCGATTTCCTTGAGTGATGGTACGCCAGTGCGCGGGTTTGGAGACGGAGATTGGATGAAGTTTAAAGAGCGCATGGGTCCGTATGTGCGATCTGAAGTGTGAGATGCAGAGAAAAAGGTAGTGGCTAACCAGGCTGCACAGTGGGCCCAAAACCCCATTTACAGTGTGGGAGATGTGTGGAATGTGATGAAAGATTATGAGCCTTTTGTACAGCAGCATGCCCTTAAGCATATGTCTGCTACTCTGATTGGTCTTTGGGAGCAGTGTTTCAAAGATGCGGCATCACAGATTTTGTATGACGGTAAAGATCGTGTATATGTCAGTAATAGGGGGCCTGATTATGTTTTTGGTAGTATTACGACGTTGATTGCTTACCGGGGTAGGCTACTTGAGAAGAGCCCCACTCCGATATCTCAGTTCCCGATGCGGGAGGTTCATCCTATATATCACCCCGAAATACCAGAGCTAACAGATCAGTGCGGTATTGTCACTAGACCAGGTGTGACGGCCCATTTCCAAGAACAATGGGTTTATAGTCCCTGGAAAAGGAGTGAAGTTTTGTCTCTTAAGACTCAGTTACCTGCTCCAAGGAAAAATCCTACTGCATATTATAAAGAATTTACTGATGCGGCCTCTTCAACAGTAATGATGCTTGCGGACATTGAAATGTTCTTTGGTCTACTGGTTCCGGTTGATATTTGGAGGCAGGTGCGCAAACAAGATCATGTAGCAGAATTGGGAGGTACATGGGATCAAATTAAAGTATGGGATCAGGAGAGAAAGACCGGCGATAAGCCTAAGGCGGAGATACTTGCCTTGCCAGGCCGCATTATCACATATATGCATTCTCTTATTCCGCCGAGAAAGGTTGATTGGGACAAGTTAACGGCTTGTCGCCAGAAGAAAGATGAGAGTGTGTCTGATTTTTTCACTCGGTTTGAAGGTGTGTTCTTGGATTATAGTGGGCAGGATTTGTCTATTGAGGGAGGTGTCCAGTTGTTTGTTAATCGATTTGTTTCCAATTTGCTTCCCGAGATTGCGACTCGATTACAGGCTTCCGAAAGCACTTGGTCCACCTCTTCCCCTTCCGTTATTTTGAATATGGCACAGTAATATGAGCATAGGGAAAATGAGAATAAGGAGAGAACAGAGAAGAAGCACAAGGATTTGAAGACAAAGGTGTTGTTGCAGCATGTTTCTAGAGGGAATGGTAGAGGACGTGGTGGTTTGGCCCGACAGCTCCCACGCACTAGCAGGCGGCCGACTACTACGTCTTTAGTGCCAAATCAGAGTGTGTATTGTAAGGGGAGGGACACTGGCGCAGCGTGTGTCCTGTGTTGTTGCAGAAGGTGGCAGTCCCTGGAGGACGAGGTTCTCGTGGACGGGGAGCTGGTGGGGCAGGCAGGGCTTCAAATGCTGCGGCTTCATAGGGTCGTTATGATAATAATTACTTTGATGACCCTCAGGGCGGACAGTATTATCATGATGATTATGATATAGATGAGGTGACAGGTATGTCTTGCAGCTAGGACTGCCAGGGATAGAGTGAGGGACCAGTTTCGATACCTGTAGACCAACACAGTCCTTATGTTACTGCAGATTTCAATGGCTCGGCTAAGGAATTTTTGGTGGATACACGTGCAACGAACAGTTCTATTTCTTGTTCTTTGGTCCCTGGGGTGGCTCTGTCGGGCATAATAATGTTTCGGTAGGTTTTTCCGGTGTACCGGTTGTGAGCCCCATTTCAAGACCTCTTGCATTGACCATTGGTCCTTTCACCATGGATTCGCCATTCTTACTGACATCTAATTGTGGAGAGAATTTGATGGGTTTGGATTTGTTGAAGAAACTGCATGCTACGATCTATTGCTCCCCGGCAGGTGTTTACATGACAATCGGTCCAGATGTGGCACGCGCTAAACAGTGTCTGTCCAAAGATGCGCCCCTTCCAGCTGAGTTTAAAGATGTGCCGCCCACTTTGTGGGCCACAGGCGACACAGATGTGGGACTTTCACAGATACCGCCGGTTTCGATCACAGTTAAAGACAATGCTATTTTGCCTCGTATCCCTCAGTATAAAATACCGCAGGCAGGTGAGCAAGCTTTATTGCAAATTGTGCAGGATTTGATTGAGAAAGGAGTGGTTGAGGAGACGACTGCTAATATTTGTAATAGCCCTATTCTCCCCATTCTAAACTGGACACTTTCAGGTTCCTCTGATGATCATGCAGATGTTTATCATTTTGTGATTGATTTGCACAAAGTTAATAAAATAGTAGTTTCCCAGTTACCTGTGGTACCCGACATTACTACTCTTTTAACAATGATTCCTTCTACTGCCAAATTCTTCTCTGTCATCGATTTGAAAAATGCATTCTTTAGTGTTCCTATCCATCCAGATAGCAGGTATTTGTTCGGTTTTATATCAGCAGGCAGAAGTTTTAGATTCTGTCGAGCTCCTCAGGGCTATACTGAGAGTCCAAGTATCTATAGTCAAGCCTTAAAGAGCCAATTGGATTCTCTTTCGCTTCCTACAGGTAATGTATTGGTTCAGTACGTTGACGATTTCCTTATCGCTTCTGACATAGAACAAGGTTGTAGGGATAGTACGGTTAAACTGTTGTTGCATTTGGCACAGCACGGACATAAAGTGTTCCTTTCCAAATTTCAGCATTGTCGACAGGAGGTCACCAATTTAGGTCACCTACTGTCAAAGGAGGGTAGGAGATTGACTCCTGAGTGCATCAGTATCATTGTTTAAATGCCCATCCCACAGACTCAGAAAGATGTGCGTGCTTTTATAGGTATCACTTCCTATTGTCGGCAGTGGATACCTGGCTACTTGTTACTAATAAAACCCCTGCTCGCCCTAACATTAAAAGATGTGCATGAGTCTCTGCCTTGGAGGCCTGACTGTCAGCAGTCTTTTGAGCAAGTGAAACCTGCGCTTTGTTCGGCTCCAGTACTCAACACTCCAGATTATACTAAACCATTTGTATTGTTCGTTCATGAGATGGCTGGCTGCGCACTTTCTGTTTTAACACAAAAATTTGGAGATAAGCAATTGCCGTGTGCTTATTTCTCTGCTGTTCTTGACCCTGTTGCAAGAGCCCTCCCAAGCTGTCTAAGAGCGGTCGCGGCTGTCTCTATAAGGCAATCGGCTGGACTCGTACTTGATACTGACCTCACAGTCATGGTACCCCATGCTGTGGATACACTTTTGAATAAGACAAAGACACATCACCTTACCAGTGCACGTCTAACTGGCTATGAATTGCCCTTGTTCGCCAAACATATTACGATTAAAAGATGTGCCACTCTGAACCCAGCCACGTTACTACCCCTCCCTTCTGAAAATGATGAAAATGAGAAACTTTATTGTATCTTCCGGGCGGAAGAAGAGACGAAAGGACGGGTAGACTTGACTGATGTTCCCTTATCTGACCCACAAGGGGGAACTATATGTTGATGGCTCTTGTTTCAAATTACCAGATGGCACTACAACTTCTGCTTATGCTATCACTACATTGCGTACAGTCGTAGAGACATCACAAGTCCCTTATCAGTCAGCCCAAGCAGCTGAGTTAGCCACCTTTATTCGAGCTTGTGAATTGAGCGAGAGACTGGTTGTCAATATTTATACTGACAGCCAGTATGCCTTCGGGGTTGCGCACAATTTCAGGTGACTCTGGGCTGAGAGAGGGTTCCTTACTTCCCATGGTACAAAGATCCAACATGGTCATCTTATATTGAGGCTTTTTTCTGCGTTGATGCTCCCTAAGAAGTTGGCAATAGTGAAGTGTAGCACCCATAGGAAAATCACTGATGATGCGGGGAGGGGGAATGCTTTTGCTGATCAGACAGCTAAGGAAACGGCACAGACTAAAATGAAGAGAATATTTGTGGCAGGACCTGCTAGGTGGGTACCTGAAGTTACAATGTTTGAGGATACGCTTGAGAATGTGAAAGAAATACAGAGCGAGGCCACAATAGAAGTATTAGCAACGTGGCAAGAAAGTACAGCACAATTGAACGATAAGGGATGTTGGATTGATAAGTCAGGAAAGGAGAGATGGATGTTGCCAGATGCATATGTTCTCCCTGTAGTCACCATTGCCCAGCCCATATCAGCGCTAAAGGTATTTGCAAGTTGTAAGACCCTGTATGGCAGAATGACAACATCCCAATAACAGCTGCACATTTAGTGAAATACTGTATGGTGTGTATGATGCACAATCCTGGAAAGGGTACCCCTACACCACCCGGTAATTTTGCACCACCTACTTTCCCCTTTGAGGTCCTTCAGATGGACTACATCAAGCTAGACAGGTGTAATAATTTGAAGTATGTGTTGGTGGTTGTTTGTGCATTTAGTAAATGGGATGAGGCTTATCCTACCAAAGACAATACAGCTGTTACGACTGCAAAGGTACTCCTGAAGGAGTTCTTTCCTCGTTTCGGCTTGCCCCGTTTGATTTGGAGTGATAACGGAAGTCATTTTAATGCTAAGGTCATTCAGTTAATTTGTGATGGTTTGCACATAAAACAGAAGTTTCTTGCTGCAAATCACCCACAGTCAGCAGGATTGGTTGAGAAGTACAACGGTACTATCAAACTGAAATTGGCAAAGATTCAGGAGACGACAGGGTTACAATGGCCAGATGCTCTGCCATTAGCTCTTTTGTCGACAAGAACAACAGCACATTCTAGAACAGGATTGTCACCGTACGAGGTCGTGTTTGGACGCCCGGCAAATGTCTGGGGCGTCCACGTAGGTTTTCTGATATTGAGTATCCTTTGTTAATTGACTATCTGTACCAGTTAATTGAAAATTTGCGTTCTATTCACCAACAGGTCCGCGAGTGCCTACCCAATGCACCAGAGGGACCCGGACATGACATTTGGCCTGGAGATTTTATACTAATCAGAAACTTCCAGCAGAAGAAGAGTTTGGAGCCTCGTTGGAAGGGACCCTAAGAAGTCCTCCTTGCCACTCGAACTGCTGTGAAGGTCGCCGGCTGAAAGAACTGGATCCACGCCACTAACTGCCGCAGGATACCCTTGCCCTTGCTCTATGATCAATGGGTGAGGGACGGCATTGGGGACTCTGAGTGCAAGAAGGTGCCTCAGTTTGTCCCCTTCAGTGATGCAACGCTAACTTGGACCCAAACGGATTTGGAAAATGATGAAGTGCTAAATGCAGCGGTCCCCCCAGAAATCCGATCTATTAAGGAGCCGCTGTTTGTTGATCCAACGGTGCCTGGGGCTGCCAGGTACAATTTACATCCTCGGTTGAGGGACGGTGCATAGAAGGAGAAGTCAGATTAGATAGAGATGGACTGTGTAAGTAAGGTGTACTTTGTGATAGTACCAACCGAATTAGTTTAGGATGATGTGAGTCTTGTGCACTGTTTTTTTTCTTTGAACTTTGGATAGGATAGCTCAAAAGGTATCCCTTTGGGGGTACCTTATCCTGATCAACGTGGGATGCATCACGAGCTTAGGACTGAGCAAGCTTCACCGCCGGTGCTCAACAGTGCCAACGTATTGAGGAACAATAGGAGCCTGTACCAGTGAGGCTCTGATGGACACTGGGAACACTTACCTTTACTATTATTTTTGTTGCACCATCATTCCTGTGGCATTTCTCTCCTTGCCTAATTATGCATCCCTTTGGTCGGCCTATTGATGAGGAGGAACAGTCCTTCGCACCACCGCGTTCAATGAGGCGTTGGTCGACAAAGAGTAAAATAATTGGCATATTAATAGTTGTGATTGCACTAACAACAATACTTGGAATATCCTGGTTCTTAGAGGAGATTTTTCCTGTACATTCCTTGGTTGGTACAACTCCTGCTCCCCCTGAACACATTTTTGTTACTCTAGCCCCTCACAAAGAAGTGCATAGAAAGTCCTACACAGACAATGCATTTATACAAAGGCTGCATCAGGCTCATAATGTGTCCAATACCACTAATTGTTGGGTTTGTGGGTTACTTCCTTCGGTCACTCATAAGAGCGACAATTTGTTGTCAATGCCACTGTCGTATACTGGCAGCTGCAATGGTTGGTACGAATTGTTTCGACTGGTGTACTTCCAATTTCATCTTTCTACTTTGGGTATGACATCCTCTGATTCTCACACTGCAACTGAATATTTACACTTCTACCAAGGGTTTACCCCCATAGGACCAGCAGGACAAGGGACTCTAGGCACATTGTCCTCAAAATCATGTTTGAATACGTTTCGTAAAGTAAAGGATAATGACTGGTTTCGAATGGAAGTGGCTGATTTCCAACAGTTTAACACATCTGAGTACTTTCAAACCATCCAAGGTCACAATATTACCAAAGATTAGCCGATTCCTGTGTCAGTGGTTAATACGACAGCTAGTTTTTGTGTCCAGGGGACTGGGGAGATAAAGGTGGGGGACAGTAAATGTAATTTTACCTACAGATTGAATACGACTAATAGTCTGCCTTTGATTCTGCCCCATAATGTGTATTTTGTCTGTCGATCACAAGCTCACATCTGGCTTCCAAGGGGATGGTCTGGTACATGTTATCTCTCATTTCTTCTTTCCCCTGTATATGTTACCCTGTCTAACTATCACAAAACTCACCGTCTGCAACGTAAAAGTCCATTCCTGTCCCGAGTCAAGAGGGTTGTTGATGCGAAAGATATAGATCAGACTGACCCCACCGCACAGCAATTTGGGGATGCTGTGAAAGGACTACTACCTTATTGGGGCCCCATGGCTAATAGCCTTCAAATTCGTCAGCTGACAAGAGTTGTTGAGGGGGTTATCAATACGACCGCTGGGATATTGACAAATATCACTGCTGAGCTCCAGGCTACGAGATTAGTCACTTTGCAGAACAGGATGGTGCTAGACGTTATACTTGCAGATAGGGAAGGGGCCTGTCGCGTCATCGACAGCAGCTGTTGTGTTTACATACCTGATAATGCTCCCAATGTTTATCAGCTATATAAAAATTACATAGACTATCTGCTGAAATACACCAAGAAGTAGGTACTTGGACACTGTCGGGGTGGTTTTGGAACACGCTAACTTCCTGGGGTTGGAAGATCCTCACTTTCTTGGCAGTAGTTGCCGGTATCTTCTTCACATGTTGCCTCTGCATACAATCTCTCCCAGCTTGTTGTTCCTATTCTATTAATATCCTCACTCCCACACAGAAATTGTCAATTCATGATACTAATGCTGCAATCATGTTACAAAAGGATATTGATGAAGATATTTTTGAGACTACACCTTGCAGCCTCCGTCTCTGATACTGAATCTATGACTAGCTCCTAATACTGATGTTCTTTTGTCCTCGAACATGTTATATTTTCTTTGATCATTTCCTAAAATGGTTAGCTCATGCTAAAAGAAGGGTCTGTTGAAATGAAAATGTTTTCGTTATTTTGCCTATGTATTGTTCTATGTAAGTTAGCATTCGCTGCATCATTTTATGTTTAGCCACCATTTTGAACCATGCTCAAAACTGCTTCTTGCCTCTTCGAGGAAATGGGTTATGGAAAGTTTTTGTTTCTCCAAGGTTGGGCCTTGGTTTGCTAATGAATACACTGTTCTTATTATCGCATACCTTTCTCACTAGATAGAGGCCTTCTCCCACTAGTCTAGTGGCGGGCACTGGCAGAGTGACCTTGTTTTGGAGATAGTGTGTGCCCGGCCTCACAATCGAAACCTATCCTTCTGTACTCCTTTGTTTAGCTGCATCTGCTTGGAAAATTCTATTATGGGCGTGCCTTCATTGGTTCTGAAATGTACATAATGTATTGTTATGCTTGCTGATGTCAGTCCCTCTCTGCAGCACTCCTAAGAGACTGGGCAGACCGGGCTCCGCTCAAGCGTATCTGAATAAACATATATTGGTTTGTATTCTCTATCTGTCTGACCAACTCTTCATTTGTATGGAAGGCTGAGAGGTGGTCGTGAGTGACCCGGGTGACCCTAATCGGGTCACTTCCTTCAAAGGCTTCTGCACACAGCAAGTATCAAGATTATTTTTATACTTAAAAGAACAATCTTTTTTCGCTCTCCAATTCCTTTTTCAGGACTTTCTATTTCCATCATTAGCATTATGGATACCAATGCTAGATCTACCTCCTCAAGTACATTAAATGCAAATGTGAGCATTACCATAAACACACCAAAATAATTTCTAACTAGTCCTGGTGATCCCATTATAAAATGGGTGGAGTGGAAGGAATACTTTTTAAGCGATATTGCTACTTTGGAAGACAATAGGAGCATTTGAACTCCTGAAAGGGAAAAAATAATTCTTATGCATTGTTTAGGTCCTGAGAGTCTACAACCAAATATAAAAACCGGAAAGAGCTGGTGACACACATGTTTATAAATGTACCATTTTAGATTTATGTGAGCATTATTTGCCTATGGTGTGCATTGCTGTTACTAGACATGCTTTCTTCAAAAGAAAGCAACAACAGCATGAATCAATTGAAGAGTATGTTTCTGCTCTTAAAACATTAGCAGCCATGTGCAAATTCGGAGTGTTGCATGATGAATTAATTCGAGACCAGATTGTGGTGTGCACTAAAAAGAAAGGAATTCAAGATAGACACTGGATTGAAGGTGATTATAGCTTAAAGGACATCATATCATTGGTGAAAAAAGCGGAATTATCAGAGAGGAGCTCCAAAGCAATTTCTGCGCAGAATGATTCACACACGGTTAACAATAGGAGGAGAAAGAAAAGGAAAGAGCACATATGCAAACAACTAATTTAATAGCAATAGTGTGGTGAAACCGACAATCAAAGCAAAGCAAGTTGAAACTGCAACTTTTTCTTGTTACCATTGTGGTAGTAAAGCACATAATTCTAGATCTGAAAGATGTTCAGGCAAATCAGCAAAAGGCTTAGAATGTGGTATTGTAGGACATTTTGCGAAGGTTTGCAGAAGGAAAGGGAAGAAAAACATGAGGGTTTCTTGCCTCACTGAAACTGACTCAAATTACTCTGATGATGATTCATATGATTCTGTTCAGGTCCATCCTTACAAGGAGGGTAAAAAGAAAAGTGTTATTCTCAACATCAAAAGTTCTGACTGGAACAAACCTATGTGTACTATTAACTTTGAAGGCATTCCTTTGCAGGTATCTGTGAATTCAGGTTCACCCTTTACAATTATTGCGCACACTGTTTTGGGGATTATTGGCTCACATCTTGAACCGACTGATGTTCATCCAGAAACTTTCACTGGTGATAAAATAGACATGTTGGGTTATAGATTGTTAGTTTTTGAGTTCAAGAATTGTATAGCTACTTGCAGGTTGTATGTAGCTCCTCAGGGTCCATGTGTTTTGGATTGGAAAGAAGAAAGAGCTTTGCATATCATCCTTGATCCCAACAGTCCAGAACATGTTCTTGTTGCATGTGAGGGTGAGAACACTAAGAATTGGTCTCTTAATGAATTCCCTGATGTATTCAGTGGTAACGTTGGTAAACTTAAAAGCTTCACTCATCGTATGAGTAAAAACCAATGCAGTACCAAAAATACACAAAGTATGTAATAGTCCCATAATTATTAAAGATGAGGTAAAGAGGGAACTCAATAAGTTACAAGAAACTGGTATCATTGAACCTATTGAGGTTTCCCAGTGGATTTCTCTATTAGTGATTGCAAGACAGCCTAATGGAAAAATGTTTCTATGTGTAGTCCTCAGGAGTCTCAATGACAGCATTGTGGTGGACCAATTTCCATTGTGAAGAATTGATAAAATGCTGTCATTAATGCATCAAGCTAAATGGTTTTCTACCATAGACCTTTCCTCGGCATATCACCAAATTGCTTTGCATCCTTCTAGTAGAAGTGTGACAGCTTTTTGCACCCCGTTTGCTTGCTATCAGTTTCGCTGCATGCCTTTTGGATTGGGCTCTGCAGCTGCAGTCTTTCAAAGACTCATGTCGCAATTGTTTGGTGATATGCCAGATATTGTGTTTTTCCAGAACAACATTCTTGTAATGGGGCGTAATGTACAGGATCATGATGAAAGATTAAGAAGAGTATTATACGTACTTAATCAAAAAGGTCTCACTGCTGAAGTTTCAAAGTGAAGATTTGCTGATAAAATGTAACCTATTTAGGACATGAAAGTAGTGGACTAGGAATCAAACCAAAGGAAACATTTTATTTTATTCAAAATTTTATTCAAAATTTGTGAATATGTTTTCGGAAAAAACTCATGCATGAGGAGTTTACTAAAAAACAAAAGTCAGCCTCTTATGGCCAGATGAGTGTCAGCAAGCTGATTGTACTATTAAGGACGCTATCAGCAAAGTGCCTAATCTGTAAGGTTTTGATCCTAATGTGTACACCATTGTTACTACTGATGCTAGTTGCAAAGGGTTGGGTGCAGTACTCAGCCAGTTAAATGATGACAAACAGGAAGTAGTCATTGCCTTTACTTCCAGATCACTCTCCCCAACAGAGGAGAAATACTCTGTTATTCAAAAGGAGATGTTGGCAGTTGTTTGGTCTTTAGAGCATTATCAAAAATCAGGGAGAACTTTTATTGTGAGAACTGACCATAAACCCTTCACAAAATTGTTAACATTGAGGACAAATTTACAAGAAAGTGACTCAGCGTGGCACTGCAAGCCATTTGGCTGCGCCGCACTGAGTCGCTTTCAAAGCACAGGGATGCATCATATCTACAGCGATATAACAGATCCTTGTGCTCCCCCTTTGCTGGCACACAATTGGCTGCCATGCACTGACGCAGACACCCTCGCACCATGGTGCAAGGTTGCCTGCATTATGGGGAGATTGATGTGCAGGAAGGCACACCTTCCTGCAGATAAACAATCACAAGAGGTGTTTTACTCTTTCTATGTGTGCTGCATAATGCAGCATGCATAGAAATAGGAAAAATGAAAAATGAAAACATTTCTCCTCGTTCTGCCTCCCTACGCCTCCCCTGGGGAGGCGTAGAATTCTGTCGCATACCCAGGTTTACGATTTCTTGTAAATCTGGGAATGTGTCAGGTTCCATGGGTGTTGCATGGAACACCCCTTTTATGCAAAGTGCTGCATGAAAAGGGGCCGCATTTACAAGGATAAGAAAAGCTATGCAGGGTGGCTTTACGTGTCCTTGTAAATATGGGGCAGCGCACTGCACTGCCGGTGCGTCACAAAAAGTGACGTATCGGCGGCTCAAGGGGCTTGAAAATAAGCCCCTCAAGGTTTCGCCAGAGCAAATGCTAGAATTGCCAGATTCTCAATGAGATTACAGGATTTTCTATTTGACATTCAGTATGTCCCAAGAGCAAAGAATCTTACTGTGGATTGTCTTAGCAGGTTAGCATTACCTTTAACAGAAATTGAAATTCATTCTGTTGCCAATGTTTTCAAAGTAAATGAACTACATGATAGCATAACCCACGAAGAATGGTTAGATGCTGATAAGGAGGATACTACAGTGACCGAAGTTAAATCCAAAGTGATTGAGGGGTAGAGCAATTCAGACAGGAAATGCATTCAAGATGACTTAACAGGATTTTGGGAAGTGAGGGACGAATTACAATTTCGGACAATTTACTCTTCAGGGTAAAAAGGATCATTCCTCCCGGGATGCTAAGAAACAAAATTATACACTTGTGTCATGAAGGTCATTCTGGTATATCGTGTACAAAAAGAAGACTCAAAGATCAATACGGGTGGCCTGAAGTTGATAGTGCCATTGAGAAAGTTGTAAGTTCTTGTGCAAGTTGTGAAGTTGCAGATAAATCACAAAAGACCTTTAATCCTCCTTTAGATGTTGTAAGTACCCCAAATTTGCCTTGGAGGAATTAGCTTTAGACATAATTGGACCTATTAACTGGACGGATGGCAGCACTAAATACATTTTAGTCATTATTGACATTTTTTCATGGTGGTGTGCATTATGCATTGTAGATAAAGTAGATACCAAAACAGTGATTGAATTCATAGGCAATGTATTTTTAAGAGAAGGTTTTCCTGCATCCATTCTTACTGATAATGGAGTACAGTTCAAATCCAAAGAAATGGTGGAATATCTTGCTGTTTCTGGCATTAAGCAAACGTTCACCACCCATCATTCAAGTGGAAATGGAATGGTTGAGAGAATGAATAGAGTGATAAAAGGCATTTTACAACTTTCTAACAAATCTGGTATCTCTTGGGAAAATTAATTTAAAAATTGATTTGGGCATACAGAGTGGCCTCTCATAGTTCAGTGGGAAAAATTCAATTTCCCTTGATGAGAAGAAAAGTTCTGTTCTCCAAAACCAATGCAGGATGGATGAGACGCAATGGTATGGTGAGGTGTGATTTGAACATAGTTAAGTTCAATATAACAAATTCCCAAATTAGGAACACGTTGTATTATGATGCTGAGCATGATATCAGACCAGTAAATTTACATGTTAGACAATGGGTGCGAGTCAAAAGTGCACGAAAAGTTGCTTAAGGAGAGAGTAATTTTAGTGAACCAAAGAGAATCATCTCACAAGTAAGAAACAACACTGTTGTTTTAGAAAATGGTGAGGAGTGGCATACGAGTCGATTAGCATTGGCAGGACTTAGAAGTAAGAATGATGAAGTAAGTGTTAAGTCGTATACCAACTGTTGGTGGTTAAAAGCGAATGAACCATGTCCTATAGTTAATGAGGAGATTGAAAATGATGTTGGAGAAGTTGTGAGCGATAAGAATGATGTGGATTCCAATGAGTCAGAGGAAGTTTTGGTAAACAAACCTATTCTGAAAGGTTGTCAAGGTGATCCTGGTTGTTTTTCAGATTTCAGAAGCACTTGTGGAAGAGTTATTAAGAAACCAAGAGGATTTAATGGATTTTTATGCAATTAATTTCCTTGTTTTTATTTCAGTTTATATTTTTTTTCTTCTTTCCTTGTTTTCTTTATCTTTGGCAATTTCTTATTGTCAATATAGCATGTAAAAAAGAAGAAAAAAAAGAAAAGGGGATTGTGCAGTATATGAATAATGCATAATGTATTTAATGTGCAGAATCTTGTAGCTGTTCTTTGTTCCAGAGTTCTGTGGGTATCTTGCTTGGTATAAAATGTTAGGGCAGATGCTGCTGGGAGCTGAAGATGTGACTGTACTATGCTGGGGTTGATAATAAAGAATATAACTGCAATTATTCCTGATATTGGAATTATTCATAAGACGTCACTACAGTGAGCAGGTTATTAAGTTTATGCATGATAGCCAACTCACTTTGCTCTTGGTCCCCGAGAAGATTTAGGGCATAGATGACTTCGGTATATAATCAAGTTAGAATTTCCTTATCCAATTGTATACAAGGCCATTTTACCTGCCTGCCATTATTTGATTATACAATTGGTTGATCCAGCGTTTCCTGATTTTGATTATTTGATAGGTACAGGATATTCTTCAGCTCAGGGGCCAGAGCATTATGATCACTGTACTTTCTATCAATGGCCACCATGAACTGTAGGTTCGGCCACAAATCTAAATTAATCAATATGTAGTCTATCCTGCTTCTAGAGTTTGCCCTTTAAAATGTACAGTTTGCCCCTCTGTCTGATTTTGTGCGCCCATTATACACACACAAACCATGTATAAGCAAAATAAGTGCAACCTTCGGGCTTTTCCTTGGGGGGAATTCTGCAGCCTTGGGATACCCCTTTCCTCATCTTCCTCCTGCGTGAGATCCTGTATAAAATCCAAGGGTTTGGAATGACACATACAAATCCCTAGCTATAATAAGATGGTTCCCAGTATAGTGACTCTCCAACAAATCAGCCAGTACTGTCAAGGTTTCTGTGGCATGATTAGGGTTAGAGGAACGATTATACAGATTGACCAATCTGCTGTAAAATGCCCCTTTGCATGGTTGATATCAAGACCCAAAATGCCAGCAGAGTTCAAATCTTACCTTTTTATTCAACCAGCTAGGCAGGTCTTCATCAACATTGTTAGACCTCCAGCAGGACAACCTGCAGTTGATGGTCTTGCTTCTATGATATAATTTGTATAGCCTGCCCAAAAGATGGATTGTAGGGCCCAGGTTTCTTGGAACACCCAAATTTATCTATAAAGGTTCCCCATTCTGGGTCGATCACTTTAGATCTAATTCCTGCTAAATTCCACAAAATCATATTAAGCTGCATGCTCTCGTGCTTCCCTGGGGTAAGTTTTGGGTCAAATACTCCTCACCCTGCTTTAGCCATCCTTCCATATCCCTATGTCTATCTATCTTTTCCAGGTTGGTGATGGAAGTGCATGTAAGGACAATGGCAGATTCCCTCCTGATAATGCAATAGTACCATTCTTGAGTCAATCAATCTGATTAATACCATCATTTGTGCCACTAACATTAGTAGCATTTGTGGATTCTCCTATTTGTGTTATAGAGGGCATTTTACTCATGTTAGTGGTTTGATAATCCACAGGGGGCAATTTATGTTTAAGCTGGATTAGGGAACCCTTTGGGGGGAGGTATGCAGGTCTAAATTCACTAGCCCAATTTCATGGTCCTCCTTACTCAACTCTAGGACTATGTAGTCAAACTGCACATTCTGTGAGGGGCAATGTTCACCCCCAAAACGTCCGACCTTATCAGGGAATGACAGTGCATCTGATACCTTACCCAGTGTATCAGTTTGTTTAAGGGACTCACTGTTCTCTTTAGCTCCTATGAGCAATCATGGAACATTAACCATGTATATTCTATGGAGTGAGTTTCCTTATGAATTAGTCTGATTGTGCATGCTTCTCCATCTTGGTGGTCTAATTCCCAATTTCCATCATTCTTCTTGTTGTCCCCAATGCATCGGCTGCAGTGGGGGGATTTGTGGTATTCTTCTATTTTCATTTATCTGATTCCAGCTATGCGCTGGGGCAAAATGTGGGCCTTTATATATGGAGCTGGGAGGACACGTAGAGTCCTTGATCCTTCTGGTGCTCTCCCCATTGGTATTACATGGCATCACATCATCATTATTAAGAATATGTTCCTTCTCATACTGTGTGCTCCCTTGTGTACCCAACCCTGCCATCGGTCCTCCCACCTTTGGCCTATTTACATCATCCTTTCATCTGGCCCCCTTACAAGCACTTTCATCACCTATTGGGTGGGCCAGACCCACCCTCTCAATCATAGACCTTAATTGACCAACTTGGGCTCGTAAGCTGCTAAATTTTTCCCCCATCTGCCCAATGAGATCTCTAAGTTCTCCTAGAGGATCACCCTTCTTCATCATGCTAGATGTTGTGCCCTGGTGAGACACTGTTTCCCACATGGTCATAACATCCCCCATCAGCCAGGAGGCTAAAACGATTTGTACAGGGTATGTCAGGGATGTAGATAGTATTAATAGTATTGCATTAGTCCGTACTGGCCCGGGTTTATCTCTCAACATTCACAGTGCTGACAATCTGGGATCCATTATTTAGATCAGCAGAGACTCCTCCCTCAGAATTAGTCTGGGTTTTGTCGGGAATCTGAATCAATGACTTGGCACCTTTTTGTAGCTTTTTAAATATTCCCACAATGTTTGGCCTGGTGTCAGGACAATCTAGCTTCTTGCCCTTATTAAGAATGGCTTCTTCTTCTTCGATGAGGTTATCTATGTCATCTATTGTGCAGTTTCCTGTAGCATGTTGGGCAGTCTTTTTTCTGGCTGCAGTACCCTGTGGGCTACTCTGGACCTTCCTCTCCCCCATAGTTTTGCATGTAAAGGCAGGCAAAAATTCGGGTAGTACCACAAAGGATTACAATCAGTCAATCCATCAGACCAGCCTTATAGTTAGCAATTGATCATCCTATGCTCCAAGGGTCAAACAAACATTTAGCATCAGTATTTTTACTTTCAGCTTCAGTAAGTCTTAGCAGAACAATGACCTCACAAAGTCCGCCTACGTTGAATCCAAAATGTTTTCAGTGAATTACAGGCATTGGGGGGTGGCCCTGCCCTGTCTCTTCCTGTCTCAGATGGGCTAAGATGGACCCCGTCCCGCACCGTGGTAGACAGAGCGTGCTTATCAGCGCTTGCTGGCAGCCCCTCCTCCCGGGCTCAACAAGTGACTGTTGGGGATTGCAGTCTTGCCCAGCTTACAGATAGGCACAAACAATGGTCTACGGCATCCTGTCCCACCGTAGACAGAGCGTGCTTATCAGCGCTTGTTGGCAGCCCCTCCGCCTGTGCTCAACAGGTGACAGCTGAGGTTTGTAGTCCTCCCCAGCTTACAGGCAGGCATAAACGGTAGTCTACGGTGCATTATTGCATGTATATCTGATACAAGTCATCATCTGTTTCATAGTGGGTGCTAGTGGTCTAGGATCAGAAAGTGGTGATTACTATAAAAATGTAGGAGAAACCTCATGTAAGCAACTGAGAATGAGCTGCTGGATGTTGATTTCAGTAGCAGGGGCTTCTCATCATCAGAATGCTCTCATGTGAGGATGTGCGGATATTTCCCAGATGTGTTCCTAATTATTTAAAGTCCCTACATGTTTACGTGTTTTATAAGTTCCTCTATTGAGAGTGATGGCATACACTCGGTCAGTCTTGTGGTTGTCAGAACTAAAAATGTGTCCTAGAGGCCAGGTAATGTTATGTTGCTATGTTATGTGTATTTCTGAAGCACACTATCAACCTGGGCTATCCTGGCACTGAGTAGGTGTGTGTGCCTAACCTTACCTTTGGTAGGTTGGTTAATTGAAAAGCCAGGGCTTCAGTTTCTTGCAGAATTCAAGAAGCGAGGCGGAGGCTCTGATGTGGAGAGGGAAGTCGTTCCACTCTGTAGGAGCAATGTAAGAGAACATTTGTCCTCCTGATATGGTTCTGTCTATGCATAGAGTGGTTGTAAGTAGGAGTCCTGCGGAGCAGAGGTGTCTGAATGGTTGGTGGAAGGAGATGCAACTGTTCAGGTAGGTGGGGCCTGAGTTGTGGAATGCCTTGAGTGTGTGTGTGAGGAGTTTGAATTGCATATGTTTGTTTATCGGGAGCCAGTACAGATCCCTGAGGTGTAGTGTAATGAGAGTTCTGTGTGGAAGGTTGAGGGGGAGTTGGGCTGCTGAATGGATGGTCTGTGGTCTTCTAGAGAGTAGGCCCCAGTGAAGTTGATGGAGTTTTACTTTGCGGAACTCCATAAAGTACCAGAAAAACTCTGCCTTACTCCACGGAGTTTCGCCAGTGGTGGAGTCTGTTAAGTTGCGTTGCTCGCACTGATTTGTATCACCGGGAGTTTGTCCCGCACTGTAAAATCAGCGTGAACTGCACTATGCATCACACCAGAGGGCGCTGCTGCTTTCTGCTGCTTGAGTAGACATTCTACTAGAGTGGCAGCTTCCTCAACGTGAGCGGCAGATTTCTCAACACGAGTGGTCGCGACCTGCGCCAAAGGTGGGAGGAGGTCTAGTGCGTGATTTTTTTCTCACGAGCACTCACCAACGTAATGTTGGTGAGCCATTCGAGAGAAAAACCTCCGCTCTGTGTCACTTTGCAGACTTTTTTGCAACTCTGTGTGGAGCGCAGAGTGGGCAAAACTCTGTGAACTCCGCTGGCAGAGTTGAATTTTCCACCCACCCCTACTAGAGAATTGCTTGGTAAACATGACGTAGAGGGCGTTCCTACACTCCAACATGCTGGTGACTAGGGCATGAGACAGTTTTTCGTGTGTTTCTTGGAAGACATTGGAAAATCTTCCTCAGCAACTTCAGAGTGTGAAAGCAGGATGCGGTGACGGCATTGACTTGTGCAGTTATGCCCAATTTGCTGTTGATGATTATTCTGAGGTTCCTGGTGTGGGTTCTGGGTATGGGTGCAGGACCGATTTCGGCTGGCCACCAGTTGGCGTCTCATTGTGAGGTGATCTTCCCAAGACCACTACTTCTTTTTTGTCCATGTTGAGCTTAAGAGAGTTTGCTTTCATCCAGTTAGCAACTACAGTCATGCAATCAGTGATCTTGTTTCTTGTGTTGGGGTCCTGTCTGAGAGGAATAGTATGAGTTCCATATCGTCTGTATAGGCAAGGATGTTGATGTTGTGTGCATGGATGACATTGGCCAGAGGTATCATGTATGTGTTGAAGAGGGCGATGAACCTTGAGAGACTCCACTGATGAGTTTGTGGGCTTTTGAGGACTGAGGGGTCTGATTAATAGCTTGTGTTCTATCCGTGAAGAAGGAGCAGATCCAGCGGAGAGTGGGTGCTTGGATGCCAATCTTATGCAGGCATCTGATGAGGATGGGCTGTGAGACCATGTCAATTGCTATAGAGAGGCCCAGTAGAATGAGGGCTGCTGTGTTTCCTTTGACAAGGATCATGCAGATGTAGTCTGTGGCGGCAATGAGTGCTGTTTCTGTACTATGGTTGGACCTGAATAAAGACTGCATGGCATCATGGAGTTGTTGGTTGCTGAGGTGGTTGGTTAGGTGTCAGTTTGTTTGTTTCTCTAAGACTTTGTCGGGTATGGTAGGAGGGAGTTGAGTCTGTAGTTGGAAAGTGTGGCTGGGTCAGCGAATGATGTCATGAGGTGGGGCATGGTGGTGGCATGTTTCCAGGTTTCTAGACATTTGGCTGAATTACCACAGGCATTGAGGATGGCTGTTAGTCCTTCACTGATTGATAGGAGTCCTTTGGTGAAGGCGTGGTGGGGCACGGGTCTGGTGGAGCCCCCGAGTAGATGGTCTTCATGGTGGCAGTGGTGATGGCAGGCCACAAGGTCAAGGCTCATTAATCGGCTGTGATGAGAAGTTGACTTGCAATGGAAATGGGCCAGGTTGGAGGTCAAAGTTGCTGTATATGGATTTTGTTACCGAAGAATTCCATCACAACTTTTTTTCTAAGGTGCCTGGGCACATGGTTAAAAAAAGTGATACATGCTATGATCTGTGGTCTATGACTGACCAACATGTTTCATTGCTGTGTATCTTTGTGGCAAATTCATCAGGCCCAGAGGACCACAATATCATCCATAGTGCACCTCAAACCCTCTGTCCCCAGGGTGAGAGCCTACCAGTGAACGAGGTATTCAGTGTTGTAAAAATGTGTTCCTTCATGACCACCTGCAGAGATGGCAGTCCCCTGTAGCACATTTACCTCCAACCCTAAATATCCCCTGTAGCCCCTGCACTAGGGACACTGAGCCCTAAAACACATTGCTTCCCCTTATGAACAAAATACAGGTCTGCTAACTTTGTCATGGTGTCACCAAATTTATGGGATCAAAAGACATTGCAATGTATATTTAAACACTTCATAATTATACTATCTTTCAATGAGATTCAACAACATATTAAATGAATTCACCATTTCTGTCAATAAAGATGACAATATTCAGTACTGTGTTATGTTATGTTACTAGATTTCACAAAGCGCTTGATTACCAGGTAAGTTTCTTGGTGCTGGGCAACAGGAACAACACACTGCTTACAGAGGACTAATCATAAGCTTGTCTGAAAAGCCAAGTCTTCAGAAGTGTCCGAAAAACTCTTGTAGCTGGAGGTAGGTCTGAGCTCGGGAGGGGAAGAGATTCATGTGAGTGGACCTTAAGTTGCGATTGGGAATGTATGTTTTAATTCTAGATGATATAAATGCAGGGCTTTTCCATAGAGAGATTTAAAAATGATACTGCTCGTCTTGAAGACAGAATGTTGTTCCACTGGTAACCATTGAAGCTGTCTCAACAGGCGAGTTATATGGCAGCATCTAGGCTGTTGAAAGATTAGCCTTGCTGTCTGATTTTGAGCCAGTGGAAGTCTTTGATTAAGACCCTTGGGGAGACCAAGATACAAGGAATTAGAGTAGTCTAACCTAGATATAACTAAGGCCATAATGACCTGAACTGTGTAAAATAGGAGGATGCAACTGTTCTCAGTTGTGGTTTCATGAACAGATTCTTATTAATGAGGACTCCGAAACCCTTTACTGTGTTCTTGGGCTGGGGGGAGTACCCATCATAGAAGGCCAGAAAGAGGGCTTACATAGAACAAGCTTGTATTGAGTGATGACAATCTCTGTTCTGTCAGAGTTTAGTTTTAATTGATTGCTATTCATCCAATCGTGGATAAACAACATAGTATTCTGAAATGTGTACGTGATTTCGAGGGAGTGATTGATGGTAAACAACAGCTGCAGATCGTCCCCAGAGTTATAGACTCTAACTTGCATTTTCTTTAAGGTTTGCACTAGTGGACAAATATACAAATTAAAAAGATGGGGTGAAGGGAAGATCTCTGGGGTACTCCATTTGTTAGCTGATCCTTGGAGGAATTAAAGGGAGATAGCCAAACAGATAGCCAGCGGTTACTCATGAAGGACACAACCCAAGCCAGGGCTGAATCCTGTAAACCCACAGTCCTGACATGGCCGATCAAAAGCTCATGGTTGACCGTGTTGAAGGCCGCAGATAAATCCAAAAAGACCAACACTTTGATGACATCGCTGTCGGCTTCTTCCCGCATGTCATCTATGACTGAAAGGATGACCACTTCAGTTGAGTGAGCTGGCCGGAATCCTGCATGATGGAGGTCCACGAAGCTTGATTCCTCTAAAAAGAGCCAGTGATGACTAGCAATGTGTGTTCTAACACTTTTGCTAGGAAAGGAAGCAATGAAATTGGCAGGTAATTTTCCAGAATAAGTGGATCCTCACCCAATGTCTTTTGGAGCAGGACGCTATAGCAGTTAACAAGTCTTTCTTCTATCTTTACACTTTCTGTGAGCAACCACAAGTCCTACAAACAAATGTCCCTTCACTTTAGAGACATAACACTAAATGTTGCAGCTCCAGGAGTGCTGGAAATTTGGATAATGTCTCCTGGGCCATGAATTCCCCTACCTGAAAGACTTAGAGTAGCACTTAAAATTTCTAAGTAAGGCTCCTGTGTGGGCTTCAGTACTTATTGTCATCCTCCAGAGCCAAGAATCACTTCTGGTGGTGCCAGTGCCTACCTGGGGCACTACCAAACCAACTATGCAAGAGCCTATGGAGTAAGCATTTCCACAGCTGATCCCAGCCTGCAGAGCTGTTTTCAATAGGGCCACCAGCTGCATCTTTTTCTGTTTTAGAATACACTCTCAGGCGGGGCTTTTTACTTTTGGACTGGACACCTCTGCACCACGTAGGATACCAATCCACGCTGCTGTGAACCTATGATGGTTTTCATGCACACCTGTGTGGCCATGCCAGCCATCTTGTCTTCCTGCCTTGCGCTCTCTTCACTGCTGGCAGGAGAGTCAGCTGCTCCATTGTCTCCAAGCCACAGTAAGCATGGGCAATAGCAGTTGTTTAGTGTGCTCACCACTAGCCCCAGGGTCAGTGAGCAGGAAAGGCAGACTACAAGGCTACCAGGGCTAAGGCCACCCCCAGAAGTATGGCTGAGTAGAACACATGTAGTGATCAAGGTGAAGTCTTTTCCTGGGGGTACTGGTCCCCTTTGGAATTGGAAAGGGTAATTGAGCAGAGCACCGTACATGCCTGCCCTTCGTGGGAAAACCCCAGAGCCATGGCTGTCCTGGAGGCCAATAAATACAGGGATCATGCAACATGCGCTCTGTTGCCTCCTGTTCACTGGGCCTCTTGTGCTTCTCATGGGGAAAGTAAATACTGAACCATTGAACAAGGTATTGATCTTCTAGGTCCACACCCCTTGAATTTGCTGCAGACAAGCACTTCATTCCTGTTTAGGAATATCTTGCCCTGTTGGACCATTTTTCACATAGTTTGACACATTTTGGTCTTGCTGTCATGAGCGCACCACCAGGAGGATTGATTTAAAGGCTTCTGGTCTCTAAAGCTTTGACGTTTTCCTGGAGTTGATTTTACAACTGCTTTCCTTCCAATGAGTGAGAGGTCAGGTCCTGTTCTGCTGCCCTTAACCCATCGCAGCCTACTTGTTGTGGGAGCACCCAGGACTTGCTCCTCTATTAGGTCCTGGTACTTCTTGGCTGTGGGTTTTTTCTAAGGAGCTCCTGGAGGCCTCAATGGAGGTTACTCCCCCTGCCTACACTCCCGACGCTCAAGGGCCACCTGGAAATATTGCAGGCATCTGTTCGATCAGCAGGAGTCAGGTGGTTCCAGTGTAATTTCCATCCTTGTACAAGTGCTTGTTTGAGCAGGGATCAGAATGTAGCCCTTAACTTGTAAAGAGGGCCATACAATGAAATATAAAATGATAAACAACTTTGGGATTGCTGCCATTTTATGATGCTGATCCTACCAACCTCTGACATTGGGAGGGAAATCTATTGCTTTACATGAGTTTCAATCTTGTCAACAATGACCCTTTGTTTTCTACGGTCATTTATCCTATGCCTTGTGTATGTGAATACCTATATTTCTAATAAAGTCTAATTAGAAACTACTTCACAGCATGTAATAATTTAATGGGTGATCTGGGATAGATTTGGATTCTGTAATACTACCACTACTACTACTGCTAATAATAATAATAATAATAATCATTATCATCATCATCCTTAGTGGGATGGCTGTTATACAACCTGGCTGATCTGGTAATTCCAAGCTGCATACGTCTACAGGATCTAATGTTCACGTGTACTTTGTCACAATGTCACAACAAATACTCTTTGCCAGGCTTTAGTAACTGAGTAATAATGCCTGTCTAATAGTTTGGGGGAAAGTGCCAGAAGATATGGACTCTTCATACATTGGGAGAAGCTGGGGTGCAAGAAAATGTATGTACACTTTATAAAGTTCAACTAAAAATACATCCATTGCCAGTGATTTACCACCTGTCAGTTACTTAATAATGTTTTTTTCTTCCTTCGCCCTTTTTTTTCTTGGGATCATCTGGCTTGGTGGAATACACATGGCCCGAATAATAAAAAAAGTTGTCAAAGTACAGGTTAAGATCTCCACTGAAACATGGACATACATTTATCTACTCACGAAGATTCAAAGGAAAAATATTAGTGCAGCTTATTGGGTGTACTCCTGGGAAAGTCATAGTTGTAACTTTCCTATTGAGGCTCCCATTCCCACTATGCAGGGGTCCCCAGAGAACTTAGACCAGCCCTTGGGCGTAGTAAATTTGAGACCTTGTCCCAGGGTGGAAAGGTGAGGGAGAGATTTTTGGGGATGTCCACTACCTTTCAACTTTGTGGGTGTTCACCAAACTTGCAAGGTGAACCTCACCTTGGAACACCCACTTTCTCATGCATGGAGTTGGAGATCACCTCACTTAAAATGAGTCATGTACTTATGTTTACAACTGAATTCACCTATGTGATTGAGGCCCATAGATTTACCACCAGAGGACGTACCAGGAGTCTTTCCATGGAGAACTGTACATAGGCAGCGACCAACACAATGAATTATAATAAGAAGACAAGGGGTACTCTTCCCTTAAAAAGCCTTTGAGGAGGACTACTCTGCTGCCTTTTGCAAAGGATGCTCTGACTCAGATTAGCAGTGAGCTGCACCGACTGGATGCACTTGAAAGTTATAGATGGAGTCCTATCCAACGCATGGAACACTCTCTTTAAAGCAAATTTGCATGGGCTCTGTTGTTGGGGCTTTAAATAATTGGGACTGAGTGCCATCCTTTCCTCTTGGCTGGAAACAGTTGAAATGTTCCTGTATAGTCACCGCTGGCCTGCTTTGCTGCTGACCTTGTAATTTGAAAGTCCCAGACACCCTAACGAAGTCCATAGAGTATATTCAGCACCTAGAAGTCTGCTCTACCCCTCACAAACGACCATAGGAGGCTGCCTCAAGAACCTCTTGCTACAAATACAGGTTAGCTAAGTTGTCACACTGCCAGCCAAGTCCACTCCCTCCCTAACAATCTGTTATTGTACTTATCACCCCCTGATCCTGCTTTCTGTGGAGATGTCAGCATGCAGTTGGCCTGTGTGTGAGCAAAAAGAGACAGGCCTGAAGTGACCCAGTGGGTGCCCTTTTTGTGGTTGAATTGACACTGTTGTCCTTCTGGATTACATGGCTGTTCATCCGTAGCACCATAAAGGAATACAACCCACTCTCCCACCTCCCCGGCAGGCAGCGTTTGTTCAAGTGCTTCTAGGGCCCCCAGTTACCAAGATATTCCTACTTTAAGAAACCACCACAACCTCACCCCACACAAGTGGATAGTCTTAGCTAACAGGACATTGTCACTATTTCTCCTGAATTTCTAGGAGCATTTCCTCAATTTTCAGGACTGATGTAAAGTGACTGTGATTACTTGCTGTGCTTCTTTGCTTTCAGCTGTTCGGTGTTTATGTAGATCAGGGTCACAAAAGGTAATGTTTGCAAACCCTTAACAAGGTAACTGATTTTTGATGAAGGAATGTGATGCTCCATTTTAAAGTTCATTGTTCATTATCAGATAGCCACAGCGAACAACATATTTCCCAACATCGTTTACATTTTTCTACCTCTTTACGGTAACCGCTTTGTGCTCTTTTTGTTATTTGATTTTCAGGAGGACTGTGGTGTTTGGGATTACCCAGTGATTGCAAATGGTGCGCCGTTTTATTATTCCGCGGCCGTAATATTATCACAGTGTTGTTAGTGCATTACTGGTGTATTCTCTATTGAGCTTTTGATCTTTTTTACCATTTGACTTTTGTTTTTACGGTGCATACACCTATGTAATAAGATGATTTTAAAGTGCAATGCCTTTACACATTTAGGACTGGGCAATGACATCCTGATTTCGTCTTTAATAATTGCAAGACTAAACAATTAAGAAACGGGTCACTACCCAGAACATTTAAATGAAATACTTCATACCTCATGAATCTTCTATTTCAATATTTTATGTCCTGTTTCACTTCATGTATTATAGTATTTTCATAGCTTGACTGCCTTAAAATAAATGTATAAATTATTTGCTATTGTCGAATTTGCTGTGCCATTGCCAACACGTGTTTCGTGTTCTTTGCCGCTTTCTCGAGTCCCAATTGGTGTGATTTTTGTTCTGATGATATTTCTCTTTTAAAATGATATCATATTTTCCAATATTATTTCATATACAATAAAAACAAGTAGCGACAAAAAGTACTTGCATGGGATGCATTATAACCTTAGACATAAAAAACTAAGTGGCATATTCTCAAGGAACTATCGCCGAGTTAACAGCACTTTATCTCTGCCAAAGTTGCGATAAAATTATCGCCCCATTCACAAGCTGGTGCAAACAGCCGATATCACCAGTTTACCTGTGATAGCACCCACAAAAAACATCGCCACAGATGAGCCCGGCAACTATCGCTAATGAGATGCAGAGTAGGCGTTCCCGAGCAAAAAGCTGTGACAACACCACAACGCAACATTCACAACGACCAGCCAGATCGGTGATAAGAACACAAAACAGGCGATAGGGTGCGTTAGCAGCAGGAAATTAACACCTGCTCTGACCTGGTGCAAAGTCGGATGACAACCTGCACCAGAAAAGGGAGCCCAGCCCACAGCCACACCTGAAGAACAACAGATGCCATGGAGCTACTCATCATGCAGCTCGGAGCCCCAACAGGGCCACAACACCCACCGCCACCACCCCCAGTCCCCCCACCCACCTCTGACCCCCCCGCCCCCCCGGACCCCTGCTGCCCCGCCCCCGGACCACCACAGAGGCAGCGCAGACAAAGACAGCGGACCTTCAGGAAATGCACCAGCCTCACAGACTTAACCCCAGAGAATGTCATTGCCCACTACAGACTCAAAAGGCCAACCATACTCCGCATCCTGAACATCATTGCCCACAGGCTGACGATACCAACACAGCGGACAACCAACATCCCACCTCAGACAAAGCTGCTGGCTGTGCTGCACCTGTTGGCCTCTGGGACATTCCAACCAACAACCGCCGGAGTCAGAGGAGTCTCACAGCCAGCCCTATCCAAGTTCCTCAAACCTGTCCTGGATGCCATCATCAGCTTGGTACCCCAGTACCTATACTTCCCCCACACTGCGCAGGAACAGCTGGAGACCAAGCAATGCTTCTACACCATAGCTGGCTTCCCGCACGTGTTGGGGGCAATTGACTGCACACATGTCCTACTTGTGCCCGCTGCCGAAACTGCACACAATTACCGCAACAGGAAGCACACGCATTCCATCAATGTGCAGGAAATAGTGGACCACCGGGGACTCTTCACCAATGTCGTCGCCAACTACCCAGGCAGTGTGCATGATTCATACATCTTCCGACAGTCCATCATCAACCGGCGCTTCCAGGATGGCACCTACGGAAATGCAGTGCTCGTTGGTAAGTACCAAATGAACACACCCCACACCTCAACTCCACAATCCTGCAACTCACAACTCTGGGAATGCACATGTTACAAACTCACATACAACATGCCCACCCACCACACACGACAGCACAACGTACTGCGGTAACCTGGGCTAGCCATGTACATGAGCCATCAATGGCATGGCACCTCAGCCACACAATATCAGTATGTGGGGAGAGGTGGGAACCAGGCATGTGCGAAGGAGGCAAGTGATCCATGAATGCGAATGCACACAATGCCAAGTGTGGCGTGGAAGTGCTGGCCAGACTGCAGTATGCAGACCACAGACATATCCATGTCGACACATACTGCTGGTGGTGGTAGTGTTGTGGAAAGTGGGCGCAACCATGTCACCCCAGCAAGTGGGGAAGATCTCGGAAATGTAGCTTGTTACGTCCCCCCGGTAATCTTGTGCGGAGTGGGCTTGCCCGGCATACGCCAGGCTAGCGTAGGGTTGTGAATAAAAAGCACGTAGCCCTGGGCGTGGTTCTCTTCCGGAATGGCCAACGTGGCTGCAAGGGCAGCGTCTCTCACCCCGCCACGAGGCCGACGCCGTGTGCGGCGGTGCCTGCGATCCTGTGCGCCTGCTGCAGCCCGGGCCGCTGGTCCCCGAACCAGTCTCGTCTGCCCCTGCGCTTCCATCCCTCACTGCTCACCTGCCAACACCGGCGTGTCTCCTAGAGGGCCCACCATGTGCCGGTGCTAGCTCAAAGCCAGAGGCCCGCGACCTTGGCACCATCCTCAGACCATCAAGGCCTCCGCAAGCAAGGCCCGCAGTACTCGTTTCACGTTGACGTACTCCACCGGCATACACAGCGGTCAAGTAGGTCACACATTTGGAACTGAGTCTTGATTACACAATGGCAGAGTACATATTTATGGCACCGTTTATATCACTGTTCTCCCTTCGATGTGGTGCCACCAACTCTGTGCATAGTATTCCGACCACACGTGTCTGTGGGCCCTTGCGGACTTCTGCCTTCGGCCTACACAGCGGTCCAGCAGGCCTCACACCAATCCAATACAGTCCGTAACAGGCAGGACACGGCATCGTCGCAGGGTGCACACCCGCTCAGCTCTGGTGCCTCCACCTCCGTCAACCATGAATCTTCTCCACATGCCATTTCAACGCTGTGTGTTAGAGATCCAGGAGGAGCTAGCTGACCGCTGCTTCCGGCACACACTGCAGTCGAGTAGGACACACAATTGGAACTGAGTCTTGATCTGTTCATTGCAGAGTTTATATCATTGTACAGGCCTCATCGCAGACTGCATCCCCTTCCAGCTCTGGGGCCACTGACGCTGTGCCACGGGAGTCATGGACACTCTCTGGTTGAACGTTGGTGGCGTCTGAGTCTATGGCCTGGGGGTTGTCTTCATCATCCTGTAGCTGATACTGACATTGTGGGAAAAAGGGGACTGTAGCATTCAACTCCTCCATATTGCCTGTTTCTGCTTGCTTCTGCCCTCTGCATCATGCCCTGGATGGACACCTTCCACTGTCCCCCGTAACACTCCGCGACATTCTCCTTGGACATCAACGAGGACCCGCTCCGCTCTCGTGGCCCTACCTCAGTGCATCGTAAGTCACCGTCCCGTGGCGGTGTGCCTGTGCCGGCCGCTGAGCATCCGGGGCCACCGACTCTGTGCAGCTCAAGTCATGGACCCTTGCTGTTTGTACTTTGAACTCCTGATTGTCTGATCACTGTTGTAGTTGTTGCCAGCACCAACCAACCCCTGAGGGGTGGTTTACACTGCCCAACACCCATCCAGCACAGGCGTCACTGGACGTGTGACCCTGGCAAGTAAAGGTGCTGGGCGCACGTGCCCGTAGCCAGTTCCAGAAATTATCTCAGTGTGTCGGTGTGGTCATTCTCTATGCATGTGGGCCCGGGCCATACCACATTACATTGTGCTGTGTACAGCGTGCACAACCTTGTCACCTCAGGCAGTGGGCTGGACCTGGAACATGTATCTGTGTCGGACCCCCCTATGAGCATGAGGGAGTGGACCGGCGTACGGCAGTGCGGCTTCGGGGTGTGGTCATTCAACACGTGGCTCTGGGCGTGATTAAGTTTAGGCCTTGCCAAGGCAGTAAGTAATGCGTGTGTATCCGGTGTAGTATCGGCGCCACCCGTCACACTATATACAATGTTGCTATGTAGCATGCCCCCGGAGTACGGGCTCGGCTGAGGGGTAAATGAGGGTGCACAAGCCCGCTTGGGGTCAGGGATCAGACATGCCAACTGTTGTGTGTGTCGCTATTTCCGCAGCATAAGCCAAAGGTCTACCCTCAACTGCATGGCGAGTTCAGCCAGGCATGAACTCTACATCTGTGTCCGCCCTGTCCTTACCATAGGCCTACACACACGTGTCCGTCCACCTTCAGCGCACAACATCACTGTGTCGTTGTCAGGCTTGTGGACATGCGCAGACAGGCATGACAATAGTGTGCCGTAGGGGTGCAAGTGATGCAACCGCGCTGTGCACACTAGTGAATGGGCTCGGGGGGAGGGAGGAGCAGCAGTGAGGCCACATAATTCACTTTGATGCCGCTCATTTGCAACAAGCAGTACATGTCATGCAGGAATCACAAAGTCACACATATCACACACCAATGAACAACTGAGCCTGCCAACACATCATGCAGAACCAACTATTGACTCATGTCTCTCTACACTGTCACAGGTGACCAAGGATATGCACTCTGCACTTGGATGATGACACCCCTCCGAGCCCCGAACACACAGGCCCAGAGGCAGTACAATGTGGCCCACAAACGCACCAGGGGCATCGTGGAACGCACATTTGGCGTGTTGAAGTCACGTTTCAGGTGCCTGGACGTCACAGGTGGGAGGCTCCTGTACAGCCCAGACATCGTGTGCAAGATGATCGTTGCATGTTGTGTGTTGCACAACATATGTGTACGCAGCAAGGCCCCATGGATACAAGTGCCAGATGCACCGGAAGATGATGATGAGGATGAGGCAGGTGGACCAAACCCCACTGCAGCCGCAGCAGGACTTGCCCGTAGGAACACCATCATTGACAATTTCTTCACATGAGCACGTCACATTGTGACAGTCCTTGGCAATCATGGGACAGTACAAAATGACCACAGGCACAGCATGTGCTAATAAATGCATTCAAAATACAGCCCGCCAGTTCTGTGTGTCGCAGTTAGTAGGGAATCCCACTCTTCGGCGTTTCACATGTGTCCAAAATCATTCCATTTTGGCTGCCATTTGTGACCTACAGGTGACAACAGGGCTCCTTTTGGGGTCAGATATGTACCACCATGATGCAGGGATGCCCCCTGTGGCTCAAGTACCACAACATGGGCAACATGTACGTAAGCGGGAGTCACTGCCCCTACATTCGTCCACGCTTTCATGGTGGATTGATCATGGTCATGACACGTCTGTGTGCAGGAGGGGTTGCTTGTCCCTCTGCAATGTGAAGGGGAGATGCGGTTTCAATGTGTGTTCCATGCATGTTTCAGCATTGGCGCAGTTTACATGCAGACTGCATGTCAATGTACATTGTGACTGTGAGGAGATGCCTATTTGATGCGGGACAATGGTCATTTGTTCTACGTCACAGATGTGTGGTTGTGCTCGTACATTGTCATCTCACCGTTTTTTTACTCTGCTTTTATGGTGCATTTTCCCGCATGACGCGTGGGAATTGCAGGCCTATCGCTGGTTATCGCTGATTTTTGTATCGGGATTGGCATCATCGCTACTATTTTTGCGTTTGTGTTTCGCGTTTTTTAGGCGTTGCGTTGATTTTAACACGTTCATTTGACGCGTTAGCGTGGGACTATCGCATGGGGCCGCCGTGTTGTGAATACCACGTTAACACGGAGTTGTTTTCCCGCAATAGACTGCGATGTGAAGGGTTGCGTTAAGGTAATTTTGTGGTAGTTATCACACGTTCTTGAGAATATGCCCCCAAGAAAATAAATTAACACAGTAAAACGATTTAAAGTATTAAAATGAAAGATTCAGAGAGTACGAAGCACTTTACTTAAATGTACTGTTGTAATTACAACATTTCATAAAACTGGCAACTCCAACCGTAATTTCAGGAATTGGTGTCCACTGTGGGCCTGTCTAGTCATTTCCATACAACTGATCTTAAAGTAAATAGATGGTATCATTCATCACAACAACGCAAGCAACTACAAAGTGTGTAACCACTTTATTTCTGGAATGCCTTGCTTTGCTGAAATGTTCCATTATAATAACAGCAGTCTCTGTAACAATCACCTTTCGTTCCACAGTGCTGAAATACCACCTACAGTCTTCCCATCTTCTATGCTTTCCCACCCCCATTATCTCCAGTAGTGGGGTGTCTAAAATATGTGTGAATATGTCCAAGCGTATTTGTGAGAGTCATATCTATGTGGAGTCAGGGATATTACTACAGTAAAATACATATAATAAGCACATAATTCACATATTCAAAGAGCTGCGAGAGTAGGATGATAAATAACTAAAAAATGTCGGTACGGGGGCCGACTTCTTATTTTCACTGGAGTGTTTGCTGACATAATTATTTGCTTATTAAAGACTTTTACTGTTACTTTCTTTACTCTGAAAAGTGTCAAAGATCGCTGCATTGCGAAGTATAGATTTGTTTTGGCCCTGATGAAGCGACATGTTGTCATGAAACACGTGTTGGCCAATGAAAACTCTTGAACTAATAATAATAAAGCTCATTATCCATCCATCATTCGACAACATAGTATTAATAGCTAAACTGAAGGACCTCAAAATAAAGTATTTTTTTATCTATTCGTCTAATGTTGTCACTATTCGTATGGAATGCAGCACAGCTATGCTCTCGTTTTTCTTTTGCCACTATGATTTCCCACCTGTTCATCTGACCCACATATCTATGTTCCCAAATAGATTGACTAATTGGGCTGTGTTCAGAACTCACAATTGAGTGTGCTGCTCTGACACGAAATTCAAATTGCTTAATTGCTTGGATACCGCCTGTAGACTTCTCTTTCTCACTTTCATTATTGTCAATCACCTCCTTTCTTCATTGAGAAATACCTTATTGATCATAAGGTGCATCATCTTATTGGCCTAAATTCATGGGAATATTGAATACTTTAGAGGGTATCAAAATAACAATTCTGCCTGGCACATTAGAGTTATGAAGATATAATAGGAGAAAATATCTTCTCTCGTATGTACATATCATTGGTGGGGTTTGTATGAGATCATGCAATTAAATAAGTTAATTCTAACATTTACCACTGCTGCCGCATTCACTGTCCCGGATTCTTGTCAGGTGTGTTTAGCAAAAGCAAATCAGAAACAGCAATATTTTAGAGATATACCCTGCAGTGCAAAGTCAACAGTTACACAATATTTGTTTCTGTAAATGCAAGTAAATTTTCACAGAGAAACAGAATTTCTGTAGTACTACTTCAGGTCGTATTTCACATACTCATTAAAACTTTTCACAAAGGTTCGAGCATGGATCTAGGCCCTTCCTATCTCTTTTGTGGGGAGCTCTCCACCAAGTTCGTAGAATTAAGCACAAATAGATCTATGTTTTAGGTGTAAATTAGGTCTGGGTGGAATTTCAATTAAGCTGGAGTAGTTGGGGTAGTGTCAGTAATTCTGCATTACTCTTTGACGCTGAATTACCGGTAATCATGAGATTACTTCTGCTTGCTTTATGTGGGGGAAAAATTACCACAAAGAGCACATTTAACAACCACGCGCGTCCGCACGAGCTCTCTAACCAGGGTGTGCTGCATTTAGCGCTATTTCTTAGCGCAAAAATGAATTCTCGCTTCTATTTTGGACACAAGGGAGCGGCAAGAAATAGCCCTAAATGCAGAATTACTCTTCTTTCGCTAATTCAGCGTAATCTTGCAGAATTCTTAGGAACTTCCTTATGATTTCGCTACACTGAATTACACGAGTTACGCCCACCCCTGGTGTAAATGTGTGAAGACCATGTGGAATGGCTGGAAAATGTGGAATCTTTATTACAAAATTAAGGTATTATAGGGCAAATCAAGAGGGGCACAGGCAGAGTAAATTACAGTTAACAAAGTTACACCCACATCTACTGAAGTAGTAGAAAATCCCAAGGAAATTTAGATTTCAAGTCAAATACCACACATAGCAACACACAGGTGCTGCAATGGAATCACATATCGAAGGCAGCAGGGAATAACACTCCCAACACAAAGCTCAAAACCAAAAACAATTGTCAAATAATTCAACACATTATAGACACCTATCAAACGATATTTTAATTTTTTGAAAAATAAAACTAAGAAAAAAAGTCACAAAACTTTAGTCATTTCAGAAACCCATATGAAGCATATTTTAGAAATGTTAAAATAACAGATGCACATATTAGAAAAATCCACACAAAAATTTAATGAATGAAACATATACACAACACGTTTGACATCACTCACAACTCTACACACACTTAAAGACATATCACAACACAAGTCCTAAACAAAATGCACAATACAACCACACATGAAAATAACATGTCCTTATCCCAAAACTGTATGGGGAAATCTCCAAGACCCAACCCCTTCCCTAGTGGAGTTTGAAGTCACATGATAATAGGAGTCTTAGAATGGTGCTCCTCCTGGCTAGGAAGAGCAGACTCCTCTGACATTGGGCTGTATGCCTCCCCAGAAACATTGAACAAGATCCAACGAGTCCAGGGCCTAAAGCTGCCACTCCTGTACCAAAAATGCCCACTTATAACAGTAGAGGCTGTGATTCACCTGAGACACTCATGAGTCCTTACAGGCATCTTTTTTCTCTCCCCATCAATGTTCTCAGACACATTTTAATGAGACCTTAATGCATGTTTTCACTGAGCAGAAGGCTATTGTGAAGGGTATTGGCAATGTTATTGCTGTTCCCCAGGCCCTTTAAGATGCCCACACAGTCCATAAACAGAAAATCATGTGCTTACTGTTCTCTTAGACATCCACCCTGCCTTCCCCATGCACCCCTCAAATACTCACCTATTGTCTTTGTTAGTCTCTGTTGGTCTTCCATCACTAGCCTCCATCACTCCCAAAGTGTCTTTAAGCTCTTGAGGTGTTCGGTTTTGCCCTGTCAATGACCATGCCTGAGCCAGTGGAGATGGTTGAGATGAACATCACAATGGAAATTGAGAAGGCTCAGGGGCTCCGGCCCCCAAACCAGGGCACCAACGAGAATACCATATTTGAGTTGGGGAATTCATTTTTATTTGTGTAGGAATATTTGGACTGTTTGTTGCCTTGGATTTTGGTTTTCGACATTTGTACTTCTCTTAGAATATTTCATTTGAACTTTTGACTTTGCTTTGCCTTCTCTTCCCCTTTGACTGCTGTAAATAGATTTTGCATTGACAATGCTACTCTTATTGTCTTTTGTTCATTCCCCTCAGAGTTACTTCTACCTCCCAGGACTCATGAACTGTTTTAGTTAGGACAGTTTTGATTCAACCTGTAAAACAAATCACTAGACCCTATGCCCCTTGATAGATCATATTTATTTAAATTAGATACACCTTTTTGTTTTGAAATCCAGCTTGATTATGTTTTTGTTGTGTGAATTCTGTGTACGCATGTCTATTGACAATGTGTGTGTCTGATGGCCTGAAGGCACTTAGCCTATGATCACGATTGGTCCACACCTTCCATTCCAATTGTAAATAATTCCATCTTTAGTGAAAAAGTACAACTGAGATGACACACAGCGGAAAGCTAGGTGCAAAAGATGACAATTCTCCACTCACCTGAAGACCAGGGATCTGCAAGAGTGTAGATATTCCACCCAATCCCCTCAATACCAATCCTCAACACACGGAGTATCAAGGGTGTTGGCGACTAATCCATGTGGGGAAGGGTTTTGGGGTAGACAAGGTAAGGGAGAAGACACTTTCTCATCTCAATGCTTTGCATCACAAGTAATCATCTCTCTCTGGTTAGTCAATGAATGGTTCTGTGCACTGGTATCTTAACCTATTCTGCTCTTGTGTTTTCTGTGTTTCAGGAAAATACAAAGATACATACATTAATACAGACCATATTGGGTGAGCTTCGTTGGAACAATTGGAATGTAAGCTGCAACCAAATACATTTAAGGTGATTCACCCTTACACACCATTTAGTTCTCTATTACTCAATAGAGAATATCCACAGGACTCTTTGATAGTTGCTTTACAGTATTGTTGTAACATAAGCGTACAACACATTCTCCAAAGTTGTTTACACTGGAGAGAGAATAGGAAATTTGACCCCTTCAATGTCTATCACCTTCCCTGAAATGGTTTAGATTTGAGTGGGAATATTAAATGTGCACTTTCAATGATTCAGAAGTTGGGACTGGAGCAGTTTTGGAATTTCCGCTGAGAGAAGTTCATGGAGAGAAATTTGTGTATTTATGCCATGGACTTGAACTGATTGATATGCATTTACTAATACATTTTCCAAAATTGAGAGAGGATGCAGGAAAATGGTATGAGGAAATGCATAAGTTGACGCAATTTTCTCAGATGCTGTAGGCAGTTTTGAATATGCTGTTTGAGATTGTGTTTCCTAGTGATTTGTGGGCTGAGTGTAAGGCTGTTGTTGGATGTCCTACACAAGAGCCAACAAGGATTGCTTTAAGTGGTGCTCCTTCTAAAGAAGTAGAGGATCACTGACAAAATATTGTGGTAAACAGTATCGTTAACAAAAATATTGTGTCAAAAATATTGTTTACCACAATAGTATGCTGCTATACGTTTCAATATAAGTATAAAAATATTGGGAAAAAATATAGTTGACACTAATATCATCCAAAAATAGACAAAAATATAGATTTTTTAATATAAATAGAGTTTAATGTAGTACATGTTAAATATTCAAATATATAAATGTTATATAATGCAATATAAATAGTTTACTAATATTTAATTCTACAGACTATATGCATATATGTGTTAGTATATATATATATCAAAAAGCTCAATCCCTTACGTTTCTTCTTTGAAAAAAAAACACTCAGGCATGAACTCCTCTTTTAGCTTCTGTGCGTATTTATTTAAACTCACTCCATGCCATGACGCGTTTCGGTCACTTCACGTGACCTTGATCACATATATATATATATATTCACTTAAAAAAACAAAGGTTACAGGGACGTTATAGTTAGGAAATAGAATTTGGAAAACCTTAGAAATTAACTGAAAAAAACAAAGGTTACAAGGCCATTATAGTTAGGAAATGGTATTAAACAAACTTCAGAAACTCACTGAAAAAAACAAAGGTTACCAGGATGTTATACTTAGGCTCAGGTTTCAGCCATACAAAACCAGTGAAATTCAGCAGTTAGAGTTAGCTGAGCTAATCATAACTAGCGCCCCCGCAAGCACTGCTTAAGACATCACTGATGGGTCTGTCGGGGAGAGACCAATTGCTTAGTACATGTAGCGAATTAATCAGCAAAACTAAAGTCGTTTAAGACTATTAAATGGAACACACAGGAAAAGATTTTTTCAATGAGTAGTACTTACTAGTTCGATTCATGGCTGTCATTTTTTATAAACCTCAACACATAAGTGACATGTAAATTAAGTGAATCAAGTGAACAAGGTGATATGAGTGACACTGTGATATATTACATGAAATGTACATGAAATATACAAAAATTGAGGAATAAAAAAGAGGAGATCTGCCCAAACAAATATTTCTATAATTTTTCTCAGTCCTTTTATTACATGCTTTTCTTGGGGCTAAGAGAATTGTGGGGCATGAGCGAGAATAAATGTTAACCTTTCGACCCTGTGGTTTGCGCAACTGAAATGTGTCACTCAGCGCTGAGGGTTATTCATTAACTGTGTGCTTAAATCAAAACGAAGACTCCATGAGAGGGTGGCTGAATGTTCGCCTTGCCTCTGATTGATCAGACAAGATCCCAACTTGGCTTGTGCTTTGACTGCACAGCTGGTAATCCTCATACGACCACCCTTAAAACTTTGGATCATAATTAATACAACCATCACAGGCCCTCAAACCTGATGAATGTTTCTGGATATATGCCATCCACCACTATTGAAATTCAGATGAGCGTGGACTTTTATCAATTCTTGGTCTTGGCTGTCAACTACTGCTTTAAGTCCTGAGGAAGACCCACTGTGACGCATTTCTGAAGCAAGTAAAGTTTATTATATCACATTTCATTGGATGGTGTAAGTAAAGTAGTGATTAAAACTAGGTTGCGCAATACATTTAAAATAACAACATATGTGATTGCTTATGAGGAATATGTTTGTAATTACTCACACTAAGTCATTCACTGAGGGCCTGTAATGGTCGATTCCCATCCAATAGTCCCGGGAATTTTACTTTTAATAGACCCGGGCAGGCATCAATCTTAGATTACATCTTGGTTGACGTCAGCTTATGGCACAGGGTTCTCGATTTTAAGGTCATTCCCCGTCACGAGAGTGACCATAATTCTCTGGTTTTAGAAATATCCCTTCCGCTTGCTGAAGGCCATCTTAGCACATCCCCAAAACCTAACTCCAGCCTAGTATTGGCTGAAGGAGGGAGGAGGGTACGCTGGGGGGAACTCGCTCAAATACCGGATAAAGTGGCCTCCCTATACTAACAAATTGTCCCCTTTTTAGAAGCTGCGTTTCGACTTTCTGCGACTAGCAGCACTTTATCTTCCCAAATGATAATTGCAAAAAACCACCAGGACCTATTTTCTGCCCTAGCTCATTCTTTCTATAACAGCAACAGGCCTAGGCCGAATTCTAAACCAAGGCACTCATGGTTTAACAAACACTGTAAGGTAGCCAAGCAAGCCCTTCTAACTTCCATCAGAATGAATGATAGGCCACGAATCAAGGAAGCCATGGACCAGTATAAAAAAACTGTAGCCAGAGCCAAAATTAACTGGGAAAATGATAAATGGGAAGCAATAAAAACAGCACTGGATAATCATGACATGAGAGCCTTCTGGAACTTAGTTAAGAAAGGGAAATCCGAAGGCCAATTGGCTATAGCACCAAATTTAGGGGAAGAAGTTTGGAGAGCCTATTTCAAATCTTTATACTCAAGGACTACAGAGGAAGAGGGTAGGGTAGAAACAGTCACTCTAGATGCGGAGCTTCCAAATTTAGATACTCCACTCTGTACAATGAAGGAGATTACAGAGGCACTGGGCAAGCTACTTCCAGCTAAAGCACCGGGGCTGGATAAGATTCCTGGCGACCTATTTCGCTCCGAACCTACAGTTTGGGCACCTTATCTGTGGTCACTATTTAACGCCGTTTTACAAGGCATGGCGCTGCCCTCTACATGGGCTGGGGCAGAAATTATCCACATTTATGAAAAAGGCTCACCACTTAACCCAGCAAACTATCGCCCCATAAGCCTCCTGGATGTCACCCAAAAAATCTTTGCTCGCATTCTCTTGGGGCGTTTGCAATCATGGATAGAAGAGAACAATGCTTTAAAACCCCTACAAGCAGGGTTTAGGGCCAAGATCTCCACCATTGACCAGATCTTTAGATTACAACTTATCCACTGGAAAACCGTGGTTTTAGAGGGTGGCAGCCTCTATCTCACATTCGTAGATCTTAAATCCGCTTTTAACTTGGTGCAGCGAGATCAACTGTGGGGTATACTTCTCGATCTGGGAGTTCCAGAATATCTTTGCCATCAGCTGAAACGCATTCACCAAGACAACTACGCGCGAATAAGATATGGTAAAAATGGTGAACTCTCCACCCCTTTCCCTGTAGAGAAAAGGGTGCGACAGGGATGTGTTCTGGCCCCGACACTCTTTTCCCTTTTTTAAACAGCCTAATTGAAACCCTGTTAGATGGGAAAGATATTGACGCACACAGGTTGGCGAACCGCAAAATTCCAGCTCTTATGTTTGCAGACGATACGCTTTTACTCTCCAAATCTCCCATGGGCATGCAGAGGGTGCTTGATGTATTCAGCACTTTCTGCAAAAATCGGGGACTGGAGATCAATCTTCAAAAAACCAAGTACATGGTTTTTAATGCCAACACCACGCATTGCCCATATCCCCGATTAGATGGAAGGGCCCTAGAGAGGGTGTCCATTTTTGACTATTTAGGGATCACATTAACTGAAAAAATGGAATGGGGGACACAAATAAAGAAAGCTAGTCTAAAACTGACCCAGTCCACGGGGGGCATCATAAAAGTTTATAAGAGTTGTACGTACAAATTGATAGGTCCTGTAGCAGAAATTTACAAGACACAGGCCAGGGGAGCGTCACTGTATGGGGCAGAATTATGGGGCCACTGCCCATCCACTTCCCTATCAATGCCAGAGAATCTATTTCTTAGGCAATTGCTGGGTCTCGCTACGAGTTCCCCACTAACACCGCTCAGGATGGATCTAGGGATTAGTCCTATAGCAGATGTAGTCTCTTCTAGACCCCTCCTATACTGGCGACGCCTTTGTTGTACACCCGAATTAGCTGAATGCAAAGAGGAGCTGAAGGATGTTATGAGCCTCCAAGGTGCAGGGAAACTCCCTTTGCTAGCTTATATCAGGAATACTTGCCAGGCCTTAGGGAGGGTAAACATGTGGACAACCCCAGAAGAGATCTGTCCTACAATCTCTAGAAAGGCACTACTTGACTCCTATAGAGAATTTAAACTGGCTCTACTATGGCGGGGGACTAAGCCTGGCTGTTTAACCTCTAGGTTTCTGGATACTAAGCAGCAATATAGGCTAGAATCGGTTCTCGATCACATCCAACCGCTTATAGCAAAGAAACTTTTTCTTCAATTTAGACACGGGGTGCTCCAGCTTCGAGCATTTACTAATAAATGGCAGGAGCCCACACACTAGATTGTCCAGGGTGTGACCGAGCTGAGGAAACTGAAATGCATGTCCTCTTTTTTTGCCCCGCCTATGGAAAACCAAGGTCTTGGTGGTTGCTACAACTGTGCAGAAATATGGGGATCAGACATTGCACAGAGGTGTTCAGGCTTTTTAAGTACGAAACCGACACACTTATTGTGTTTTCCATCTCGCGGTTCTTATACTCTATGTGGTGCATTCGTAGAGCTATTCTAAAGAAAACCCTCCTAGGAAACTCCTAGCTCCATAGCAACCTTTACATATGCTATGCTATGTTATGCACCAGCTGGAATGATGAGGCTTGCACACAACTACTGTATGATTATCCCCACTGTGATTAAACCTCTCCCTAGGTCTTTTAATTATATATTTTTACTTGTTTTAAATTTGGGCTTTTTAACACTTGTTATAAATATTTATTAGACAAAGTCAAAAGCTTTTAGTAACCGATAGGCGTTTTATTTATCAATGAATTAGTCATTTGCTATAATATGTGCTACTCTACCCCCTCTCGTATTCAATGTAGAAATTATAAATTCTGTTGTACATTGCACTTTACCCATCCATTGATCTATGAGCAGCTATGAGGGAGTCAACTCAAGAATGCACCAAATATTTGCACATTTTGAAGTGTTTTAACTTCAAACACAGAAATAATGTACATAGCTTTTATGATGATATATTGTATAGCTCTTTTTTCCCTTTTTTTTACATAAAATGTATTGTACTGTCTTTTTATGTGCTTTTATGGCCTGTACGGTCGAAATAAAGCTTTTTGACTGACTGAAATATTCAAATATATAAATTTTATATAATGCAATATATATAGTTTACTAATATTTAATTCTACAGACTATATGCATATATGTGTTAGTATATATATATATATATATATATATATATATATATATATATATATATATATATATATCGAAAAGCTCAATCCCTTACGTTTCTTCTTTGAAAAAAAACCACTCAGGCATGAACTCCTCTTTTAGCTTCTGTGCGTATTTATTTAAACTCACTCCATGCCATGACGCGTTTCGGTCACTTCACGTGACCTTGATCACATATATATATATTCAATTAAAAAAACAAAGGTTACAGGGATATTATAGTTAGGAAATAGAATTTGGAAAACCTTAGAAATTAACTGAAAAAAACAAAGGTAACAAGGCCATTATAGTTAGGAAATGGTATTAAACAAACTTCAGAAACTCACTGAAAAAAACAAAGGTTACCAGGATGTTATAGTTAGGCTCAGGTTTCAGCCGTACAAAACCAGTGAAATTCAGCAGTTAGAGTTAGCTGAGCTAATCATAACCAGCGCCCCCGCAAGCACTGCTTATGCCATCACTGATGGTTCTGTCGGGGAGAGACCAATTGCTTAGTACATGTAGCGAATTAATCAGCAAAACTAAAGTCTAATAAATTCGTTTAAGAGTTTTAAATGGAACACACAGGAAAAGATTTTTTCAATGAATAGTACTTACTAGTTCATTTCATGGCTGTCATTTTTTATAAACCTCAACACATAAGTGACATGTAAATTAAGTGAATCAAGTGAACAAGGTGATATAAGTGACACTGTGATATATTACATGAAATATACAAAAATTGAGGAATAAAAAAGAGGAGATCTGCCCAAACAAATTTTTCTATAACTTTTCTCAGTCCTTTTATTACATGCTTTTCTTGGGGCTAAGAGAATTGTGGGGCATGAGTGAGAATAACTGTCAACCTTTTGACCCTGTGGTTTGCGCACCTGAAATGCGTCACTCAGCGCTGAGGGTTACACATTAACTGTGTGCTTAAACCAAAACGAAGACTCCATGAGAGGGTGGCTGAATGTTTGCCTTGCCTCTGATTGATCAGACAAGATCCCAACTTGGCTTGTGCTTTGACTGCACAGCTGGTAATCCTCATACGACCACCCTTAAAACTTTGGATCATAATTAATACAACCATCACAGGCCCTGATGAATGTTTCTGGATATATGCCATCCACCACTATTGAAATTCAGATGAGCGTGGATTTTTATCAATTCTTGGTCTTGGCTGTCAACTACTGCTTTAAGTCCTGAGGAAGACCCACTGTGACGCATTTCTGAAGCAAGTAAAGTTTATTATATCACATTTCATTGGATGGTGTAAGTAAAGTAGTGATTAAAACTAGGTTGCACAATAAATTTAAAATAACAACATATGTGATTGGTTATGAGGAATATGTTTGTAATTATATACACTCAACCACACTTGCTGTAGAGACAGTAGTGAACTTCTTACCTACTGATAACAGAGAATGTTAGATTGTTGTTCCCCATGGAAACAGAGCTATAGGAGTATTGGGCGAAGGGGACAAAAAAGGCTAGAATGTCAATGTGAGGGGACATTGTTTATAAGAAAAATAGGTAGTAAGATTTGTTTGGGTCTACATTTAGGGATTTGTATGAAGTGGTGTGTAAGTAGTAGTATTTAGGAATAGGACTCTCCGCAAGGGTACACGGGGGGCTGTGCTGACACCCCTGGATCCCTTTGTAAATCCACAGATCCCACCCAAACTCGCTACCGATTTGGCTCTCTTTAGAGGAGTTAAACGTAGGGTTAAGAACTGTGAACATTCAGAAGAGCTGTATGATTAGTAAGGAGATTAAATAAAATAAAACCACTGTTTCTATTTGTTTGCAGTCTCTGTAACATTGAAAGCAAAGTTGGAACAGGGGAAAATATGGCGGCCGGCTAACGGGTCCAGTCGGGAGCTCCCTGCCAGCTCTGGCGGTTTTAGTGATATGAGCAAAGGATAGTAGGCAGACTCCACTGGAAGACTCGTGCCGAAAGGGTGCGGATCGAGGGGAAAATAAAAAGAAGGGGAAACAATCAGGCTTACCTGGCCATTTGGATCTAATCTCCTGCGGCGTTCATGTGGGCAGCGCAGGAGACGCGGCGGCGTGTTGCGGTCTGTCGAAGCCCGGAGGGCTCTCTGTTGTGGGCGGAGATGGCTGCAAGCACGAAGCGCAGCAGGAAGGCTGTAGGCATGATTTGCTTCCAGGGTGACATCAGCTGCACTGGATCAGGGCTGACTCAGCGTCAACAAGCTGGAGTTGGAACTGAAGGCGTAGCTGAAACCACGGTCTGTTCTGTGTCTCCGGAGAGGCAAGCGTTGGTGATAGACACACGCATACCTTCGGTAAGTGCCCGGGGGAGCAGGAGAGGTACACGAGCCCTCGATATTGTAGACAAAGGTAGGGAGGAGGAGGATAGGAGAAATCAGGAGAAGGGGGAAAGTTTGCCAGAATCTCAGTTGAAGGAACTAAATACAAAGCAGGGGATAAGCTACTGCTTGAGAACCCGGAACCTAAGCATACTTCCCCCCTCTACTGTTACCTCAAATAATAGCTCATCACCAGCTCCAGTTTGTACCTCGCAGAAACAGAGGGGAAAGCATTCCAAACACCCTACCCCTCCCCTGTCGGTGTCATCCAGAGAAAGAGGCACAGGCTCAAAACTGAAAGTCACTCCCTCATTGCGATCTTTTTTTAAGGTTCAAGCTGAATTGCCCTTGCCAGCCTCTTCTGTAAGTAAAACCACCAGTTTAGGAAGGATCACTGATATGTCAACGGAGGAGGTTGCAGAGAGAATAACGGGGGAAGGTCTTGTTCCGAGCAATAGTGCTAGCTATGGAGGAACATGAGGCGGTCCCGGGTCCTGAACTGCAAGGGGGGCATGAAAGCGCTCAGAGTCAGAGCCAGTGTCAGAGTCAGACCCAGAGCAATCCCAGTGGTAGTTTTGGCGTGCTGTCTGAGCCACAAAATCCCAAGAAAACTTTACCACTCTCGGGGGTGTAAAGACTGATAGAAGCAATGATTACGGAGATGAGAATGAAGTTTGCCACCTCTGAAAGGAATCAGGGCAAGATTCAGAAGTCATGCGAGGCCCTAGAGGAAAAAATGAACTCTTTGATGAACTGGGTGGCAGCTGTGGAGGCCTCATTGACAGACTTGGGTAGTAAAGTTGAGGAGAACCGGAGAGAGATTAAGACACTAAGGGCAAGTGAGAAAGCCCTCAGGGACAAGATGGATTCTTTTGAGAGCAATGCTCGGAGGAATAACCTGAGGCTATTAAATATCCCGGAGGGGAAGGAAAGAGAAGATGTCAAGAGCTTCGTAGTGGAACTACTTAGCGAGTTCACACCTGGCCTGGAAACATCATCTTTGGAAAGAGATATTCAGAGGGTTCATAGGGATCCTTTTAGGAAAACCGGGGTAAGGAAAAATCCGCGGAAAATCCTACTTAATTTCCAGTCCTACTCTCTGAAAGAGAAGATCTTAAATGAGGAACTTAAGGCTGGTATTTACAAAAAGGGGGATTGGTCATTCAGGAATCGTTCTGACATCTCCAGGGCCACTAAAGACCGCCAATGGAAACTAGGCAATCATATTCAAGAGTTAAAATCATTGGGGGCAACGGCACAAATGCACTTTGCTGCGTCCTTAAGGATCATGTGGCAAAATCAGATGCACAATTTTAGGGGCCCCAAAGAAGTAGAGTCATTCATAAAACAGATAAAATGAAAACAAACTATGTAAGATAGTGGCCAGAGCAGGCAGGGCCATGAAGGGCGAAAATGTTTTCCCAGAGAAGGAAGGGAGGGTTCTCCTGGGGGGGATGGGTGGGGGGGATGCACAACTTTGTTGATACACTAATTTTCGTATGGGTGATGGGAGCATATAAGGAAAAAGAGAAAAAATATGTCCGATTTTGTGGATTAAAAGAGATCTCTGATAAGGGGGGGAGCTGAGGACCTGTGTTGTATCCATAACCCTAGACACAATGTCAATTAATATTATATCATGGAACGTAAATGGGTTGAGGGTCAGGAGTAGGAGGCAGAAGATTTTGGAATACCTGAGAGTGGCAGAGAGCGAGATCATCATTTTGCAGGAGACTCATCTGTTAAAGTCAGAATGGGAGGAGGTCATAAAGAAGTTAAAATGGGTAGATACCTCAATATGTACGAATCAGAACCGCTGTGTTAATGATCCAGCGCGAAGTGGCCAAGGTTGGATATTTTACACCTCAAAAACTGAACTTTTTCAATGGGCCCATATATCTTTATCCAAATACCTTTATTTGTATTCTCCTTAGCCTATTTCCCGCTGGAAGGTTTTTGAATTCAAATAATTCCACAAATCCTGATTAGTTATTTCCCTATAACCACAAATCAGTTACAATATCATGACTAACTAATCTTCACGAATCAACACTCTTCCTCTGGTTGATGGACCATTAGTTGAGTTAGTTGATGGTGATATTAACAACTTCTTAACTAAACTTCATAATGAAATAACCACAGACTCTGAATATAATAACTATGATGAATTTATCTAAAATTTCAGTCATTAAATTGAACGCTCATCAATTACAAATACACAGTGCAAACTCCAATGTTATCAAACGGGGAGAGAGAGAGCAATCATAAAGCACAGTACATTCAATTACACAAGCTCTCAACAATCATCAGTGCATAAGAGTGGATAGTTGAAGAGACAAAAGGCACGTAAATACATTTGAAACGAAATATGCAAATACTGAATAGAATGACATTTACCTAATCAGGATAACTAGAAAACCACCCTCTGGCCAAAGGGCTGGTGGAGGTCCCCTGACTTAGGATCAGGAGACAAAGATCAAAGGATAGGATCAGGACAGATTTAATACTTACTAGACTTCTCTACAACCTGACGCACCAGGGCGATTCCCTCTCTTTCACTCTCTCCCTCCTCGATATTCTTCCGCAATCTTCAATTCTAATCAGGCAATAGTCTGGATCTTCTGAGTCTACACTCGGCTTCCCTCTCTCTCTTTCTCTTGCTCAGCTCCCAGCAGCAATGTCAGTATCATCTCATCGTCATCGTCAATAACAGCATTCCTTCTCAATTCAAATCACTCTAGTTATAGTCTTTATTCTTCATGTCCCACCCTCAAGTGTTGAAACTTTACTAAACTACGGAATATGATTGGACGGGGTTAGGGGTGTCTTCATCATCCCAAGCTGACGTATTCATTTTATTAGTGAAACCTATTGTTTGTTAATCCTGCCCCTTCTACTCATTCATAATTCCATTTATAACATTCATATTTTGTTGCAAATGCCATAATTCACTTAATACAGTCTTCATAGTCTGCTGCTACATCTTTTTCTTTTCCCATCCTTTCTGTCCTTGGAGCTTGGCAAGCGTTCAGCTCCCTCTGTGTCATTGGTCATCTCATGGGCTCATTGCTCATGCGCAGCTTTTGCCATCTTCTTTTTCGGTCAAGGACCAGTAGGCCCAAATATTCACTATTAATAAGAGAATCAAAAACAGATATTATTTTCTTAAACATGTCATTCTCACTGTTCACCACCCACTTCTACTGTATCCCATGTAATTATTATTACTCTTAGGCACAAGCATTAATAGTAGCAGCTTCTTTTCAAATCAAGCAAGCATATGCCAAGCATGCGGTACCTCAAGACCGCATTTCAGTTCTTCTTGCGCACGCGTGTGGGTTTTCCCTCTCAAAGCGAGTTAGTCACGTTATTTTATACGTCATTCGGGTTTGCACATGCGCAAAGCGTTTAGCAAGTTAAAGCGGGTTTTAATCATGCTGTGTTTTATTTCTCATTAATTCAAGCATGCGTAAGCTTTTTCTCCCCATGTTTCTATGTTGGGTGCATGTTAATTTCGCCTAATCTATTAATTAATACTTAGTAAGAGTTACTGAAAGATTTCATCGAGCAAGTCTCTTTTCTCGAGTCTTTGCTCCATCAATCCCCCTCTGATGGCATTTTTGAGCCATCATAAAATACCCATCATTACCAAGTGCCAACTTTTATTCATTTAGATTTTTAGTGTCTTCCTTTCTTTCTTCTAATTCTTCTATTTTCCTTTTCATACCTACTCCTTTCATTTTATCATATAGACTTCCATTCATCTCTTCTAACTCGATTTCTTCTCTGTTTCTCTTTCTTCCCATTCTTTTATTCTTTATTTCTGCTATCATTCTTGTTTTTGTTTTATTTCTACAACATCTGTATGTCAATATCATCAGCAGAGCTACTATTGTTAAAGAGATTACTGGTATTAGGATTTTTCCTAATAGACTACTCCCTAAAATAGAAAACCAACTACCTGTACTTGAAATACTTTTACTAAGTCTTTCCCATACACCGTCAACCTCCAGTTGGCTCAAATCATCATGAATCCTTGTAATATTCTTAATATATCCCTCAACACCTTTACTTTTGTCTGGGATATATGTACAGCAATGTTGGACTTTCAACATGCCACAGACTCCTCCCTCCTTTGCCAATAATATATCAAGAGCAAGTCGATTTTGCAAAACCACAGATCTAATTGCAATCATTTCAGTATTAATCATTAAGAATCCCCCAGCAGTATCTGTCGAAAGGCGATCAACTACTGTTGACAATTTACGTATCTTATGTGAATTTAGTATGATCCAACTGACGGTATCAGTGCACCAAATATATCACCTACTATTTCTGAAAAACTTGTTCTTTTAGTTTGCTTTAGTCCTTGACTTATTACATTCATTTCATGGTTCTTAGTAATGTGGTATACCTTTGGAAATACTATCCCAAGATAGCAACTTCCATACCACTGTGTTGGCAACCTATAATAGGCATTTTTACCACACACATAATATATTTCTGGAAAAACAGGATCTGATCCACCTTTTAGTCCCCATCCTCCCATAATTAGGAAGGTATGTTCACAATCACTAGAACCAATAAAAATGTTGTTATAATCTGTTTTTAGTCTATGTAGACAGATTTTTCCCAATTTTTACAAATCTAGGGACATTGCAGCATGAGTCTCGCCTTTTTTATAGTCCCCTCCCTTATTAGCCCATGGAGGTACATGTGACTTCTGTTCAACAGCCTTCTTTTGAAAATCCTGTCTTCTTTCCTCTACTAAATTTAGAAAATCTTTTTCTTCATCTCGTAACATACATGTTAAATTGTTCTTATGCGCATATGTTATGTCTATTGGGTTTGTTGTTAGGAAAAACTCACCCATAAATTCTGCATCTTTAGCACTAAGTACTGGGTTTAGATTTCTTCTAATAGGAATCTCTGGGAATACTAAATCCATATTAGAGTAATAATACTGCAATTTGCCTGTTTTATAGATCAGACTGGACACAACACTACATGACACACCATATGTTAAAGGAAGATGATGATAAGTCACCCCCTCCAAAACAGACGAAGGTAGTTTCATGCAAACATAACAGTCACTTACATCCATTGTATCAACATATTCAAAAAGAAATTTAGTAAATACATTTAATGACGAATCACTATTTGATCTGTCATGTTGATACATAGTCTCATCTATTTGTTCCAAATTAGTAGCAGTCATTCCTTTAGTACCTGTATTCACTTGATTACTTGTATTAGTATTATTTTTATCGTTATTTACCATAAGAATAGGTATCACAACTGTTAGCAATAACCACATTAACATTAGTGACAAAATACTGCACAAACAACATTTAACACATCTTTGCTTTAAACTAGATTTTGGATGTTCAGTCACTTCGGTTTCTGCCATTGTTAGTATTCTAAATTGACGTATCTCTAACTTGTCTTCTATATCCTCACTTATGTTAAACTAATATGTATATAAATCTTTGTGTGATCCCACACTTCAACAGCTTTTAATCTTTGACTTTCCCCTGTATTTCTTAATTTCTTTTTTCCATCTGGTTCTTTATTCTTCTTTACTTGTTTGCAAAATTTCCACTTTCTGTGTCACAGTCTTTCTCTTAAGGTGGTCTCAATTTTTTCTCATCACTTCTTTTATTAGTAACATTTTCTTGTTCTTCATTCAAATCAAGATTCTCAAAGTCCTCAAGGATAACGTAAATCCATTCAGGAGCCTTATATTTTCTATTTGGAATTCTTTCCCTTGTTGATTTTCGCAAAGACTTTCTTCTTGGACTTTCCTCTTCTGTTTGACTTGATATTTCGTTTACTTGTTCTAATCCTTTTCCTGTTCTTCTTTTTAATATATATCTCAGTCCTTTTACTCCACTTGGCCAGTGATCACCTTTTCTGATTCTTTTTGTTTGAACTGCCTTTTCACCTTCTTCATCAATTTCTAATGTTCTTTTATTTTCTTTCTCTTTCAATTGAGCTTATTCTGGGGTTTCTGATTTTTGTCTTTCTGTCGTTTGATTTTCTTCTTGACTTTTTAGTTCTTCCTTTTCTGATTCTGATTGATCTTGATCTAAGTTTCCTGTAGCAGGTTCTTTTGTTGACTGACTTTGTCCCGAATTTATCAGTCTCTCATTTGCTTCTTCTTCTGATTGAGTTTGATCTGGATTTTCAGTTTCGATTCGTACTGGTCTTTCAATCTCTTGCTCTTCTTCTTCGGCCACTACAGCAGTTTCTTGAGACCCACTATCCAATGTCCACCCTACTTGACTTGTGCTTGGTTGTTCATCATCGATATGTTCTTCAGAGTCTGGTTCTCTGATTTCTTCGATTTCACAAATTTCAGCTTCTGGTTCTTTTCTTTGTTCCACCAGTTGCTGCTCTGGTCGTTCACGGGGACTTGGGACTCTTTTGGTATGACTGGCATGTATCCAATTTGGCAATCTAAAACACTTCACTGCTGTTGTTGTGACCAATATGATTTGTAGCGGTCCTTTCCACCTGGGTTCAAGACATGACTTTCTTGTGTGCTTCTTTATCATAACCCAGTCTCCTGGACACAAATCATGATCTTGATTCGGCTGTGCTGTGGTTGCATCTTCTCCAACCTGGTGAGACACAGAACGTACCGGATCAGCTAATCCTTTACAATAGTCCAACACTAGATCATCAGTTATAGTCATCAGTTTGTTTCCAGGTACAAATGCTTGTCTCATTGCTCTTCCCATAAGAATTTCATGAGGACTCAATCCTGTTCTTCTGTCAGGGATGCTTCTAAGGCTCATTAAGACAAGGGGCAAAGCATCAGGCCATTTCAGTGAAGTGGATGCACACACCTTTCCTAACCTGGATTTTATTGTACCATTTAGCTGCTCAACCACTCCAGATGCTTCTGGTCGATAGGCACAATGTAGTTTCTGTTCAATTTTGAAAGCTGTACAGATTAATCGAATTATCTCATTGTTAAAATGAGGTCCTCTATCTGATTCCAAAGTGACTGGAAATCCGAACCTAGGGATGAGTTCTCTTAAAAGCAGTTTGGCAACCGTGAGACTGTCATTCTTTCTTGTTGGATAAGCTTCCACCCAACGAGAAAACAGACACACAATGACAAGAACATACTTCAGACCGTTGCACAGTGGCAACTCTATAAAATCAAGCTGCAGTCTTGTAAATGGTCCTTCTGCCTTTCCTATTTTTCCCCAAGTGACAAAGGTTCTTCTACCTGGGTTCTGCTGTTGACATGTCAAACAACGCTGGCAGAGACTCTCTGCAATAAGCCTAAACTTGGGATTGTACCATGTCTGCCTAAAGTGTCTAATCATAGCATCTCTCCCAATGTGTGTAGCTCCATGATATACTCTTGCCATTTGTGATAACATACTGTCTGGCATTATCGGTCTTCCGTCTGGACACACCCATACTTCATCATTGGTTCTTCTCGTGCAACCTGTGTTGATCCAGAATTCCTTTTCCTTTATATCTGCCTCATCCTGTAACTGTCTAACTTCGTCCCATGTTTCAAACGCAGAGAAAAACATTAGTTGGCAATTGGTAGTTTCTTTTTCCAACCCTCTGTTCAAAGACATTGTATTTTGAGCACAAAACTGTGCAACCTGATCAGCATATTTGTTGCCTTGTGACACACAATCATTTCCTGACTTATGTGCCGCACATTTGACCACTTCAATTATTTTTGGCAATTGCAATGCTTCCAATAATTCTTTGACATTTTTACTGTTTCTGATAGGAGAACCTGAAGAAGTCAGAAATCTCCTTTGCATCCATATTTGGCCAAAGTCATGCACAACCCCAAAACCATATTGACTATCTGTGAATATGGTTATTCTCAATTTTTTTCCAATTTTGCAAGCTTTTGTTAAAGCTACCAATTCGACTATTTGTGCGGACTTGACTCCTTTTAAACATGATGCTTCTAGAATAGCTGATATTGTACAGACAGCATAGGCAGCACTCAATTCTCCATCTTGTTTTCGTAAGCACGACCCATCCACGAACAATACATAATCTGATTCTCCCAATGGGACATCTAAAATGTCTGGCCTAGGCTTTGTACACATTTCTGTTAGATCCAAACAATCATGATCAACTTCTTCCTTCACTTCTTCACAGAATGGGTGCATCTTATCACACTTACATTTTCAGCTCCTAGGATCACCCTTTCATACTTAGTCAGCCGACTAGGGGCCAGGTGTTATGTTCGAGTCCTTGTTAAAAATATCTCAACAGAATGTGGCACATACACTTTCAAAGGATGTCCCATTACAATAGATTCACTCTGTTCCAGACTCATACATGTAGCAGCTACTGCTTTTAAGCAGCCAGGCAATGCTGCGGCCACAGAATCCAGAGTGGCTGAAAAATATGCCACTGGATGTCTCATTAATCCATGTCTTTGGATTAATACTGAAAGTGCACATCCTTCTCTCTCACAACAGAACAAAGCAAATTCCTTTGCATAATCAGGCATTCCCATTGCTGGTGCTTAACATAAACAATCCTTCAATTTTATGAATGCGTCCTCACTTTCATCATCCCATTCAATCGGGTCCATCACATCTTTTCGTGTCAATTTTATTAGGGGTTTTGCAAGCAGTGAAAATCCACTGATCCACTGACGACAATATCCAACCACTCCCAAAAACATTCGTACTTTCTTCTTAGTTCTAGGTATGTTCATCTGTCGAATCACTTTTATTCTCTCTGGTGTCACCTTTCTAACTCCCCTTTCTATCTTGTGTCCCAAATATTTGACTTCTTGTCGACAAAACTGCAATTTTTCTGGTGACACTTTGTGTCCAACACAATGGATGGTAGCTGTTCCTAAAGGGGGAGAACTCTTCAGCCAATTGTAGTTGAGAGGTAGTGTTGTCGTAGTCTCCAAGAGTGAGACCGGTGGGATCTAGGTGAAGGTGGGAGAATTCCTCCTTTTGGAATTAGTGCCCTCACACACCCTTGCGGGTGTCGTGCTTCATCAAGGGGCTGGCTCCTCGTGGGGGTGGCGCTGCTGTCCCCCACAGGCCCTGCGAGAGGGCTCTTTATCGGAGATCTTTTGTGGGAGGTGACGCAGTTGTGCATGCGGGTGTGTGGGCCTAGTGATAAGGTGTGTGTGTGAGGATAAAATTACCTAAACGATACCCGAGCACAATTTTATTCAAGGGTCCGGAAGGTAAGGTTAAAAAAGCTAGGGACTGGAGCCTATCCTTAAAACAAATATGCAGGAGGGATAAGTATACTCCTGTTGCTCTCAATCTGTGAAAGTGGTGTGAAAGTGCAGTGTGGTCAACATATTTCGCGCATCCGGCGGATCCCTAATGGATCCCAGTGCGCTTCATCAGGACCGTGAAAGACAATGTAAAAAGTGGGAGTCAGGGAAAGACACCCTGTAATCCCACCGTACCTATAGTAAGGTTTAAGTGCGTCGGGACAGCAGCGCCACCCCCACGAGGAACCAGCCCGATGATGAAGCACGACACCCGCAAGGGTGTGTGAGGGCACTAATTCCAAAATGAGGTATTCCCCCACCTTCACCTAAATCCCACCGGTCTCACTCTTGGAGACTACGACAACACAACCTCTCAACTACAATTGGTTGAAGAGTTCTCCCCCTTTAGGAACAGCTACCATCCATTGTGTTTGACATTCATTCTTGGGAGCACTGGTGCTGGACCTTTTGTCTCTCTTTAATTGCTCCCTGTCCCTCCCTCTTTACATTGTGTTACGACACTTTGTGTCCACCTTCTGCCAAATGGTTCAGTAAAGCAATTGTGTCTGTGACACAATCCTCTCTTATTTTTGACGCGACCAGTAGGTCATCAATATACTGTACCAAAACCGAGTTTCCTGGCATAACCAATGTTTCCAAGTACTTTTTCAAAATTTGATTGAAAATCGAGGGACTCTCTGTATACCCTTGAGGTACTCGGCACCATGCCAAAACACGGTCCTCGAACCAAAACGCAAAAAGATATTGGCTATCTACATGCAACGGAATCGAAAAGAATGCTTGCCACAAATCAATCACTGTATACCAATGTGCATCCCAAGGTATCTGATAAAGAATTACTGCTGAATTTGGTACTACTGGACAACAAGGTACTACTATTTTGTTGATTTTCCTTAAATCTTGCACTATTCTATATTTGCCATTAGGCTTTTTAAGCCCCATAATTGGTGAGTTGCAAGGACTGCCCATTATTTCTGTCAGAATACCTTGTTCAATCATTTGATCAATTACTGGAGCAACTCCTGCTTTCACTTCAGGACTCATTTTGTACTGTCGGGTGTTTGGATAAATTGCACCTTCCTTCACCATTATTTTAATTGGGTCTACATTTGCCATCAGACCAATTTCCTTTCCTGAAAAATCCCATACATCTGATCTCACTGTGTCTCTCAGCTCATCAGGTAGACGGTTTTCAGTTAGAAGTGAAAACATCTCATCCACTTCTGTTCCTTGTTTTGCTAGCATCATCTTGAAAGCGATATCTTCATCGGGTGTTTGGAAAGCAATACCATCAGGTGTACAATAGATGGTACAATTCATCTTACACCACAAATCCCTCCCTAACAAGTTAACTGGACTTGAATCACACACCACAAACTGATGCATGTCTTTGAAATTTCCAATATTTACTTCTATTGGTTTAGTAAGTGGGGTTTTTATTTGCTTATTTGAGACTCCTACAACTTGGATAGTTTCTCCCAAGAGGGGTAGGTTTGGAATTTCTGCTGCTCTCACAGTAGAATGGGTAGCACCAGTATCCACTAGGAAAGTGATGTCATTACCTTCCACTTTTCTGTCAACAAATGGACCTGACTGACCTACCGCCAAAGATGCGCCAAGCACGCATTCTTCCTCCCTCCTCAGGCACCATCATTGGGAACTATCCGAATCACACTTGTTACTGTGCATCCAATATTGTTGAACCGCTTGTGTATTCTTACCACTCTCTCCACGAAATCCGGTGTTCACACTGTATCTCCGTACTTGAGCGTTCATACAGTTGTGCATAGTAGCTTGTGGCACCTGTAACTGTGGAGTAACTACCTGCTGCTGTTGCTGCTGGTTCACAACCACCTCATTCTGCATCTGTGGATTTAAATTTTGATTTGCCCCATTATTCTGTTGAACATTTCTACACTCATTCTTCCAATGCCCATGCTTTCCGCACGCATGACAAGGAAACTTCTTCTTCGCTTCTTCTCTACTCATTCGCCCTTTTCCTTTATTCACATTCAATCCTTATCTATTCTGATTTTGGTTATTCGACTGATTTTCATTTTGAGAACCAGTACTTGCCTCTTGATGTTCTGCTAACTTCACTTGTGCCCACATCATCTTTTCTTTCAATTTCTTATGCTTTGCGTCAATATCGTCACTGCAATACTTTGCGTATTTTAAAATATCATCAATGGGCTTACTTTGCCAGCAAAGCATATGCTGTTGAATCATCTGACTAATTTCCAATCTCAATCCATACACAAACCTATACACAAAATGTCCCATATCCTTATCACCAATATTTTCAAATCCACTATACTGCTTAAATACCTGTAACAACCTTTCATAATACGCATGCACTGACTCTTTCGGTTCCTGAGTTGTTCTATCTATTTTAACCCAATCCGTTTCCTTTGGTGGAATTTTCCCTTTCAAGAAAGTAATCACTTGCTGATACTTTTTCATTACCTCTTCTGAAGGTGCACCTGTCTTTGCATCTCTTGGCTATTCTTCAGTTGGCCAATCAACCGTAATCTTACATTTTGTCCATAAATCAGCTGGCACCACTATATCAAACAGACCATCCAAATCCTTCAACAATACCTTTGAAACTTTCACAAACCTCTCTACCTGCTTATACCATTCAACTGGCTTCTCCCTTAATCTGGGGAAGTCATTTGTAAAAGACAAAATATCCTGTCTGGACCAAGGAACATGAACATATCCACCACCAGGAACTTCTCTCATGGGACACACTCTTTCAACCTGTTCTGTTTCTCTTAATGGGTATGCAGATGCCTCCTTTGCAGCTGCTTCATCCCTTTTCTTTGTCCATCTACCTCTCCATCTGTCTACATCTCCCCATTTCTTTAAAATATTCATTAATTCTTTGCTCTGTAATCTCCTTCCTGACGCATTCAAACTTTCTAGATCCTTGTCAGTAAATTCTGCCCTATATGGTTTCTGCAATAATTTCGATTTTTCTACATCTTTTCCAAATTCTGAAGCAACCTCTACTATTTTCTCATGCAAATTCTTTGCTTTCCAGGTTATACTTTTACACAAAAACAGCAATTCTTCATCTCTGTATGGACCTAATCTCTCTGGGCTTATTGTACCAATGATCATTTCTTCCAAATCCACTTTCAACTTGGCTACATCTATACTTGGTGTCTGAGGTCTCTTTTTGTCTAATCCTTTCGCCCATTCCTCTAGATCATCTGGCGAGAATCCTTTTGAATTTCCTGCTATGGGAGTATCAATTAATTCCTTCCTCTTTTATTCACAGGTGAGCCTCTCCTTGGCGTTTCAGCCACTGTTTCAATATTAGGGAGATCTAGTAATGAGATATTTGAATCACTTTCACTGGTTAGATCTTCTGACATTGCTACCTCCTTTCTAACATTAATTTGTGGAACTGTCACTGTTTGTAATCTCGGGGTGTCTCGTTTATCCCCATATAATGGAATAACCGGACCTATTGTTACTGGCACTGTCAAGGCTTCAGCATTTAAACCTAACTGATTTATTTTTCTGAATTATCTCTTCTTTTGTTTTATTCAATGCATCCCTTTCCTTCTCTTGTAACACTCGGGTAGCTGTTGGATCATATAAAACCTGCATAACTAAGGGAGTTCTCATCATTGGTGCACTTGGAGTTGCCTCTCCAACATTTTCTTGATAAGGTGGAGGTCTTTTAACTAAAATGTCCTCTAATAATTCATCATCTGTTTCATCACATTCTGTTCCTGCCATACCTGTATGCTTCATTTTTTCTTTGCATTTACTCCCTGCTTGATCCTCAGCCATCAATACTGGATACAACCCTTCTGTTACTACAGCTCTTCTCCATCTTTTCATCTCATCTCCTCGAGTATCAAACGGATATCTTGGAAAAATCCCTATTTATTCTTCTACCTCCTCTGTATTTTTCTCGCTCAAATGCCTCAACTTCCCATTTCTCCAAAGCTTCATACTGCGTCAACCTAGGACTAGGTTCTAATGTATTCATCCGATTTCTCAAATTCTGAAGAACCCTTACATTAAAGGTACCATTTTCAGGGAAAGCTAAAACACCATCACCTTTCGTATATTCCACCCAATTTTCCAACCAAACACACATATGATATCCCCGTTCCAACATCATAAAAGAAGCAGGTGTATTAGGGGGTGGCATAAGAATCCCTTCTCTGGTTACTACACGCTTATCCTTTTTAAAGAAATTCTTGATTTTGTTAATCAACTTCATTTTGTAACTAGTTATTTTCAACAAGCTAAACAAGAAACTCTTCCGTATTCTTACGTATCCTGTTTCTCAGCACTCGTCCTATGCCAGCGCGACTCACACCAACAGTCCAATCAGGGATCACTACGTATTTTCTTTCACAACCAATATCAGTGCGGCTCTTGTCTACCATCCAATCAGAGTTTTCCACACACCCACTTGTTTCGACCAATACCAGCGCGGCTCTCTGTGACGTCAGTATTACTCCTGCTACTGACCCTCCCTTTACAATTGACACTTGTTACACGCCCGCTGTCTTAACCAATACCAGCCATCAGTATGACTCCTGCTACTGACCCTCCCTTCACAAGGTAATACGATAATGTATTTTCTAAACTTTTCTTAATATCTTTTCTGTTAGTGACAACGTAAAAACAACGCTACTCTGTCTGCTCCGCTAATTTAAAGATAGTTTATCCACTTGCTTCAAAGAGAAAATACTTCCTTACACTATGAGTAAAAACCACTGTTTACCCTTCACTTAAGCTCGGGAAAACCCATTACTCCTCTAGGGATACTCCTCCTTCGGGTAAGGCCAAAGTTTCACAGGTAGACCCTTCGCTATCACTCACACTCTACTCTTATACGATATAGTCCCTATTATAACACCTACAGCCCTCCGTAGCTTTTAGGTATTATGACAACAGACAAGTAACCTTCTGCAGTGTGGTTTCCTTCCCACACTCTTCAAAGTCCACTCCCGGGATTCCCAGGTATCTCTGTACCTGTACTTCCAGACAACATAAAACAAGACACTAACTTCTCATGTTAAGAACATATAGTCAATAATCAATAATCACCAAACTAATCAATAATAAGCATAACTCTGCTACCAGAAAAACTGATCCAGCGCGAAGTGGCCAAGGTTTGATATTTTACACCTCAAAAACTGAACTTTTTCAATGGGCCCATATATCTTTATCCAAATACCTTTATTTGTATTCTCCTTAGCCTATTTCCCACTGGAAGGGTTTTGAATTCAAATAATTCCACAAATCCTAATTAGTTATTTCCCTGTAACTACAAATCAGTTACAATATCATGACCAACTAATCTTCACGAATCAACACTCTTCCTCTGGTCGATGGACCATTAGTTGAGTTAGTTGATGGTGATATTAACAACTTCATAATGAAATAACCACAGGCTCTCAATATAATAATTATGATGAATTTATCTAAAATGTCAGTCATTAAATTGAACGCTCATCAATTACAAATACACAGTGCAAACTCCAATTTTATCAAACGGGAGAGAGAGCAATCATAAAGCACAGTACATTTAATTACACAAGCTCTCAACAATCATCAATGCATAAGAGTGGATAGTTGAAGAGACAAAAGGCACATTAAATATATTTGCAACGAAATATGCAAATACTGAATAGAATGACATTTACCTAATGAGGATAACTAGAAAACCACCCCTCTGGCCAAAGGGCTGGTGGAGGTCCCCTGACTTAGGATCAGAAGACAAAGATCAAAGGATAGGATCAGGACAGATTTAATACTTACTAGACTTCTCTACAACCCGACGCACCAGGGTGATTCCCTCTCTTTCACTCTCTCCCTCCTCGATATTCTTCCACAATCTTCAATTCTAATCAGGCAATAGTCTCGATCTTCTGAGTCTACACTCGTCTTCCCTCTCTCTCTCTTTCTCTTGCTCAGCTCCCAGCAGCGTTGTCAGCATCATATCATCGTCATCGTCAATATCAGCATTCCTTCTCAATTCAAATCACTCTAGTTATAGTCTTTATTCTTCATGTCCCACCCTCAAGTGTTGCAACTTTACTAAACTACGGAATATGATTGGACGGGGTTAGGGGTGTCTTCCTCATCCCAAGCTGACGTATTCATTTTATTAGTGAAACCTATTGTTTGTTAATCCTGCCCCTTCTACTCATTCATAATTCCATTTGTAACATTCATATTTTGTTGCAAATGCCATTATTCACTTAATACAGTCTTCATAGTCTGCTGCTACATCTTCTTCTTTTCCCATCCTTTCTGTCCTTGGAGCTTGGCAAGCGTTCAGCTCCCTCTGTGCCATCGATCATCTCATGGGCTCATTGCTCATGCGCAGCTTTCGCCATCCTCTTTTTCGTTCAAGGACCAGTAGGCCGAAATATTCACTATTAATAAGAGAATAAAAAACAGATATTATTTTCTTAAACATGTAATTCTCACTGTTCACCACCCACTTCTACTCTATCCCATGTAATTATTATTACTCTTAGGCACAAGCGTTAATAGCAGCAGCTTCTTTACAAATCAAGCAAGCATATGCCAAGCATGCAGTACCTCAAGACCGCATTTCAGTTCTTCTTGCGCATGCATGAGGGTTTTCCCTCTCAAAGCGAGTTAGTCACGTTATTTTATACGTCATTCGGGTTTGCACATGCGCAAAGCGTTTAGCAAGTTAAAGCGGGTTTTAATTGTGCTGCGTTTTATTTCTCATTAATTCAAGCATGCGTAAGCTTTTTCTCCCCATGTTTCTATGTTGGGTGCATGTTAATTTCGCCTAATCTATTAATTAATACTTAGTAAGAGTTACTGAAAGATTTCATCGAGCAAGTCTCTTTTTCGCGAGTCCTTGCTCCATCATTAAGGGGGTCGCTATTCTTTTCAAGAAAGCAGCCAAAGCAGTAATAATGCAGGCCAACTGGGACCCTAAGGGGAGATAGGCGGTGGCAAAAGTTAAGATTCAGGGGAAACCCTACGTTATCACAGGCTATTACTGCCCAAATTTGGGCGATCCCTCACCTTTACAAACTTTGTACAACCAGCTAGTGGAGTTTTCAGCTCCCATAATTTTGGGTGGCGATTTTAATCTATTATTTGACCCCAAGAAAGATAGGTGGCCAAATATAAAAACTTCCCTAGAATCGAATCTACCCCAAATGAGGGCATGCCCGAAATGTTGTATGCAGGATTTTGAGTTGTTGGATGTATGGAGGGACAAAGGGGTGGGGGAACATAGATTTACTTTTAAGAATAGGAGATATGGTCATGCCTCCACGATTGACTATTTCCTATTTGAGAGAGGGGAAGGTAGGAAGGTCAAAACAGTGGAACATCTACCAGCCCACCTGTCAGGCCACTCAGCAGTTTGTTTGAATTTGAATGTGGGTGAGAAGGGTTCCCCCCCCCACGGTGGACCCTGGATAGAACGTTATTGTTAGACCTACAAGTTGTGACAAAGCTGAAGGAGATAACCAGGGATTATTTCTCCACAAATGGTACGAATACCTCAGTTCAGGAAACCTGGGATGCCTGTAAGTCAGTTATTAGGGGGAGGTTGGATGGTACTGCTGCATTTAAAAATAAGGCTGTCAAGAGTAAAATAAGCTCCATAGAAAACAGATTGGAACAGCTGGATAAGATGGTGAGGATTTCACTTAGTTGTGAGGACAGTGAGATAGAAGGGAGCCTTTGCAAAGTTTTTCCAAACCCTCTATACAGAAGATGTTGGAGCTACAGAAAAGCAAGTTGGGGAATATTTTGAGGATCTGCAAATGGCGTCCTTGTCAGAAGAGCAAAGGGGGTTGCTGAATTCTGAAATAACCACCGATGAGGTAGTAGAAGCAATAGCGAGACTAAAAAGGGGGAAGGCGACAGGTCCGAATGCCCTTCCAAATGAGATTTACTTATCCCTTAAAGAGGAGATTGCCACTTTCTTAACAAATCTATTTAATTTGGTCTTTCTCGGAGGGTCTGCTATTCCGAAATCTTTGGAGGAAGCAACTATCTGCCTTCTGCAAAAAGCAGGGAAAGACCCAAAGTGCTGCGAATCCTACAGCCCCATTTCACTGCTGAATAGTGATTATAGGATCTTCACGCAGATCCTGGCTCGGAGATTAGGAGGGGTAGTGGATAAACTGATACACCCGGACCAGAAAGGATTTATTAAGGGCAGGCAGATTCATGAGCTAACTCATGAGTTGTAGAGATATATGGGTTGGGAAAGGCATTTGGTAGGGTTTTAAAAGTGATCTATGAGTCCATCTGCCAGGATATTGGAAAACGGAAACCTTACACAAAGGATAGCCATCTCAAGAGGTACAAGGGAGGGCTGCCCTCTCTCCCCTCTTCTTTTCGACCTCTACATCGAACCTCTGGCTACTAAAATCAGGGCTAGTAAACACATTTTGCCATTTGAGTTTCAGGGTTGTGAGAAGAGAGTAGCTTTGTATGCTGATGATTTGATGATATTTACAAAGAATCTGTCACTCTCACTTCCAAAAATCTCAGGCATTCTGGACAAGTTTGGGGAGGTTTCAGGCTATCAGATAAATTGGCAAAAAAGTGACGTGATGGAGTGGAACTCTTAGAGTAACAACCCCCTGGTAAAGGAATCGATAAGGTATTTGGGTATTACGGTGACAAAGAACTTAGAGGACATTGCACGGGTGAACTTTGAGAGGGTTGCAGATGAGTCTAAGAAATTATTAAAATCTTGGGCATGGCTCGCACTCTCTTTTTTGGGAAGATCGAACATTCTGAAGATGGCGATATTACCAAAATTTACTTTTTTGTTTGCCTCAATACCCTTAGAATTCAAGAAAGTTTGGTTTGACAAACTACAGGGAATTTTGAGTAGTTTTATTTAGGCTTCTAAGGCAACCAGAATTGCGTGGAGGAAACTCCGCAGGGAGAAACAACAGGGAGGAATCGCTAGCCCAGATGTGTTCCAATATTGCACAGCATTCCAATTTAAATCGATGAGAATCTTACTCCAAGAACATCAAAAGTACCCACAGTATCTACAAGCTATGACCCAGCTAGAAGGAGATTGTTTTTTGTATAAATTCGGGCACCCGAAATTCTTCAAAAAGTGAAGCTGAAGATACTTCTAGCAGCATGTAAACTCTGGTGTCAAATCAGGAGAGTTGTAGGAATTCCGTATTACAGCAGTCACGCCCCAATATGGACATCCCCAGGGACCCCTGAGTGCTTGAAGGACAGTCTTTCAGGCCCATTAGTAGAAGCAGGAATAACGAGATGGGGCCAGCTACTCGACGGGAAGACCTTAGTAGACTGGGAACAATTGTCATCAATGGCGAACGGGGGCATCTCCAGATTTAAATACTACCAGTTGGCCAGCTGGGTAAAATCACTAGAGAAGGAAGTAGTGGGTAGCAGTGAACTGGAAGAAATATTTTTTAAAAGCCTTCCACAGAAAAAGGAGGTATCGGACTGGTATTGGGTGTTCGTACTTGCGGGAGAAGAGGAGTTTACTCTTCCTATTGAGATTTGGAGGAAGGACCTTCCGTCGGGGGATATACAAAATCTCTGGCAAGTATCAACGTCTACTCTGTGGCATGTTGTTTGTGCTGCCTCACTCAGGAAAAACCATGTATTCACTTTACACAGGGCATAATGGTCACTGAAAAAGTTAACAAGAATGAATAAGCAGTCGGTCAAGAGTTGTCCTAAGTGTGGGGAGGAAGAAGCCGATGACCTGTACATGTTCTGTCACTGCCCGAACCTTCAGGTGTACTGGCATGATGTAAGTGAGGTCCTTTTAACAGTACTGGGCATGAACCTGGAGGTAAGCATAAGCTTAATTATGTTTGGGGTTGTGAATGAGGAGGACCAAAGGGTTATTCTGGGCAGTAAGCGGAGGAACTTGTTGTTTGTGCTGATACTGTTAGCCAGCCGTGAGATTTGTATTAAGTGGGTATCTCAGCACCCTCCCTTGAGGAGGGAGTGGTTGGATTCAGTACGAAGGGTACGAATGCTGGATGGGAGTAGGAAGGGGATTAAGAAGCTTGATTTTTGGGATATCTGGGATCAGAATTTTTAATTTTGATATATTCCCACGAGTGTTTTAATTTTGTTAAAACTGGTTCAGAAGTCCGATAATTAAGCAACTCGCAATAATTCCCTGGTTCCAGGTATTAGGACTGGTACCCCCATACCTTTTCTCCCATTTGGACCCTAGGGAATAGGAAGATCGGGGACTTGCTCCTTCACCGGTCGGAGGCAAGAGTGATACCCCCCTGCTCTCTTTCTTGCAGTTTGTTTATTGCACAAATGAGGACAAAAAATAATACATTGTAAGCAAAGTTGAATAGGGTACCATTACTGACTGCCTTGTATGGGAGTGGTTTACCATTCTTCTGCTCTGTTTTTCTGTGCTTTCTTTAGACAAGTTTGACGACTTGATATTTAAAAAGAAAAATACTCACCAGCAATCACATTTAACAGGTATGTGTATAAAGCTGTAGCACAAAACAAAGTTGATACAGAAGGACTGAGTGTGAGTAAGGTGGATGAAAGTAAGCATGATGTTTGACAATAGTAAAAGGAAATGTTCAGAGTAAGTAGAAGATGAAATTAAAGTAAAGTGTATCAATCAGGAAATATAAATAAAAACTGGAGAGGAAAAACAAAAGAGCGGTATACACCAATGTAGAGAGTGACACAAGGAGTGAAATGCTAATGTATACAGTGAGATATGAATTTATTTTATTATGTATATATGTATATAAACATATACTCAGATATGTCGATTAAGATGATCTGGTTCACACTGATGCTTTTGGTAAGGGAGCAAGGTTTAGTTAAATATATTAACTTTTTACACATAATCATATAACTATGCAGATAGTAACAGATCAAAAGGTAGAATAATGTATACATTTAGATAGTCAAACGTGAGCTGATGTGTGCATCCTTTCCCATACTAATTCAGACCTCCTTTATTCTCATTCACAGGCTTTTACAGATACTGTTATACCCATTCTCATACTAATACAGAGACTCTGACATCCTCTCATATACCCATACAGAGACTCTCACACCCTCTACCATACCCATATATGCACTGTCACACCCTCTCACATACCCATTCAGACTTCTTTTATTCACATTCGCATATCTATATAGTCTGACACCCATTTACATACCCATACAGAGAGTCACAACCTTTCACATACCCATAAAGAGACTCTCACACACCCATGTAGATACCCTTATACCCATTTACATACTCATACAGAGACCCTCACACCCTCTCATATAGTCATTTAGATACCATTATAACCATTCACATACCCATACAGAGACTCTCACACCCTCTCACATACCCATACACAGACTGTCACATTCTCTCACATACCCATATAAAGACTATTACATCCTCTCATATACCCATATAGATACCCTATATACCCATTGACATGTGCATACTGAGGTTCACACACCCTGTCACATACACATACATAGACCTTCACACCCTCACACATAGCCATTGAGATAGTATGACATCCATTCATTTAGCCATACACAGAAACCCTTATATCTATTTATATACCTATGCACAGGCTCTCACACCCTCTCACATTTCCATTCATAGATTGTCAGATCCTCTCACATATCTATACAGACACTGTCACAACCATTGACATATCTATATAGATACTTTCCCACACTCTTATGTATTTATACATACACTCTTATACACATTCGCATACCTATACTTAGACTGTGACACCCTTTCAGATACTCATATAGAGCTCTTTTATTCTTATTGACATACTTATACAGACTATGACACCCATTTACCTACTCATTGAGAGACTCTTACAGCCTCTCACTTATGCATAACAGATACTGTAATGCCCATTTGCATACTTTGCAGAAGTAAGTTCCTCTTTATGTGGTGCACATGTAACTGTATTCCTAGACATGAAGAACCCTCTCCAAAACTGTTAGAAAATATGCCGGAGAGGCCTTTTAATAAGGTGCCTATCATTATTTCTTTAAATAGATTATTAACTTTGGGAGGGGTTTAACACACTTTTATCGTCGCAACGTCTTTGCGATCACCATGGGCGCGCCGCAGAGAGGGCGTGATTTTCAAAAAGTCTAAAACACATATATACACATATTTGAAGTACTCTTTGACACCGGTGGTTTAGTAGTATGGTCGTGAAACTTGCATATATGTAATGATATTTTAACAAAATTACTTTTAATTGGTGTATCCCGTTTTTGCGATGGTGCCGCTCACCATGATGACGTCAGTGACCGTGAAGAGCGCGTGTTTTTTGAAAAGTCTGAAACACATATAAACACATATGTGAAGCAGTCTTTGACACCAGTTGTTTAGTAGTATGGTCTTTAAACTTGTACATAATTAAAGGTATTTTAACACAATTACTATTAGTTGGTATTTTCCGCTTTCATGATGGTGCCGGCCACTGCGATGATGTTGGTGACCATGAAGAGCGCGTTTTTCGAAAAGTCTGAAACATATATATATATACACATATTTGAAGCAGTCTTTGACACCAGGGGTCATATTACACAAAGTGCCCCGGGAGCGCAGTGGGCATTTGCGCCCACTTTGAACGCCCCAGGGGCACTTTGGTTTTACAGACGGGGCCGCAGCCGCTTGTGCGGCCCCTTCTGTAATACCAATAGCTCTAGCGCACATAAAGCACCAGAGCTATTTTCAGGGGGTGTTCCCTCATTTGCATGGGGGCGTGCCCCATGCAAATGAGGTGATCCCTTTGCCTCTGTGCCTGGGCCATATTACCGACGCGGGCACAGAGGCAAAGAAGCTCTCAGGAGGAACACTGACAGTGTGCCACCTTTAAAGGTTGCATACTTTCAGTGCACCCCTGAGAGCAGCCCTCTGGATTTCACTGATACCTGCAAGGGAATCCCTAATCCCCTTTAAAAGTGCTGATGGGCTGCTGCCTGCACAGTGAAAACTCGGAGCGGCTTCAAAGCAGCCGCTCTGTTATTCACATGTTTGCGCTGCCTCAGGGCAGTGCATTCATCATAATATGGCACATTTTCCTTCATTGCGCTGGCCACACCTTTTAAAAGGTGTGCCCAGCGCAATGAAGGAAAAGGCTCCGCATGTGTAATGCGACCCCAGTTGTTTAGTAGTATGGTCTTTAAACTTGTATATATGTAATGATATTTTAACAAAATTACTTTTACTTGGTGTTTCCCATTTTCGCGATGGCGTTGGTCACCGCAATAATCTCGGTAATCGCAAATATGCCGGTACGCGAAAAAATCATGTGATTTGGAAATGAAGACATCTGATTGAAGGAGTCATTTTTCAGTAATATTGGAAGGAAGTTCCCTCCTCTTTCTCCATTCTTGAATGTTCCTCTGTGGGATAGAAACACTTTTGGAGCTCTGGTGGGGATATTGAAAAAAGGGAGCATTTTGGTCAGTTTTTTTGTGCTTTTTGGAAAAATAAAATGGCATCAGGGTCAACTGAGGAGGAAGAACATATGCCCAGCCAATCTCAAGAGCAGGAGTTGCCAACAGGAGAGGAAGACCCTGATGAGGAAGAGCTACCACCCAAGAAGCAGAGTTTGGCTTGGGATTTCTTTTCAATTTCTTTGGGTGAGAACAAGACTACTGAACAAGAAGTAAAATGTTCTTTGTGCATAAAAATACTTTCATGTGGTATTGCCAAAAACTGCTCTTGTGGTACTACCTCAATGCTATAACACTTAAAATCATACCACAAAAGGCAATTGAAAATGCCACAAAGGGAAAGAGAGAAAGACCAGCCATGCACATCTGCAGCAGCACCACCTACAAGAGCAACTACAATGTCATCTGAAGTGCAGAGATGCCAGCCTGATATCTCTCCTCAATTACGCCATTTGGCAGCATACTGTTTGGAATGCTATGCCACCCTAACTGCTGGAAAGCAGTCTGTTGACATTATTTTAGACATTGTTGACAAGCACAAATGTCAAATGTTTGTTATTATTTTGTCTAGTTTTTGAACCGCTCTCCTCTTTTGAATTTACAATTTGTTTTGCCACTCTTGCCATTTTATTTTATTTTTAAAATACAAAAAATGTAGAAAATATTTGAAAATATTAAAAAAACTTAGGGGTCGATTACGATGGCGGTCGGAAAAACATACCGACCGCCATGGTAGCGGCAAAAAACCGCCCGCATGGCCACCGGGAAAAACGCCGGACACATTACGATGAACCGCCACAATAATCCGTCCGCGGCGGCGGGAGACAACGAAAAACCGCCCGCACACGCCGGACCAGCTGAAAATCCGACCGCAACGGCCGGATACTCAGCGGAAAAGCCAAGAACCGCCGCCATGCACACGGAGTAACCGCCCGTGACATTATGACATCCCCGCTACCACCATGGTACCCACCTATGAATCCGACCGCATCGTGCGCGAACAGTGATGAATCCGATAGGCGGCGGAAGGGCTGCAGCATAGCCACCGCTGCCGAGGAACCGCTGCGGAGGAACCGCAAAAAAAATGGCGGACGTTGAAAAAAAACGAAAAAAAAAACAAACAATGCACACACTGAAGTAGACCTGTCCCAACACAAACCAAAAGTGCCCAATGACAACAGCCCCAGAAATTTCAAAATAACCAATCACAGGACAACACACACAACACACCTGACAGCAACATACCAGCTTGCCACACCCCCCATAGCCAAGCATAAAACCAGCCCCTCCCTGACCACAATCCTTTGCTACACTCCACAACTGAAGGTCCCAACCCCAGAGAACAAAGGAGAGGCAAACCTGCACACAGCACCACCACAACACACACACCACCTACACCACCCACAACACCCACAACACCCACACAACTGCACCACAGAACATCTGCACAGCACACACCATGGCACCACACAAAATGCCAAAATTCACTGATGCAGAGCTTGCAGTCATGGTAGATGAGATAATAAGAGTTGAACCACAACTCTATGGCAACATGGTCCAACACACCCCATTAGCCACAAGAACCCAAATGTGGGTGAGGATAGTCAATAAGGTCAATGCAGTAGGGACCACCCCCCGCAACAAGCAGGAAATACAGAAGCGGTGGCATGACCTGAAGACCGTGGTGAAGAGGAAGAGGGCCAAGAACCGTCAGCTGGCTGACGGGACTGGTGGAGGCACTCCCATCCCACCCAAACCATACAGTCCGTGGGAGGAGAAGGTCCTTGGAATCCTACATCCAGAGAGTCTTGAAGGAATCCGCGGGGGACTGGAAGCTGGTAAGTACAAACCAATGTATATCATCACATTGCCATGTACCGTCTTGCACAAATTCAAACCTACAACCCCTAGGCCAAAGGACATTCGTCTGACCCACAATACCCAAAACAGGTCACACAGATGTAAGCACCACTCAACCTGAAAAAGCACAAAGCTAAACAAAACCAACTGGGATGCATGTGTACAGACAAAAAGCACTACAACACACACCAGGCCCCCATCTCCCACCCCTCAGCAGGATGGAGCACCACACCCAGAAGCATGTGTCAGCCATTGAACGCTCCCCCACCACCTAACAGGTAGGTAGCCATCTTCACAGGGTTGGGGAATGTGTATCTGGAGGCAGCACTACAACTCCCAACAGGCCCCCCTCTCACACCCCTCAGCAGGATGGAGCACCCCACCCAGAAGCATGTGTCAGCCATTGAACGCTCCCCCACCACCTAACAGGTAGGTAGACATCTTCACAGGGATGGGGAATGTGTATCTGGAGGCAGCACTACAACACACAACAGGCCCCCCTCTCCCACCCCTCAGCAGGATGGAGCACCCCACCCAGAAGCATGTGTCAGCCATTGAACGCTCCCCCACCACCTAACAGGTAGGTAGCCATCTTCACAGGGATGGGGAATGTGTATCTGGAGGCAGCACTACAACTCCCAACAGGCCCCCTCTCCCACCCCTCAGCAGGATGGAGCACCCCACCCAGAAGCATGTGTCAGCCATTGAACGCTCCCCCACCACCTAACAGGTAGGTAGCCATCTTCACAGGGATGGGGAATGTGTATCTAGAGGCAGCACTACAACTCCCAACAGGCCCCCCTCTCCCACCCCTCAGCAGGATGGAGCACCCCACCCAGAAGCATGTGTCAGCCAGTGAACGCTCCCCCACCACCTAACAGGTAGGTAGCCATCTTCACAGGGATGGGGAATGTGTATCTGGAGGCAGCACTACAACTCCCAACAGGCCCCCTCACCCACCCCTCAGCAGGATGGAGCACCCCACCCAGAAGCATGTGTCAGCCATTGAACGCTCCCCCACCACCTAACAGGTAGGTAGCCATCTTCACAGGGATGGGGAATGTGTATCTGGAGGCAGCACTACAACTCCCAACAGGCCCCCCTCTCCCACCCCTCAGCAGGATGGAGCACCCCACCCAGAAGCATGTGTCAGCCATTGAACGCTCCCCCACCACCTAACAGGTAGGTAGCCATCTTCACAGGGATGGGGAATGTGTATCTGGAGGCAGCACTACAACTCCCAACAGGCCCCCTCACCCACCCCTCAGCAGGATGGAGCACCCCACCCAGAAGCATGTGTCAGCCATTGAACGCTCCCCCACCACCTAACAGGTAGGTAGCCATCTTCACAGGGATGGGGAATGTGTATCTGGAGGCAGCACTACAACTCCCAACAGGCCCCCTCTCCCACCCCTCAGCAGGATGGAGCACCCCACCCAGAAGCATGTGTCAGCCATTGAACGCTCCCCCACCACCTAACAGGTAGGTAGCCATCTTCACAGGGATGGGGAATGTGTATCTGGAGGCAGCACTACAACTCCCAACAGGCCCCCTCTCCCACCCCTCAGCAGGATGGAGCACCCCACCCAGAAGCATGTGTCAGCCATTGAACGCTCCCCCACCACCTAACAGGTAGGTAGCCATCTTCACAGGGATGGGGAATGTGTATCTGGAGGCAGCACTACAACTCCCAACAGGCCCCCCTCACACACCCCTCAGCAGGATGGAGCACCCCACCCAGAAGCATGTGTCAGCCATTGAACGCTCCCCCACCACCTAACAGGTAGGTAGCCATCTTCACAGGGATGGGGAATGTGTACCTGGAGGCAGCACTACAACTCCCAACAGGCCCCCCTCTCCCACCCCTCAGCAGGTTGGGGCACCCCACCCAGAAGCATGTGTCTGTAAGTAAAAACCAAAGTGACACTGCACAGGTAATCAGACAGTGCATGCACACCACCATCACTCAACAAAAGCATTGGGAGACATGACAACATGAGGCTCTACTTCACCCAAAAATAGAAAAGCAAAGCACAGCCATTGACAGGATGCAGACAGCTCAGCGTACGTAACTGTGACAGAAACAGAACTGTGACTCTCAACAAATATGTCCAAGAAAACGGGCCTCTGACATGCATCACCCAGACTTCCCTCTGTAGCGTACATGGGTGCTGATCATGAAGGACCATGGGAAAACCAAACTAGCATGGTCTGCTGTATAAAGAAATACAAGCACAGGACATGTCAACGGTATGCATGTGATGACAATGACTAGTCCATGCACACAGGTAATGTCTGCCAGGCAGAGTGATCAGCAAAGATGCTGAACATCAACTTGTAGTCATGCCAGTTGTCAGATGACAACCTCACATTGAAATCACCAATACTAGACGTGTGGCATGCTAACCAATCACAGGTCACACCATTGTGAAATGATGAATGTAACTCCACTTCATGGCATGAGGCACATCACTGTGCAGACATACAATGTGTGAAAAAGGCAACTGTGTGTAGCATAACATGTAAATAAGAGACATCAAACACAGCAACCCTGAGGTGTGTAAGGCAATTACCATCTACTTCCTGTCCCACAGGTGACCAACAACTGACTGCAGAGGACGACAACCTCAACCAGCACAGCCAGTCACCAGCTCCCGAACATCTCCCCTCGGATGCAGACTCCTTGGATAATGATGAGGAGGAGGACCAACCCGGACCATCTGGTGTGGCAGGGCGTAATGTGTCCCAGGACCCCACAGCCCCACCACCCTCAGCAACAACATCAACGCAGAGCCCTGCTGCAATGACCTGTGCCACCACCACCACCTCCACCACCACTACCACTACCACTGCTGCCTGCAACACTCGCCCTGCTCCACAGGCCAACCAGACCACAACAACTGCGGAGGTACGGGAGAGTAGGCCGGTGCCCACAGGAGGGAGGCAACAGGGCCGTGACAGCAGGCCAGGTGTGAGGACAAGGCTGACCCAAAGGGAAGAAGACCCTGCCACTGAATCACTGGCACACATTCACAGAGTTGTGGGGGCCTATGAACACGCCCAGGGACAGTTGAGGCAGGCTCAGCAGGATGCCCGTGAGCAACAACAGATGCTGCGCTCAATTGACAACCGCATGGGCCAACTCGTGGCCTGCATGGGCCAAATCAGGGACCTCCTGGGCCAGCTAGTAGGGGTCCTCAGGGACAGGCATGCGGCACCGCCAACACCTACAGCTCCCTCCGTTGTGCCGCAGGATGACAGACCCCCACCCTCCCCTGCGTCCAGCGAGCATGGGGACTCATCAGACACCACTGGCCATGCACCTGTGTCCCCCCTGCCAAAAGAGCAAGGGGCCGCCCGAAACAATCATTGGGAGCATCCCGTGGCAAAGCACCTGGCAAAAGCCAGTCAAGTAGCCAGCCATGATGGCACCCCTCTTCACCCTGCTGTGTACCCTGCAGACTGTCCCCACACACAATGGCGTGGGAATGGCAAATGACTGTTGGACTGTGTTGCCATACTGATCTAGTGTATACTCTATTGTCTCATCTACCATCACTGACAAATCTGTTATTCACCATTCACAAATCTGTCAATATCCACATCTACATCACATGTATCCACTGTAAATAAACACTAATAACGCACCAATGTAGTTGTCACTGTTCCATGTTCATCACAGTATGTTAACTCACACCCATGATTACAATGTCACAGGAGCAGGGATACTCCGCAGGCAAGTAGAGGCTGAAGGGACCTAGGAAAACACAACAGAACATCAGTTGCTACTCAGGTGGTGGACTAACAACCATCACACAACACAGCACATCAAGGTACGACAATCTGCACATGTCACAAGGAGCAACTGTACCAACATAGACATCAAGTAGCTGTGTCAAAAGATCCCTTGCCATACACACCTGCAGCCAGCACTGACTCTGCAACATGCTGTAGTCACAAAACTCACATACACATATTCGCCAAGCACAACATCATCAGACAACAGCCAGTATTGACATTGCCACTGACCATCAAGTGAAGTAGTTGTTGATGAGCTGCTGACGCTGTCCAACACCTTCCTCCTCTTCACTATCCTCGTCACTTGACGTTAGGGTGTTTGCAGGTGGGGGCTGTGGCTGGTCATCATCATCCTGGATTAAGGGGATCCTCTTCCGCACGGCCAGGTTGTGTAGCATGCAGCATGCTACCACTATCTGACACACCTTGACGGGTGAGTACTGCAGAGCCCCTCCGGTCTTGTCGAGGCATCGAAAACGCGATTTCAGGAGTCCAAATGTTCGCTCAATGACCCGACGTGTCCTCCCATGGGCATTGTTGTAGCGCACTTCAGCTGGTGTCCTGGGATTGCGAAGTGGACTCAGCAACCAAGGTCCGTTGGGATATGCAGAGTCACCTAAGTGTGAAAGACACATACAGATTGAGTGTCTGACATGTGTCCGAGGACAGCATGGCACACAAACAGCACACGACTCAACCCTTTGTACTCACCCACAATCCATGCCCGCTCCGGCGCCAGATTGGCCATCAGCTGTGGTAAAATGCTGTTGCGCATTATGTGTGAATCGTGGGCTGATCCTGGAAACTTTGCACAGACGTGTGAGATGACCATATCTGCCTGGCACACCACCTGCACATTGATGGAATGATAATGTTTCCTATTTCGGTAAATATGCTCCCGTGCTTGGGGTGGAATCAGGGAAACATGTGTGCCATCTATTGCACCAACTACATTAGGAACGTGTCCAAGTGCATAAAATTCGCCCTTCACATCCGCCAACTCATGCCGCCTGGGGAAATGTATGAATTGGTCCCTGTGTTGCATCATAGCCAACAGGACATCACGTAGCACCATGCTGAATGTTGGTTGGGACATCCCCCTGCAATGCCCACAGTTTGCTGGAAGGATCCCGTAGCCACGAAATGTAGGAATGCCATCACCTTTGCCGTTGGCGTGAGTTCTGTTGGGTATGTCCTGCGTGGAAGCAGGTGTGGCTCCAATAGTGCACAAAGTTCCAGGAGGTTTGTCCGATCCAGACGGAATCGCCTTATGATGTCGGTATCCTCCATGTTAGCCAGCAGGGTGAAGGTACGAAACACATTAGGTCGCCTCCTAGGTGAGATGAAAGGGGACACGTCATAGCAACATAAATTAGGATGTGCACAAATTCATAAAGTCTGTCCTGTCACGGCGCTAACGTTGACTGTCATCCCTGAAAGCACACAGTGCAATTCAGTGTTGTCCCAACATGAGACAGATTAATTGTACAACTGTCATGGATGTGCACAGTCAGTAGACACAATACGAACACTGTCTATGTGAATGCCAAGAGTCACATATCGAGCTGAGGTGGACTCAGCCTTGGGTGTACATGACACAGGACATGTGTGAAGCAGAGACACTGCTGGCTTCCACGTTGCTGCTGTACCTGCCACACCTCCTTGGCCAATAATTGCAGGGGACACATCAACAACACAATGTGGATAGATCATTGGGATTGTCTTTGTACTCAGTGCCACTTCGAACACACTCAAATTCAATGACATTCACATCCCAAACCCATACATGTGCCAATGTCATCAGTACACAGGCCATATCTGCTGCTGACTTGAATACAAAGTCGGACAGTGACAGATGATGTCACGCCTGTGCAGAGTATGTGTACCACTGTAACAGGCCACCATTACCCCACTGCCCAATACTCTCTACAAGCACACAGATAGCCAATGTGGCACACATTAACAATAGATGAGGGACGTGATCAGCAGGGCCTGTATGCACCCTTAATCTTCCCCCATTTTGGACATTTACATGCAGCATCAAGGAGGGACTGCCCAAGGACACATGTGCACCACAACACATACCATGGTGATACACATCCAGCTGTTTCAAGACACAACAGTGCCACAACACAAACATACAACACTACATGGACAATGCCAAGCCAGTATGCCAACAAGTCCACGCATGAACATACTGTATGCATGACATATGGACTACTGGCTCAGACACCTGACACCAGTGGATGTAATTTTACACCACATGTCCCAAAGGACATGCATCCTGACCCTCATTCCACACAGGCTGTCAGGCCCAACACAGCATACAATCAACATCCCACATCTAACAAACATGCTGGCTGTGCATGAGTAGTGGGACACTGGTACCTCACATTGACCAAATGTCGGAGTTGGATGAGTGTCACAGGCACAACAGTCAAGGTACATCTCACCTGTCTTGGGTGCCCACACCATCCTGATACACCAGCAGATGTGATCCACCCACACAGTGCTGGAATAGATGGTGAGCAAGGATGGCTAGCACCCCATAGCATGCACATACACTAGTGTTGGTGGCAACACACTGCACACGTGTGCCACTTGTGCTGATCATCCAACATTGCAGACAATTCCCGCTAATCAGTGCACACACATTGCACGGGCAAAACTGGACACCCATAGCCTGTGGACAAATGTCGCATACTATATTCCATACAGTTAGCACAATCCACAACCGTGCATGCAGTCCATCTGCCAACGCAACATTCCTGATGTGAACAATGGACATGCACTGGTGGCAGGTGAGTAGCACCGGAACACAGCACAACACTCAAAAACATAGTGTAGCTAAGCACCATTGTTGAAATGTACATGTCACTGATTCACATACAACAGTCCAAACAACATGAGCACAGACCTGACACTACCACATAGGTCCCTGTGGTTACAGGTGGCAGACATGTAGCAAAGACATCTGCTCTGGCCGTCTACCCAAGTGACAAACAATAATAATGCAACGGATGCCAGGTGTGGTGCTGAAGTACTCGTCATCCTTTAGCAGGTCGAGCCCCCCTGTACATGTGGACATACACTGCAGGAGTTGCCAGTGTGTACAAAGACATAACATGCAGCATGTAATTGGTCTTAGCAATAACACAACAGGGTGACATCTGTTTCCAATGATGACAGTCATGCTGAATGAATGAGTTCATCTGGGTTTTCAGTGTAACACATGGGCTCAGGTGTGAGATAGTGGTCAGCATGGGTGGCAGATACGACATTGTGTGTAAATATTGATCAACATAATGGAGTACAGTGTTCCATTTGGTGTGAGACGTTACACAGTGGCTGACATTTGTGACAGGAGACCATATCAATGTTATCCAGTGCCATGTGCCACTGTACGTATCCACTGTGTGTAGCACAGTAATGACCATTGATCCACACACAACAAGAACTGTCCGTAGGTGCCTTAAACGTGCCCCATCACCACAATGATGCACAGAGTGTACGCTGTGGTGCTGCATATTCCCCATAGCGGACGCACATACTGTCCGTGAATTGGGTGGCGGAGCATGCCAACCACCATTTGTACCTGTGTCGATGCCCACCACTGACGCAAGTGTGTCATGTGCTGCACATGACACATTGGTGTTAGTGATGGCCCTCCACATAGCTGCAGATGGCGTTTGTCATGCTCCACCAGCCACATCCCGGTCACCCATGTCACTCTATGGCAATCAAACAGCGGTAGCGCCGGCCAGGACCCCACGGTGTGTCACCGCCATGAACCATGCCCTTGCAGCCAATGGGGACCGCTATCGCGGTGGCATGATGCAGATTCAAAAATCGCGGTAGGCGTGCTCCGCCCCCAGCGGATGCGGAGATAGGATGCATTTGTAAGATGCACCACCGCGGTAGCGCCGGCCAGGACCCCGCGGTGTGTCACCGCCAGGAACCATGCCCTTGCAGCCAATGGGGACCGCTATCGCGGTGGCATGATGCAGATTCAAAAATCGCGGTAGGCGTGCTCCGCCCCCAGCGGATGCGGAGATAGGATGCATTTGTAAGATGCCCCACCGCGGTAGCGCCGGCCAGGACCCCACAGTGTGTCACCGCCATGAACCATGCCCTTGCAGCCAATGGGGACCGCTATCGCGGTGGCATGATGCAGATTCAAAAATCGTGGTAGGCGTGCTCCGCCCCCAGCGGATGCGGAGATAGGATGCATTTGTAAGATGCACCACCGCGGTAGCGCCGGCCAGGACCCCACGGTGTGTCACCGCCATGAACCATGCCCTTGCAGCCAATGGGGACCGCTATCGCGGTGGCATGATGCAGATTCAAAAATCGCGGTAGGCGTGCTCCGCCCCCAGTGGATGCGGAGATAGGATGCATTTGTAAGATGCACCACCGCGGTAGCGCCGGCCAGGACCCCGCGGTGTGTCACCACCATGAACCATGCCCTTGCAGCCAATGGGGACCGCTATCGCGGTGGCATGATGCAGATTCAAAAATCGCGGTAGGCGTGCTCCGCCCCCAGCGGATGCGGAGATAGGATGCATTTGTAAGATGCACCACCGCGGTAGCGCCGGCCAGGACACCGCGGTGTGTCACCGCCATGAACCATGCCCTTGCAGCCAATGGGGACCGCTATCGCGGTGGCATGATACAGATTCAAAAATCGCGGTAGGCGTGCTCCGCCCCCAGCGGATGCGGAGATAGGATGCATTTGTAAGATGCACCACCGCGGTAGCACCGGCCAGGACCCCACGGTGTGTCACCGCCATGAACCATGCCCTTGCAGCCAATGGGGACCGCTATCGCGGTGGCATGATGCAGATTCAAAAATCGCGGTAGGCGTGCTCCGCCCCCAGCGGATGCGGAGATAGGATGCATTTGTAAGATGCACCACCGCGGTAGCGCCGGCCAGGACCCCGCGGTGTGTCACCGCCATGAACCATGCCCTTGCAGCCAATGGGGACCGCTATCGCGGTGGCATGATGCAGATTCAAAAATCGCGGTAGGCGTGCTCCGCCCTCGCGGAGGCGGTCATTGGATGCTTTTGAAGAAGGCTGACCTGGAACACCAATGGCAGAAGACTATGACCACTGAAACGAGTCCAGGGCCCTATATATGTGTGGAAGGGAGCACCACATTTCCACTGCTCACAGAGCCTGCTGCCTGGGACCCCTCACCTGCTGCTGCCTCCAGGGACTGCTGCCTGAGACCCCTCACCTGCTGCTGCCTCCAGGGACTGCTGCCTGGGACCCCTCACCTGCTGCTGCCTCCAGGGACTGCTGCCTGAGACCCCTCACCTGCTGCTGCCTCCAGGGACTGCTGCCTGGGACCCCTCACCTGCTGCTGCCTCCAGGGACTGCTGCCTGAGACCCCTCACCTGCTGCTGCCTCCAGGGACAGCTGCCTGGGACCCCTCACCGCCCACTGCCGCCGCTGACGTCTCATGTCCACAGTGATGGCTAGGACGGAGAAGATCCGTGCCAGTCCATTTACAAGCGAGGAGCTGGATGTCCTGGTGGACGAGGTGCTGACACAGTACCCACGGCTATATGGTGGCCCAAATGTTGTGGTAAGTCTCCAACAGTGGGGGTGTGAGTGCAAGGGGGCACACATGTAGTCGATCAGATGGTGTATGTGCCTGAGAGTGTGGGGTTGTGTAATGCACTGGCTGACATGCTGTTTCCTAGTTGTTAAGGGGGTGTATGCAACCCACACATTAAATGCATGGACATGAAGGGTGGATGGACATGTGTTGTGTACACATCCATATGGTGTGACAGCTATCTGGTGATGCATGTTTCTGGACAGTTATTGTTCATGTGACTGTTTGTGTGGGTCCTCGTTGTCCATCTCTGTGTGATTCTACCTGGCATGGACTGTCCACGCCCAATGTGACAAGGACACATCACTGACTGTACAGAGTGTGATACGTGTGTGGTTCGCATGAGTGTACATCAATGACCCATATCTGCCGTGTGGAGATGAGTCTGTGTCATGCCACTGTTCAGAGAGAGAGGTTTTACCATGAGAGTGTGTCACTAATGTTTTCCCCCTCTTGTCTCCCAAACCTGCAGCTCAAGGTACACCAGCGTAAGGCCGTGTGGAGGTCCATTGCAACCAAGGTGCGGGCTCTGGGCGTGTCGAACCGCCGGCGCACCCACTGCCACAAGAGGTGGGACGACATATCACGACTGGCAAAGAACGTTGCCGAGATGACACTGGGGATACTCCCTCGCAGTGGCAGGTTGTCACGACGCAGCTTGACACCACTGATGTGCCGCATCTTGGCTGTGACACAGCCTGAGCTGGACACACGTTTGAAGGAGCATCAACAGCAAGCTAGGGGTGAGTATTCTGTGAAGGTTGATTTTGTCTGTGAGTGGCTGCATGTGTACCATGCCTGTACCTGCGCTGGTGTACGTGATGTGGTTACTGTGATGCAGTGGGTTGTAAGTGGCCCCTGTGCTGGGTGTGGCAGTCACGGATATTGCATACATGCACTTACTGATGTTTTTCCAATCCTGGGAATTTCAATGGCATTGTGGGTGGTGTGCTGCAGGCCTGGTCCATTGGTGTTAGTGTTTGTATGCCCCAACATGCATGATGTTGTGCTGTCTGCCCATCACATGGCTCAGCTGTGCCGTGTTTAGATGTTTGTACGCACTGTTTGAGGTAGTGATGTGTGTCTGCTTGGTGAGATTGCACGGGGTGGCCTGCAACATGTAGACTTTGTCATACTCAGTGTTGCTTTGCTTGAATATGTTTGTCCTGTTGCTGTCACTTTGCTGACCCTACATGTCTCTCTGTTATGCAGCATCTCCCGTGGGCACGGAGGGACAGGGGACGGACACCAGTGGTGGTGAAACAAGCACAACAGCTGCACAGGATCCCAGTGACACAGATGTGACCAGCGCCTCGGAGGGGGATAGGAGTATGCTGGAGGAATCACAGCCCGAGACGCAAAGTTCAACATCATCTGATGACGGCGGTGGTGCAGACATCTTGGAGGACACAGGGAACGGAGAGTCTGCTACATCTTCCAGCACACAGCGTGCAGTGCCCACCCTCCCAGCCACTTCCTCTGTTGCTGCCCGTGTTCGCACCACAAAGAGGGGAAGAGTGTCCTTCATTCCAGGCACCGCTGCCCCTGCCCCTGTGCCCCCTGCTGCCATCAGTGCAGAGTGTGTGGACCTTATGCGCCAGCTGTGTGTGGGGCAGACAGGGCTCCTCAATGCATTGTCAGACCACGACCGCAAATTGGCACAGGTGTTAGCTTTCATGGAGGGCATCCATTCAGACGTGGGTGGGCTGCACCGCACTGTCCAGACAATGTCCTCCACAATGGCGGCTGCACTTCAACTGGCTCAATCTCGTAGTCCAATTCCAGTCCCTTTGTCCACCCCCATGCCAGTGGCGACGTCTGACGACGGTGACCACGCTTCACACACCTCAACGTCACGATACTGCACACGTAGCACACAGCAGCAGCAGCCCAAGCGGTCAAGGTCACAGACACCTTCCCCTACAAAGAGAAAAACAACCCCAGAGCGCAAAGGGAAGAGCCCGTCAGGCGTTGCAAAGGCACATGATTCAAGGAGGAAGTACTCAGGGTCACAAGCCTCAGAGCAATCCCCGGCCACAGACTCTGTGGTCCCAAAAACGTCTCGCAAAGGCATGCAGACACTCTCCATGCCCACTGTGAAGGTGGGGCCTGGCAAGGCTACACATAGTAAGGTATCCAAGGCTGTTTCACCAACTACCTCTACTCCCATTCCAAGTCCAGTGAAGCAGGGACAGGAGGGCACTGTAGGGGGCACACAGGGTAAAGAGGGGATGGAGGGGCAGAGGCAATGCCAGGCTAAGCGTCCTTCTGGATCCAGCACATCCCCAAAGGGAGGTCCAGCGTGTGCACCTGCGGCAGCCTTGGTGATGAGTGTGCCGTTTGTGTCCACGCCACTTCCCATTGATACGAAGACAGGCAAGCCATTTAGAATCCCCAAGAAGTGGAAAGGCACCCCTCCACTGTCTCCCTCCCACACTGTGTCCCACGTCGGCCTGAGTCCACCTCCACGTGCCACTACACCACCTGGTCCAAGCAGCCCTCCAGCGTCCAAGGCCACTGATAGCTCTTCCTCAGCTGGGCGTCTCACTCCCCAGTCAAGTGGTCCAACTGTGCCCGACACACAGTCAGCTCCCAGTCAGACTGACAGCCAGGTCTGAATGTTGATCAATGTCACAGACCTGTCTCTCCCACACCAGTACCTGTGCTGCCCATCGTGTCACACCAGACTGTGTTGCTGACCATGGCGGAGTTTGGTGACACACATTCCCTGTGCAGCTTCTCATTGTCTCTGTCAGCACCTTGGACTGGCCACTGGCCTTGCAGTTTGCCCCCTGCCTGTGCAGCTTCTCATTGTCTCTGTCAGCACCTTGGACTGGCCACTGGCCTTGCAGTTTGCCCCCTGCCTGTGCAGCTTCTCATTGACTCTGTCAGCACCTTGGACTGGCCACTGGCCTTGCAGTTTGCCCCCTGCCTGTGCAGCTTCTCATTGTCTCTGTCAGCACCTTGGACTGGCCACTGGCCTTGCAGTTTGCCCCCTACCTGTGCAGCTTCTCATTGACTCTGTCAGCACCTTGGACTGGCCACTGGCCTTGCAGTTTACCCCCTGCCTGTGCAGCTTCTCATTGTCTCTGTCAGCACCTTGGACTGGCCACTGGCCTTGCAGTTTGCCCCCTGCCTGTGCAGCTTCTCATTGTCTCTGTCAGCACCTTGGAGTGGCCACTGGCCTTGCAGTTTGTCCCCTGCCTGTGCAGCTTCTCATTGACTCTGTCAGCACCTTGGACTGGCCACTGGCCTTGCAGTTTGCCCCCTGCCTGTGCAGCTTCTCATGTTCAGGCTCTGCATCTTGTGCCTTGGTCCTGTCTGATATTGTTGCCTATCAGTGCTATTTGTGAATAAAAACAGTTGCTCATGTTGTCAGTTGTGTCATTGTCCTTACTGAATAAGGCTTTTCCTGTATGTCTCACATTTACTGTGCCACATGCTCTGTGTGCCACTTCAACTGTGCCACTGGCTTGTTTGACTTATCATTTATTTTACAGGGGTGACGGGGACTTCAGTTCTTCATGACTCGGATACTTGTGGGGTCATTGATGTTGTTTTCGGTGACATACCAGACTCAGGTTCCTTCCTTGTTGCTGTTGGCTATGTTTTACTGCATCCTGGTATGTGGGCACTGCAAACACATAGAGCGGTCATATACACGGGATTGCAGGCAGGCTGACCAGGCTCAACATGTATGTGCGTTCTTGCTTTCATGTATGCCTAGCAGTGTAGATGTGTAGTCATGTTGTGATGGGCAGTCATCCTAGTCACAACGGTTACTTACATGGTGTGCATTTGGGTGGTCAAGGGTTGTACGGTGTGTTGGTTGTGGCTTTGTCGTGTGTGTTGATGTGTGTGTTACTGGCGTGTGACTCATGGCTGTGTGGGACTGTTGTGTGTTTGTGTGCACACACTGCTTGTTGTGCATTCAGTGCTGTGGGTGTATGTTGCCTTGTGCTGTCCTAGTGTACATCCCCTGATGTACTGCTGTGTTTGCAATGTGTTTTGTGGTGTTGTGCATCTGTTGTGTGTTTGATGTGTCTGTGTTGTTCTGTGATAGTGCACTTCTTGTCTGTGTTGTGGTATGTAGCCCATGCATTTTTCATGACTGATGAGGTGGTGCACTCCTGTTGTGTGTGTGCTCCCATTGCCTTCCCCTAGTTTGGCTGCACAGGTGCTGTGTGTTATTTTTGTGGTTCTGTATGTGTTTCTGTTTTGAATTGTGTTTGCCATTTTTGTTTTGGTGCAGACGTTGGTACTGAAATCCCTGTGTGTGTGTGATGTTTGTGGATGCCCCCAGGGGGTTTGATTGTTTGTCTGTATCTTGTCTGGACATTATGTAGGCCCTTCTGTGTGTCTGGCATTGGGATTGTGTGCTGCAGATATGAGGGGGTATGTTTGGGGACTCCTACTTGTGTTTGGCAGTCATTGAGTGTGCCAATGTGCCCTGTGTGATACTCATGTGTACTTGCTGTTCACTGTTTGACTTGAGGTCCTTCCTTTCATCCCTGTCCCTATACATGGGTTACCTTGCTGTCTCCCTGAGTTGTTGCACTGAGGTGACTGTTGTTTGACTTCACTCACTGTGCCAGCCATGTGCTTGGATGGGTTGTGGATGTTGTTCTGGGTTCCTTGTCCTGCATTTGTCTGTTCACCTGGTTGTTGGTTGTCTCCTTGCCCTCCCATTTGTGTGCACATCATTTTTGCTTTCCTCTATGTTGTGCTCCATTGCTGGTGGCATGTAGTCTGTGTATGTGGCTGTGTGTCGGTGTGGGGTATGTCTGTGTGAGTTGGCAGGGTGTGTGTCCAGTAGTCTGTATGTTCCTTGTGTGTATGTTCATTTTGTGCTTGTATTCTGCTTTCTTGCCATGTATGTGGTGTTGTGGTGTGTGTGTGCGTTGCCCTGGGCCTGTGCCTCTGTGCTGTGTGTTAATCTACACCAAATGCTGCTGTGTCTGTCTCCCTAGGTGTTAGTTGTGTGCTGCTGGGTGTGGATTTAGCTCGCTTGGTGTTGGACATGGGGGTGCACAGGGGGGGGGGATTGGCATGTTTCTTGCTGTGTGCGGCGGAGCTGTGGGTGGTGGGTGGTGGTGGCCTGTGGTCTTTCTGGCCTGTCCGTTGCTGTACATGCATTCTGCTTTGTGCGATGGATTTCCCGCATGCTCACCGCTGCGGTGTCGTCAGCAACACATTACATTATGTTCGCGGTACTTTGGTGGGCTTGATGCAGGGTGTGAATTGGTGCCAGCTGAGACATGTGTGGGTACACTGATGGATGTGTTCCTGTCCACACCAGTGTGTCTGGTGTGGCCAGGTGCCCTGTTTCAGCCCGTGGAATTTGTGTTCTGTTTTGTGTTGTATTGTGTTTTGTTTACGTACCTGCGGCGGCGTCCGCGGCGGGCGATGTTGGCCTGGTGATGTATCACGTACAGCACCGGGAGGACGTGTAGTGCTGGATCCATGGTGTTCGGCTCCGGGTGGAGGGCTCCGGAAGTCTCGTTTCACGCTCCGCTGTCGAGATTCCGCCGTGTCTGGAAGGGCGGTTTCTCCCCTGCGGTTCGACGGGTTGTTTGGCGCATCCTAATTTGTTGAGCGGACGGGACGTCATTCCGCACGGCGGTGAGTCTCCATTGGCTCCCACCGGCGCGGTGGCGGGCGCAATTTCATGGCGGTCGGCGTTGCACCGCGGAGGTCGGGAAATGGGGCATATTTGCCCTTCATAATATGGCGGCCGTGAGGACCGCTGCTGGCGGGCGGTAAAAGGCCTTTTTCCGCACCGTCGGCACCGCGGTACTGACACCGACCGCCATCGTAATCGGCCCCTTAGAAACAAAGTCCCCCCCAAAAAAATAAGGTTTTTTACAGAAACCGCCTTTCATGGTTAAAAATGTGAAAAATTGTATGTGTGCCCTAAGTGCATGATTGGTGCATGCATGATTCAATGACTGTTTTAGCGCTGCATGTATGATTGAATGAGTGCGTGAGTGTTGGAAGGATAATTGGATGAGTGGTGGATAAATGATTCAATACCTGTCTCAGTGATTGAATGAGTGCATCAGTAGTGCTTGGGTGACTGGATGAGTGGATGAGTAGTGCCTAGGTGATTGGATTAGTGCATGAGTGGTTGACTGGATGGGTGTATGAGTAGTGCCTTGGTGATTAGATAAGTGCATTAGTAGTGCCTGGGTGCCTGGATGAGTGCATTAGTAGTGCCTGGGTGACTGGATAAGTGTATGAGTAGAACCTGGATGATTGGATGATTGGATGAGTGCAAGAGTAGTGCCTGGATGAATGGATGAGTGCAGGGGTAGTGCCTGGGTGACTGGATGAGTGCAGGAGTAGTGCCTGGGTGATTGAATGAGTGCACGAGTAGTACCTGTGTGATTAATTGAGAGCATGAGTAGAGCCAGGGTGACTGGATGAATGCATGAGTAGAGCCAGGGTGACTGGATGAGTGCCTGGGTGATTGGATGACTGCATAAGTAGTGCCTGGTTGACTGGATGAGTGCATGAGTACTGGCTTGGTGATTGGATGGGTTTATGATTAGTGCCTGGGTGACTGGATGAGTGCATGAGTAGTGCCTGAGTAAGTGCATGAGCGGTGGCTGGGTGACTGGGTGAGTGCATGAGTAATGCCTGGGTGATTGGATAAGAGCATGAGTAGTACCTTGATGATTGCATGAGTGCATGAATAGTACCTGGGTGATTGGATGAGAGCATGAGTAGTGCTTGGGTGACTGCATGACTGCACGAGTAATGCCTTGGTGACTGGATGAGTGCATGAGTAGTGTCTAAGAAATTGGATGACTGAATGGCTGGTACATGGATGTTCAAATGAGTATATGAGTAGTGGATGCATGTTAAAATGAGTTTATGAGTGCTACATGGATGTCCATATGACTCCATTAAGGCGGTAAATGAATCTTTGAATGAGTGCATTAGTAGTATATGGATATTTGAATGAGTGCATGAGTACTGCATGGATGTTAGAATGAGCGCATGACTGGTGAATGAATGTTGGAATTAGTGCGTGAGTGGTGCATGAATGTTAGAATGAGTGTATGAGTGGTATATGGATGATTGAATGTGTGAGTACTACAGTTATGTTTGAATGAGTACATGAATGGTGGATTGATATTAGAATGAGGGCATGAATGTTGAACGGATGCAAGAATGAGTACATAAGTGTTGCATGGATGATTGAATGAGCGCATTAGAGATATATGTATAGTTGAATTATTGAATAAGTCATACATGGATGATTGAATGACTGCATGACTGGTGCATGGATAATTGAATGAGTGCATGAGTTGTGAATGGATGTTGTGTCAGAAAGTACCTGAATCTCCACGGAAGCAGAATGGATGACATTTTCCCAACGCCCACCCGTCGGTGCGAACCACCAAGTATTTCTGGTGAGACCCACCAGCAAGGGGGAAAGGGGAATGGGACAGAGAAGAGACAACTCCAAATATTGATAGCCCTCTCACTCTGGAATCCTCACTTGGGCTCCTCTTCTTATTCTTCACCTGTGTTGATCCCAGGAAGGGGAGAGTACCTAGTGCACAGATGAAGAGACAACAAATAAATCAACTACTCTAACATCCTGCCATATCTATTTATCTCTAAATATGAGAATTCCTACCAAAGGGTTTTGGAGCGTTAGCTTCTCTTCTGTATGGCTCTGAATTAGAGATTTACTAATTTAATCTGACCACATGTAGATAAGCATTATGTCATTTAAACTTCAATGATGAAAGTCAATGTCTTTTTCTTTCTCACTAAGGTTTCTTAAAGTCTGTAAATTGCCAACACGAAGTCTCCAAGAGATAAAGTCTTTAAAAATATCTGAGGCGCCCAAGAGGGACAGGGGGAGGAAAACGAGGGAGGAAAGGAAAGGATAAGCGCCAAAAAAGGGAGGCAAGGAAAGACAGTTCAATGAGAATTCCTGGATAATCTCTGTAAGCTTACTGACTTTCAGACATAGATGAATTCAGGCGATTTCAGCTGAGGAACTTGAGGCGATGACTTCACCCGACTGAGGCAAGGATGACTTGAAGCTTCTTTGAACTTGCGAAGGGAGCGAGTGAAAGACGCTGCTTACTTTCTTCGGCGGAAGCGCAAAAAAAGGAAGCTACCCTCAGGAGAGTTCACTCGCACTCTGAGACTGCGCAAACCAGGAGTCGCTATAACAGAAAGAGCGCTGCTCTCTCATCACAGTGGCTGCGCAGACTGGAACGGCTACTCCAGAGACACCGCTCTTGAACGGGCTGAATACTGTGAAGCCTTAACTAATTATAGATGTATATCCTGACGATTACTATTGTCTGCAGTCACTAAATAACACTGAGAAGAAAGCGGACGGGAAAAAATGAACTCTTGTCAGTGGTTTCAAATTGAAGTGCACAGAGGAGAGCGCGCGCACTTGTCATGAACCATGAACTCTCGCGAGAGAGTTCTAAAATGAATGGCTGCAAAGATTTGGAAAACGCAGCGGCCATCTTGCAATGTCCTGACCAACCTAACTCTGCAGGCTCTGCCAATGATTGATCATTGGACGCTTGACTAAAACTCTTCTTTTACTTTGATTCGTCCTCAATTTGCCCAGAGCGAGAGACACAACGTTTATTTGATTCCTAACAGTACCCCCTCTCAAAGGCCGATTTATCGGCCCCGGCTAAAAGGATGCTGTGTGTGATATCTTCGTATGAGTCGAGGAGCATGAACATCTACTGCTGCCTCCCAAGATCTATCCTCAGGCCCATAACCCTTCCAGTCCACTAGATAGTAAAGTTTTCCTTTGGTTCTTTTAGAGTCTAGAATAAATGTAACTTCATATTCTGCATGCCCTTCTATCAACAGTGGTGTTGGAGGGAATCACTGACAGAATATCAACGTCAAAAATATCGACGTCAAAAATATCAGCGCCGAAATATCGATGTCAAGAATATCGAAGTCCTATCTACATTATGGTAAGTACAAAAATATCGAGAGAAAAAAATATCATTGTCAAAAATATCGTTGTTAAAAATATCGTTTTTTAATGTTAAAAAATAATGTAAAATAAAGTAAATGATACATATATTTAAAATAAACATAGTTAAAAATATGTTTCAAATTATAAGTAATAGAAAATTGTGAACTCCAAATGGATATAGGGATCTCGCACACCCCTGTAATCCGGTTAACCTGGTGTAATCAAGTCATAGGTGCTAATTGGTGAATCCCCCTGAGTATAGGGGATAAATAACAGTATATTTGAATTGCGTTGCACCCTTGAGAAATTCAAAGAAAGGGGCTACCCGGAAAACATTCTGCAGGAAGCTGGTAACAGGGTTGACGGAGTGAAAAGGGAGAACTTACTATCACCTAAGTCCACCAGCAGTGAAAAGTCACGTATGACTTTTATATCCAAATTCTCCACCCGGAGTATGAGCATCAAAAAATCTATCCTCAGGCATTGGTCACTCTTAACACTCGAAGATGATTTCAAAGGGATTTTCAGTCAACCACCCAGGTTCGCTTACCTTCTTACACGCAACCTCAAGGAAATACTTAACAAAAAAACGGAGGAAAACAACAAAAAAATTGCACACAGGGGGACTCTCCCATGTATGAACTGTGGAAACTGCAACACAATCATCAAAGGAAATCAAATTCTTCACCCATCAAAAGGAACACCTATAAAATTGAGAGTAACGGCTACATGTGATAGTACAAATGTAGTATACATGTTAAAATGCCCGTGTGGACAAGCATACGTCGGCAAAACGGAATGTAAAATCAAAACACGCTTGAATGAACACAAAAGTAACATCCGGTTGAGGAATCCAAAATCCACAGTAGCAGTTCACTTCAATAACATGTCTCATAATGTAAGTCAACTGAAATCCTTGAACTGGTACCCACTCTCCCAGGAAGAGATAATACACAATACCTTCTACAAAGAGAAGCATTTTGGATAAATCACCTGAATACTGTCAATCCGAAGGGTCTTAACGAACGTTTGGATTTAAGTTGTTTTTATAATGTTTTCATAAACATTGCATGTGATACCGTGGTTACCTTCAACCTGACTGATATACAGAGTGGACTACATCTCCCAACATGCATTACGTGATCCCGTCTAAAACCGGGAATCACATTGTGCTTATCATGTTTAATTCTCTGATTATCACGTTCATCCAAGTCCATTTTATTTCGTTTTATTTCTTTTATTTTTTTCATTACATCTTAATGCACCGTATTTCATTATCGTCCTTTTTTCATGTTTTATCGTTTAGATTTTCCATGTATCTGACCGTTTAATGTTTACCTACAGTCCGTCGTTTATCTTGGTTTTACACCACTAAACACCCTTGAGTCCTTTCTTTATCACCACCAGAGCGTGCACTTCCGGGTTCAAACGGTACTTACGCATGCCACGTATTTATACACCTTTTAGAAACACCCAGGAAGTTTGAACGACTACACGCAAGGACTACCGCGGACGTATCCTCTTTTACACTCGGTGAGCAACATTTTAACTAACTGAGCACTCGTAATATCCCATCGGCTAACAAAGTGACACCGAATGAACACATGTTTTACTTCATTTCTTTATTATAGAAATCTTATTGAAGTCGAAGATTACGCTCAGTAAGTGTTCACTCACCTTTTAACATTTCGTCACGATTCTGTTGATTTCTACATAACCGCACGGGCAGTTCAACTCACGGCTTTTCCGTCTTTTCACGATAACACTAACCATTCTTTGATCGTATGAATCGTCATCACACTGGTTCAGTTTAACCTCACGTATTTGGAATTCATTTACTAACACATGCACTTAAATCACCAGTCATCATTTTTCCCGGCACCACGTTTATATTTTATTATTTTATTTGTCAATTACCTATATTTTTTTAACAAAAGAGCTTTCAACTAATACAGGGCGTTAACGGATCTTATAAATCTATACCTTATCATCCACGCATGAAATGATATTGAATAGGGGTTATACTACTCTATTGAGAATTATGTATCCTGTACTTTGTGCTGAATATCACCTCTTTATTCACAGATCAAAGCCCCTGATGAAGGGCCTAGCCCGAAATGCATTGGGCCATGTATATAAATTGAACAGACATATATTACTGAAGATAAGTAATATATAAGTTGGATAAAATAAATACGGATAACAATTTAATATCAAGAATAAAATTACATTTGAAATCATTTACACAAGTGGAATTTCATTTAATATTACCCAGAGTGCTATTGGAGACGCTGTCCCCAGCGGGCGCAGCGCAATTCAAATATACTAAAATTATAAGTAATACATATAATGTAAAAAAAAAAATAAACATATACATATAAAATATAATATATATACTTACTTAATAATATTTACAATTAATTATTGTAATAACTTATAAATTATTAAAAAACATTTTATAAATTATAAATACATACATACACATACAACAATAATATAAATAAAAATATAAAAAATATATATAACAAATTTAAGAAAAATGTGTTAAATAAATTATACACTACATTAACTAAAACAGTAAATATTGGATAGCGTAGGGGTAAAATTACTATTCCCACTCCAGAGAGTGCAAAAATAGGGAAAGTGTTGGATAGCGTAGGGGTAAAAATTACTATTCCAAATCCAGAGAGTGCAACAGTAGGGAAAGTGTTGGATAGCGTAGGGGTAAAAATTACTATTCCAACTCCAGAGAGTGCAACAGTAGGGAAAGTGTTGGATAGCGTAGAGTTTAAAATTACTATTCCAACTCTAGAGAGTGCAACAGTAGGGAAAGTGTTGGATAGTGTAGAGGTTAAAATTACTATTCCAACTCCAGAGAGTGCAACAGTAGGGAAAGTGTTGGATAGCGTAGGGGTAAAAATAACTTACTAATAATTAAAATAATTTTTTTAAAATAAATAATAATTTAGGGGCCCATTACGATGGCGGGCGGAAGCACTACCGCCGAGCTGGCGGATGCATAAACCACCAGTTACCGCCCGCATGCCGCAGCCCACACGCCCGCCAAATTACGATGTGAAAAGGCAGCCAAACACCGCCGGCAAGCCAGCGACGCCGTCCGCCATCAAAGTGCGCCCGCTCACGTAGCGGCGCAGCCCAATGGAGACACACCGCCAGACGAAATCACGTACCGCCCGGCGTACAAATTACGATGCCGCAAACAAACAGCTCCCACGGCTAAGAGACACCGCACGTGAAAGTGAGGCGGAAACCCGAACGCCGAGCACAGACACCGAAGGCGACCCCCGAGCATGAATCCAGCACTGCAGGCCCTCCCCATGCTATACCTGATGCACCACCAAGGAGGCAACGTACCGCGGAGACGCAGGTAGGCACACACACAACAAGGGCACGCAAACAGCGCACACAGTGCAAGGGCGGAAAAGGAGGACATGGCACCCCCAACACCCATGCGTGGACAAGACACATCCACCACTGCACCCACAAATGTAACACAGGGCAAAGTGCAACATCTCGCAAATATCATGGGCACACCACCTGGGACCAGGAACTAATGACCCCGTCACGGCACAGTAGCACAGCGGCGATGACGCAGCCACACATGCGCACAACTCAGCGCCCAACTATAACGCCATGTATGCGTCGCACACAAACAACACAGGGACACAACCAAGCACCACACACACGAGCCACACCCAGAACGCACATGACACGTGACAGGCCTGCCACAGTCATGACCCCAACGCCCAATTCACGGACAACACCCAACGTCACACAACCGACGCCCACATGTCAGTGAAGTCACGCAACATCCAGGACACACCCCTGTGTGACAAACATGGCGAAGCACACAGCGGCGGCAACACCACCCAGTAGAACATGGGCCCCGTCGGGAAGAGGTACGCCAGTACCACACAGAAACACCCAAACCACCCTGGACCCATGAACCAGACATACAAAACGGAACACCAAAGAGCCCGGGGACCGACAACAGGTGGACCCAAGAATGACACCCACACACAAGGCCCAACGCATAGCGGAAACACAGCCTGCCGCCCACACACAGGAGAGCAGACAGCACTGAATGACCTTCCATTCCAACTCCGTAACCACATCCCGACTAAACAAGCCGGAGAATACAGCCATTGTCCCAAAAAAAAAACAACACAGGCATGCAGAGGAAACCGACCACAGGGCAGATAGCGCATATCACCTAAGAACATACCGAACGGGAAAGAAAGGAATATATAAAACTCCCCCATGCCGTTCCCATGCAAGTTATCTGGAAGGAGTCACACACCACTGACCTTGAACATTCAGAGAAGCACGTGGGATGAGGGCCCGTGTCCTCCGCACAAGCTAACAGAACACAAGTCCTGCCCCCTACGACCATCACAGATCTCACAGCAACCTCGGAGCCTGCACACTGCAGACTGCACACACAGCCGGAGCACGCCACCACATCGCCCCGCAGCAAAATGGCACCTACAACACACCTGCCCAGCTACGCCAAACAGGTCAAACTGTACAAACACAACCTGATACAGCTACTGGGATGCGAACCCCTATCCCTGCTGAACGTAAGTTACCGACTGACTTACCGCATCGCATTGTTCAGCTGCGTCATACCCGTCTTCTACTGTCGGAGGTGTCCCTTCCACCATCCTGTGGAGTTGTGCCTCTCCAACCCGGCATGTCCAAGGGCGGACCTGCTACCACTATTCCACCCTCTGGACGCACACGACAGGGCCTGTTCAGCCTATGGGGGCATGGCGTATGTGGCGAACATCGGACCCACACTGCAATGAGACCACTGTACCTCCACACGACGGATCATGGAGCACAGCTACATCGAATGTCACCCAGCATGCCCCATCATGCTCCTACAAGGGACAACTTACGAACAACACCGTGACAGCCACCATCCGCTACATTGGCTGGCAAACATGTATACCACCAATGAAATGGAAGCCCTGCAGGAAGCCATCGCATACCTGACAACCTGTCAATTCGTAGGACCCCGGCGCAATCCCCCAATTGAGCCATGATGTCCGACACTGTACCCATGCTTAGCTTCCGCACGGACTGGCCAGTAACCACCACAACAGCCATACCAAACGACCTGCAACTGATACCACACCATCAACGACACTGCCATGACATCGGATGTGTCCGGGACATGCACTCCGTTCCCCATCACATCCAGGAAATCTGCATATATCGGGGGAGGCAGTGGCATGGGATATGTGTATCGCACCCACATGGACAGAACTGCACGTACAACTATGCCATGACATGGATCCTGCACCCATGGACATATGCACCGCCCAGTGGACAGGAATCGACCGGCTGGAGTATGTGAGAGCTGCACCCCTTTTCCCCTCCCGGAAATCCCGTAACAGGACCATTGCATGGACGACAAGTGCATACAACAACAACACGACCCCAGTGACTGTGACATGTCCAGTATCCACCATATGGCAACAACAAGTGGGACGCCGTTGCATGCACGTAAGCCCATGCCCTGATTTCAACTCACACGCACGCGTGCATGAGTAACAACAGCAGCACACCTGTCACATGGAACTGAGATGGACTGTGCCCATGATGCCAAGCGGTCTGGTAGGCTAAATGTATCCCGTCTGTGTCAAAGTCCGCAGCACCGCAGCCACTTGCAAATGAACATTAGCACAGCAACAGCCAAGCAGATGTAACTCTGAAGCCCACATCCCACATGCAACAGCTAATCACATGTACCCCTACACCCTTAGCTATGTGTAATCATGCTCAGTATATCCCCCACATGCATACCGCTGCCAGTAGTGTCCACTATACTGCATCACAGAGGACATAAGTCACAATACATGGTTTGAAGAAAGAAACTGTCTCTGCTGATTCCTTTCACAAGTACGAATGTGAGATGATGAGAGTGTGTGATGTACACGGCAGTCGTGACATGACTATGTAGTCCACTGTCATTCGATGTCAACGCAAATGAGTAGCACAACTGTGGAAGACACACATGTGTCGTGTGAAGCGAGGAGACAGCTTCGCTCAGGTGGGTGGGTGTGACGGGTAGATGCGCACATGCAAAGTTGAAACACGCTGTGTCGGGAGGGGTCCGGAACTGCACATTACCGCTTCCCTGGGCAATGTCAAAGGCCAGATGTCGGGGGGATGTGAACACGTGTGTGCACAGCAGCCGGGCACACGAACAATGCGGTATCAGGCGTACACGTCAGCCCACCCTCTGTGGACAAGCTGGATCCTGTTGTGCGCCCGCCAGGCCCTTGACAAGGCACACACAGCCCCTGCCGACCAAGTGTATCCCCAACATTGTCAACCTGCACAGGCAAACCAGGGCACGGGATGGCAGTGGAGCATGGTGGGGGAGAGGACTCGGCGCGCTCCTCCGGGACACATCACGCAGGCAAAACATCCTCAATGTGTAGCATGGCTCAAGTCATATGGAAGGGGGACGCACACATCACGAGCAGGAGTGACGTCACGGAAGGTGGCTCGCACCATCCCACCCATTGCCTACATCTCCACACACGTCACATGCCGTTGCAACAGAGAAGCCAGCGCGTGCGCAAGCACCTCCCGAGCCCGCCCCAGTGAGGCAAAGAGTGAATGTGTGGGTCCATCAGCCCCAGATGGACGCGGCATGGGCCGCTAGGGCAGCTACAGCCTCTGTGTGTCGCAGGTGGTGTATCCGGACTGCGGAGACTGCCATGCATTGTCTATGTTGCCCGTGTCGCGAGTCGGGGCACCACGCAGGTGGACGGCGTCCCGCCACACATAATGCCGTGAGACAGACCACTCGTTCAACTGGACCCACACATACACTCCTTGGCCTCTCCGGGGCGAGCTTGGGGCTGCATCTGCATGCGCTAGCCCACAGTTGCAAATGCATATTGTGGGGAGCGAGGGAGGCCATGAGGACAGGGACAAAGACGACTGTATTACTGTCAGTGAGTTCAAGGAATGACCCTGATGTGGACAGGAAAAGACGTGCCCCGTGTGTATTGCAACTAGTCGCTAATCCGATCACCCTCCCATGTCCTGCATGTAAGCCCGCACCTAGCCCCGCCCACCCACCACATTGAAATTAGCACCAGCACAAAATCATTCACATTCGAAGCACTGACTGGGGGTGACAACCATCGGACACACTTGTTGAGGCCACCCACGCGTACATGTGGGCCCTCCATGATCCATGTCACCTGCGGCCAAGTGATGACATGCGCAATGACGGTAGTGAGGAGAGCTGTCCGCCCCACGAACAGATGGTGCATCAGCTCCACAGACCCAGCAGCGAGTGCAGCAGGGGTCACATGTGCAGGGGCAGCTGTGCCTGGTGTGAAGGCACATTCAAATTGACAGCACATCGACCAATGTGTAGTCTGCCCACATCTACAATCCATTATCATGCGGACATGGAAAATGAACATAGGGCAACACATCTGTGTGGGTGCACCCACTGTGACCAACACTGCGCAATCATCGACGTACTCGCCCTGTGCATGGCCCACCACACAAAGGAGGTCACATTCAGTGCCACCATCCCACACACACATCCCTATCACGAGACATGGTGTGTCCAATAGTCAGTACTGAGTTTGCGCCCATCTGGAGGGTCCTGAACAGGAGACACATGCAACCCACTAGGCAGTCGGTGCTGTCACCTACTGGCATTGTGCAGTCAATGTGCAGGCCAGGCTTGCTGGGACTGAGAGGGGCAGCATGGCCCAGCCTGACATTCACACGAGCAACAAGTGCACTGAGACCTGCACTGGCAATTGCAGGCGTTGGCCTGCACCCAGCTGGCCCGGGACGCCTACCTCCATAGTGGAACACGCAGGGTGCAACCGCGAGGGTCATCGGAGTTGGCCGTAATGGCCTGGCCCATGTTGGTGACAGTCCGCTGATGCCATGTGCACCACACAGTATGATGTGCGCACTGCATCGTCAGGTGTGGCCATGATGTGCGCGTGGGTGCAGGTGCACAATGGACGGGGCACAACATGCCGTGTGCATAGGCAGGGACGGCCAGTGGCCGGCCCCCACATGTCTGTTAGCATGTCATCATCTGCACATTGGCATGGGTGCATGGTATACGCATATGCACACGCATGTCATCTCTCACTATGTACATCTGCCACTTGGCACGTGCAAGGTTACGTGTCACATGTGATGTGTATTTGCAAGCAAACAGCCGTGTTGGCATGGGGCTGTCAATGTGTACACCTGACAATGCTTCTGGAGGTGTGATCCGTACAGTGCTGCACATAGGGTGCAGTGGTGACATCAATGACTGTCTCATATCCCCTCGTGCCACAGGTCCCACTTGTCTTGGCCGCTCAGCCTGTGCCCACATCGTCGTTGGTGTGTGCCATACTCATCCAGCCTCGGAAGCAGTGTGATGCACAGCAGCCAGTCATGTTGCCGTGGTGTTGCCGCTTGCCGAATATGTAGTCAGTCCCCATCAGCACGCCTCACAGGTCATTGAGGCCTGGATCCCCATGTGCATGCACATAGCAATGGTTCGTGTCACTGCTCATTGCTATTGGTGGGAGACCTGTGTAAGTGTATTGTGGCTGTGCTGTCCCTGCATGACAGCTGTTCTGTGACTCATGTTCTTGCTCTGTCATATCAGTTATGTGTATGTGAAAATGCCATGTGGCGTGTTGCTTTGACATGTGTCCACTCCCATCTATCCTAGGCGGAGACCAAACAATTACCGCCCTTACCAATTGTCGGCGGACATGGAGGATTCTGAGGTCATCCGGAAATTTCGTCTGGACCGACCAACCCTGCATCGACTATGTGCCATGTTGGAACCCCACCTCCGTCCTCGCAGGGTGTATCCGACAGCATTCACCCCCACGGCTAAGGTGATGGCTGCACTGCATTTTTTCGCCACTGGGTTATTCCATCACACAGTGGGCAGTGGAGGTGGGATGTCCCAGCCCATGTTCAGCATGGTGCTGAGGGATGTACTGGCAGCCATGATGCTGTACAGGAACAGGTACATCAGATTCCCCAGGGCACGTGAGTTGGCGGCAGTGAAGGGTGCATTCTATGCCCTTGGACGGATCCCACACGTCGTTGGTGCCATTGACTGCACCCATGTTGGCCTTGTCCCACCACAGGCCACTGAGCAGCTCTTCCGCAACCGGAAGCACACGCACTCCCTGAATGTGCAAGTGGTGTGCCTTGCGGACATGGTCATCTCCCACGTGTGTGCAAAGTTCCCAGGCTCGGCCCATGACGCGCACATCATGCGAAACAGCATATTACCACGACTGATGACCAATCTGCAACAGGACCGTGGCTGGATAGTCGGTGAGTATGTGGAGTTGTGTAGCGTGCTGGCTTAAGGATGCTGTCTACTGTCCTGTTTGAATTGCAACGGTTCTCTGTGTCCCCCACGCCCAGGTGACTCGGCTTACCCGAATGGGCCCTGGCTGCTCAGTCCATTACGAAATCCTCGGACCCCAGCAGATGACCGCTACAATGAGGCACATGGGAGGACCAGACGTGTGGTCGAGCGTACCTTTGGCCTCCTCAAGTCCAGGTTCAGATGCCTGGATCGCACCAGGGGGGCGCTGGCGTACTCCCCACAGAAGGTGTGCCAGATAGTGGTGGCTTGCTGCATGCTGCACAATCTGGCCATTCGAAAGCAGATCCCCCTAATTGTGGATGACGGAGATCAACCAGGGCCCCAGCCTGCAGACCAGGACAGCTCCAGTGAAGAGGACAGTGGAGAGGATGAAGCTGTGAATGTGCGTCAGCAGCTCATCGCCCGCTACTTCACTTGACGGTGAGTGACCATGTACGACGGCTGATGTAGCTGTAGTTGTGCAGGTGTATGTGTGCTCTGTTACTGGGGCCTTATGTTCACTGAGTGCTGTGTGTCAATGGTCCATGTCCAGGTTGGTATGCCACTGTCAGTGGCTGTAGCATTGTGCCCTGTTGCTCTGTGAGATGTGTGTGCATTGCTTGTAGTTGGTGACAAGTACTGTGTGATGAGTGTGTGACACACTCATTGAATGTACTCTTGTTCTGTTTTTCACCCCTAGGTCCCTGCAGCCTCTCCTGTCCCATCGACATGCCACACAGCAGATGCTATTCTGCTCATGGTGGCGATTGCACATCTTGGAATAAACCCAGGACACATTAAGCCGATTGTGATCAAGGTGTATTTATTAACAGCGGTGACATGTGATTGTGTGCAAGGTGATGACAAATGTGGTGCATGCTGTGACAATGAGTTGACGGTCATGGCTGCGTGATGGTCAAGGTGTACCCATGGAGTTCTATGTCCACAGTCCAACAGACACATGCCATTCACATGGCAGTGTGGGCTAGGATCGTATTCCAAGTCAATGCAGTAGGTGGTCAAGGTGGCTGGCTGACTCACTGGCGTTTGGTGCGGGCGAAGTCCTCTCTGGACACCTGTTTCCTCTTCGGACGGCCCCTTCCACGTTTGGTAGGGGGGTGTTGATGTTCCGCTGGTGGTGGTTGAGGAGTGCTCACTCGCTGTGGATGCAGGGAACGCGATGCTGCACGAGCCTGCGCCACAGCAGGTGGTGGCGGAGGTGGTGTTGCTGGCCTTGCTTGTGCCCTCCCCCCCACCACCAGCTGGCCCATGAGGTCCGCGATTTTGGCCAATTGGGCGTCCATGGACCTCAACACCGCAAGGACCTCCCGCATGTCGCTTGCCGACCTGGCCCATTCGCCTTGGGCCTCCTCATAGGCCCCAAGGACTCTGTCGATTGGCGGCAGGGCTTGGCTCCCAGGCACAGTTGGCGTTGGCCTGGCCCTGCTCCTCCTACCAGTACTGCTACCACCGACCTGCCCACTGGCCACATTGCTCAACACGGTCCTCGCTGTGGCTCCCAGGGTGGACCCAGTCGGCCGGACCACCACTTGCGCTGGGGCTGGGGCCAGTGATGACGTGGTGGTGGTTGCGGCAGTGGGAGTGGCCGCAACGACCGTGGGAGTGGCCGCCACAACAGTGGTAGTGGCCGCTACGACAGTGGCAGCAGGGGGCTGTGAGTGGTCATCAGCCCTGGATGATGGGTTGGTGGGTGGGAGGGTGCCTGGGGTGCGGTTGGGCCCTGCCACACCAGATGGGCCTGCTGGGTGGTCCGTGTCCGAACCGGAGGACAGATCCTCCACATCCGTGAGTCCTTGTTGGGGGCTTGCAGGCTGGCTGTGCTGGCTGCTGTCTCCATCTCCAGCATCCAGCAGTTCGTCACCTGTGGGGGGAATGAGATATGTTATTGTGTTGCACATGACAAAGTATGTATAGGTTGTCTGACATCCACAGTTCGTACACAGTCGTGCACAGGTTTCCCGGAGCCGTGTGTGTGGCTGTGCTATTTGTTGTTGTGTGGGCATGCCAATGGGACTGTGTGCTGTGGACATGTGGCATGGGACGGATTGGCAATGCCGATGGGTGTGTTGCTGTGCTCCTGCTTTTTGTGGCTCTGGTGTATGCGGACTCCAGACCCATCGTGTATGTTGGTTTGTACTATGCTCTTGGGGTTCAAATGTCACGCTTTGAAATGCAGATGGCATAATGGGGTCAGCCCCTGAAACGCATTTGAGATGAACTATGCTTTGGGGGTACATACTGTGTGCCATGGGTGCAGAACGTGACATGTGTTGTGGCAACATGACAGTGCATGTTCTGAGGTGTGTGTATGTCTGACATACCCTGCATATTTGCTGTTTGTTGTGATTTCTGGCCATGTAATTGGACGCATTGTTATGAGTGAGTGATGGTTGTGTGCCACACGACGTATTGCAGATGGTCCAATTCCTTGGTGTGCGTGCTGCCCTGTGCCATGTGCATCACTGCAGTGCTCGGGGGTGTGTGGCCCATGTTATGTGTGTAGTTGCTCACAGTGTGACGTGCGCTTCATTCACTTCTGGCACATGATTTATCAAAACGGAATGTAAAATCAAAACACGCTTGAATGAACACAAAAGTAACATCCGGTTGAGGAATCCAAAATCCACAGTAGCAGTTCACTTCAATAACATGTCTCATAATGTAAGTCAACTGAAATCCTTGAACTGGTACCCACTCTCCCAGGAAGAGATAATACACAATACCTTCTACAAAGAGAAGCATTTTGGATAAATCACCTGAATACTGTCAATCCGAAGGGTCTTAACGAACGTTTGGATTTAAGTTGTTTTTATAATGTTTTCATAAACATTGCATGTGATACCGTGGTTACCTTCAACCTGACTGATATACAGAGTGGACTACATCTCCCAACATGCATTACGTGATCCCGTCTAAAACCGGGAATCACATTGTGCTTATCATGTTTAATTCTCTGATTATCACGTTCATCCAAGTCCATTTTATTTCGTTTTATTTCTTTTATTTTTTTCATTACATCTTAATGCACCGTATTTCATTATCGTCCTTTTTTCATGTTTTATCGTTTAGATTTTCCATGTATCTGACCGTTTAATGTTTACCTACAGTCCGTCGTTTATCTTGGTTTTACACCACTAAACACCCTTGAGTCCTTTCTTTATCACCACCAGAGCGTGCACTTCCGGGTTCAAACGGTACTTACGCATGCCACGTATTTATACACCTTTTAGAAACACCCAGGAAGTTTGAACGACTACACGCAAGGACTACCGCGGACGTATCCTCTTTTACACTCGGTGAGCAACATTTTAACTAACTGAGCACTCGTAATATCCCATCGGCTAACAAAGTGACACCGAATGAACACATGTTTTACTTCATTTCTTTATTATAGAAATCTTATTGAAGTCGAAGATTACGCTCAGTAAGTGTTCACTCACCTTTTAACATTTCGTCACGATTCTGTTGATTTCTACATAACCGCACGGGCAGTTCAACTCACGGCTTTTCCGTCTTTTCACGATAACACTAACCATTCTTTGATCGTATGAATCGTCATCACACTGGTTCAGTTTAACCTCACGTATTTGGAATTCATTTACTAACACATGCACTTAAATCACCAGTCATCATTTTCCCGGCACCACGTTTATATTTTATTATTTTATTTGTCAATTACCTATATTTTTTTAACAAAAGAGCTTTCAACTAATACAGGGCGTTAACGGATCTTATAAATCTATACCTTATCATCCACGCATGAAATGATATTGAATAGGGGTTATACTACTCTATTGAGAATTATGTATCCTGTACTTTGTGCTGAATATCACCTCTTTATTCACAGATCAAAGCCCCTGATGAAGGGCCTAGCCCGAAATGCATTGGGCCATGTATATAAATTGAACAGACATATATTATTGAAGATAAGTAATATATAAGTTGGATAAAATAAATACGGATAACAATTTAATATCAAGAATAAAATTACATTTGAAATCATTTACACAAGTGGAATTTCATTGAATATTACCCAGAGTGCTATTGGAGACACTGTCCCCAGCGGGCGCAGCGCAATTCAAATATACTAAAATTATAAGTAATACATATAATGTAAAAAAAAAATTAAACATATACATATAAAATATAATATATATACTTACTTAATAATATTTACAATTAATTATTGTAATAACTTATAAATTATTAAAAACATTTTATAAATTATAAATACATACATACACATACAACAATAATATAAATAAAAATATAAAAAATATATATAACAAATTTAAGAAAAATGTGTTAAATAAATTATACACTACATTAACTAAAACAGTAAATATTGGATAGCGTAGGGGTAAAAATTACTATTCCCACTCCAGAGAGTGCAAAAATAGGGAAAGTGTTGGATAGCGTAGGGGTAAAAATTACTATTCCAAATCCAGAGAGTGCAACAGTAGGGAAAGTGTTGGATAGCGTAGGGGTAAAAATTACTATTCCAACTCCAGAGAGTGCAACAGTAGGGAAAGTGTTGGATAGCGTAGAGTTTAAAATTACTATTCCAACTCTAGAGAGTGCAACAGTAGGGAAAGTGTTGGATAGTGTAGAGGTTAAAATTACTATTCCAACTCCAGAGAGTGCAACAGTAAGGAAAGTGTTGGATAGCGTAGGGGTAAAAATAACTTACTAATAATTAAAATAATTTTTTTAAATAAATAATAATTTAGGGGCCCATTACGATGGCGGGCGGAAGCACTACCGCCGAGCTGGCGGATGCATAAACCACCAGTTACCGCCCGCATGCCGCAGCCCACACGCCCGCCAAATTACGATGTGAAAAGGCAGCCAAACACCGCCGGCAAGCCAGCGGCGCCGTCCGCCATCAAAGTGCGCCCGCTCACGTAGCGGCGCAGCTCAATGGAGACACACCGCCAGACGAAATCACGTACCGCCCGGCGTACAAATTACGATGCCGCAAACAAACAGCTCCCACGGCTAAGAGACACCGCACGTGAAAGTGAGGCGGAAACCCGAACGCCGAGCACAGACACCGAAGAGGCGACCCCCCGAGCATGAATCCAGCACTGCAGGCCCTCCCCATGCTATACCTGATGCACCACCAAGGAGGCAACGTACCGCGGAGACGCAGGTAGGCACACACACAACAAGGGCACGCAAACAGCGCACACAGTGCAAGGGCGGAAAAGGAGGACATGGCACCCCCAACACCCATGCGTGGACAAGACACATCCACCACTGCACCCACAAATGTAACACAGGGCAAAGTGCAACATCTCGCAAATATCATGGGCACACCACCTGGGACCAGGAACTAACGACCCCGTCACGGCACAGCAGCACAGCGGCGATGACGCAGCCACACATGCGCACAACTCAGCGCCCAACTATAACGCCATGTATGCGTCGCACACAAACAACACAGGGACACAACCAAGCACCACACACACGAGCCACACCCAGAACGCACATGACACGTGACAGGCCTGCCACAGTCATGACCCCAACGCCCAATTCACGGACAACACCCAACGTCACACAACCGACGCCCACATGTCAGTGAAGTCACGCAACATCAGGACACACCCCTGTGTGACAAACATGGCGAAGCACACAGCGGCGGCAACACCACCCAGTAGAACATGGGCCCCGTCGGGAAGAGGTACGCCAGTACCACACAGAAACACCCAAACCACCCTGCACCCATGAACCAGACATACAAAACGGAACACCAAAGAGCCCGGGGACCGACAACAGGTGGACCCAAGAATGACACCCACACACAAGGCCCAACGCATAGCGGAAACACAGCCTGCCGCCCACACACGGGAGAGCAGACAGCACTGAATGACCTTCCATTCCAACTCCGTAACCACATCCCGACTAAACAAGCCGGAGAATACAGCCATTGTCCCAAAAAAAAAACAACACAGGCATGCAGAGGAAACCGACCACAGGGCAGATAGCGCATATCACCTAAGAACATACCGAACGGGAAAGAAAGGAATATATAAAACTCCCCCATGCCGTTCCCATGCAAGTTATCTGGAAGGAGTCACACACCACTGACCTTGAACATTCAGAGAAGCACGTGGGATGAGGGCCCGTGTCCTCCGCACAAGCTAACAGAACACAAGTCCTGCCCCCTACGACCATCACAGATCTCACAGCAACCTCGGAGCCTGCACACTGCAGACTGCACACACAGCCGGACCACGCCACCACATCGCCCCGCAGCAAAATGGCACCTACAACACACCTGCCCAACTACGCCAAACAGGTCAAGCTGTACAAACACAACCTGATACAGCTACTGGGATGCGAACCCCTATCCCTGCTGAACGTAAGTTACCGACTGACTTACCGCATCGCATTGTTCAGCTGCGTCATACCCGTCTTCTACTGTCGGAGGTGTCCCTTCCACCATCCTGTGGAGTTGTACCTCTCCAACCCGGCATGTCCAAGGGCGGACCTGCTACCACTATTCCACCCTCTGGACGCACACGACAGGGCCTGTTCAGCCTATGGGGGCATGGCGTATGTGGCGAACATCGGACCCACACTGCAATGGGACCACTGTACCTCCACACGACGGATCATGGAGCACAGCTACATCGAATGTCACCCAGCATGCCCCATCATGCTCCTACAAGGGACAACTTACGAACAACACCGTGACAGCCACCATCCGCTACATTGGCTGGCAAACATGTATACCACCAATGAAATGGAAGCCCTGCAGGAAGCCATCGCATACCTGACAACCTGTCAATTCGTAGGACCCCGGCGCAATCCCCCAATTGAGCCATGATGTCCGACACTGTACCCATGCTTAGCTTCCGCACGGACTGGCCAGTAACCACCACAACAGCCATACCAAACGACCTGCAACTGATACCACACCATCAACGACACTGCCATGACATCGGATGTGTCCGGGACATGCACTCCGTTCCCCATCACATCCAGGAAATCTGCATATATCGGGGGAGGCAGTGGCATGGGATATGTGTATCGCACCCACATGGACAGAACTGCACGTACAACTATGCCATGACATGGATCCTGCACCCATGGACATATGCACCGCCCAGTGGACAGGAATCGACCGGCTGGAGTATGTGAGAGCTGCACCCCTTTTCCCCCTCCCCGGAAATCCCGTAACAGGACCATTGCATGGACGACAAGTGCATACAACAACAACACGACCCCAGTGACTGTGACATGTCCAGTATCCACCATATGGCAACAACAAGTGGGACGCCGTTGCATGCACGTAAGCCCATGCCCTGATTTCAACTCACACGCACGCGTGCATGAGTAACAACAGCAGCACACCTGTCACATGGAACTGAGATGGACTGTGCCCATGATGCCAAGCGGTCTGGTAGGCTAAATGTATCCCGTCTGTGTCAAAGTCCGCAGCACCGCAGCCACTTGCAAATGAACATTAGCACAGCAACAGCCAAGCAGATGTAACTCTGAAGCCCACATCCCACATGCAACAGCTAATCACATGTACCCCTACACCCTTAGCTATGTGTAATCATGCTCAGTATATCCCCCGCATACCGCTGCCAGTAGTGTCCACTATACTGCATCACAGAGGACATAAGTCACAATACATGGTTTGAAGAAAGAAACTGTCTCTGCTGATTCCTTTCACAAGTACGAATGTGAGATGATGAGAGTGTGTGATGTACACGGCAGTCGTGACATGACTATGTAGTCCACTGTCATTCGATGTCAACGCAAATGAGTAGCACAACTGTGGAAGACACACATGTGTCGTGTGAAGCGGGGAGACGCTTCGCTCAGGTGGGTGGGTGTGACGGGTAGATGCGCACATGCAAAGTTGAAACACGCTGTGTCGGGAGGGGTCCGGAACTGCACATTACCGCTTCCCTGGGCAATGTCAAAGGCCAGATGTCGGGGGGATGTGAACACGTGTGTGCACAGCAGCCGGGCACACGAACAATGCGGTATCAGGCGTACACGTCAGCCCACCCTCTGTGGACAAGCTGGATCCTGTTGTGCGCCCGCCAGGCCCTTGACAAGGCACACACAGCCCCTGCCGACCAAGTGTATCCCCAACATTGTCAACCTGCACAGGCAAACCAGGGCACGGGATGGCAGTGGAGCATGGTGGGGGAGAGGACTCGGCGCGCTCCTCCGGGACACATCACGCAGGCAAAACATCCTCAATGTGTAGCATGGCTCAAGTCATATGGAAGTATTGGGGGACGCACACATCACGAGCAGGAGTGACGTCACGGAAGGTGGCTCGCACCATCCCACCCATTGCCTACATCTCCACACACGTCACATGCCGTTGCAACAGAGAAGCCAGCGCGTGCGCAAGCACCTCCGAGCCCGCCCCAGTGAGGCAAAAGAGTGAATGTGTGGGTCCATCAGCCCCAGATGGACGCGGCATGGGCCGCTAGGGCAGCTACAGCCTCTGTGTGTCGCAGGTGGTGTATCCGGACTGCGGAGACTGCCATGCATTGTCTATGTTGCCCGTGTCGCGAGTCGGGGCACCACGCAGGTGGACGGCGTCCCGCCACACATAATGCCGTGAGACAGACCACTCGTTCAACTGGACCCACACATACACTCCTTGGCCTCTCCGGGGCAAGCTTGGGGCTGCATCTGCATGCGCTAGCCCCACAGTTGCAAATGCATATTGTGGGGAGCGAGGGGAGGCCATGAGGACAGGGACAAAGACGACTGTATTACTGTCAGTGAGTTCAAGGAATGACCCTGATGTGGACAGGAAAAGACGTGCCCCGTGTGTATTGCAACTAGTCGCTAATCCGATCACCCTCCCATGTCCTGCATGTAAGCCCGCACCTAGCCCCGCCCACCCACCACATTGAAATTAGCACCAGCACAAAATCATTCACATTCGAAGCACTGACTGGGGGTGACAACCATCGGACACACTTGTTGAGGCCACCCACGCGTACATGTGGGCCCTCCATGATCCATGTCACCTGCGGCCAAGTGATGACATGCGCAATGACGGAAGTGAGGAGAGCTGTCCGCCCCACGCACAGATGGTGCATCAGCTCCACAGACCCAGCAGCGAGTGCAGCAGGGGTCACATGTGCAGGGGCAGCTGTGCCTGGTGTGAAGGCACATTCAAATTGACAGCACATCGACCAATGTGTAGTCTGCCCACATCTACAATCCATTATCATGCGGACATGGAAAATGAACATAGGGCAACACATCTGTGTGGGTGCACCCACTGTGACCAACACTGCGCAATCATCGACGTACTCGCCCTGTGCATGGCCCACCACACAAAGGAGGTCACATTCAGTGCCACCATCCCACACACACATCCCTATCACGAGACATGGTGTGTCCAATAGTCAGTACTGAGTTTGCGCCCATCTGGAGGGTCCTGAACAGGAGACACATGCAACCCACTAGGCAGTCGGTGCTGTCACCTACTGGCATTGTGCAGTCAATGTGCAGGCCAGGCTTGCTGGGACTGAGAGGGGCAGCATGGCCCAGCCTGACATTCACACGAGCAACAAGTGCACTGAGACCTGCACTGGCAATTGCAGACGTTGGCCTGCACCCAGCTGGCCCGGGACGCCTACCTCCATAGTGGAACATGCAGGGTGCAACCGCGAGGGTCATCGGAGTTGGCCGTAATGGCCTGGCCCATGTTGGTGACAGTCCGCTGATGCCATGTGCACCACACAGTATGATGTGCGCACTGCATCGTCAGGTGTGGCCATGATGTGCGCGTGGGTGCAGGTGCACAATGGACGGGGCACAACATGCCGTGTGCATAGGCAGGGACGGCCAGTGGCCGGCCCCCACATGTCTGTTAGCATGTCATCACCTGCACATTGGCATGGGTGCATGGTATACGCATATGCACACGCATGTCATCTCTCACTATGTACATCTGCCACTTGGCACGTGCAAGGTTACGTGTCACATGTGATGTGTATTTGCAAGCACACAGCCGTGTTGGCATGGGGCTGTCAATGTGTACACCTGACAATGCTTCTGGAGGTGTGATCCGTACAGTGCTGCACATAGGGTGCAGTGGTGACATCAATGACTGTCTCATATCCCCTCGTGCCACAGGTCCCACTTGTCTTGGCCGCTCAGCCTGTGCCCACATCGTCGTTGGTGTGTGCCATACTCATCCAGCCTCGGAAGCAGTGTGATGCACAGCAGCCAGTCATGTTGCCGTGGTGTTGCCGCTTGCCGAATATGCAGTCAGTCCCCATCAGCACGCCTCACAGGTCATTGAGGCCTGGATCCCCATGTGCATGCACATAGCAATGGTTCGTGTCACTGCTCATTGCTATTGGTGGGAGACCTGTGTAAGTGTATTGTGGCTGTGCTGTCCCTGCATGACAGCTGTTCTGTGACTCATGTTCTTGCTCTGTCATATCAGTTATGTGTATGTGAAAATGCCATGTGGCGTGTTGCTTTGACATGTGTCCACTCCCATCTTTCCTAGGCGGAGACCAAACATTTACCGCCCTTACCAATTGTTGGCGGACATGGAGGATTCTGAGGTCATCCGGAAATTTCGTCTGGACCGACCAACCCTGCATCGACTATGTGCCATGTTGGAACCCCACCTCCGTCCTCGCAGGGTGTATCCGACAGCATTCACCCCCACGGCTAAGGTGATGGCTGCACTGCATTTTTCGCCACTGGGTCATTCCAGCACACAGTGGGCATTGGAGGTGGGATGTCCCAGCCCATGTTCAGCATGGTGCTGAGGGATGTACTGGCAGCCATGATGCTGTACAGGAACAGGTACATCAGATTCCCCAGGGCACGTGAGTTGGCGGCAGTGAAGGGTGCATTCTATGCCCTTGGACGGATCCCACACGTCGTTGGTGCCATTGACTGCACCCATGTTGGCCTTGTCCCACCACAGGCCACTGAGCAGCTCTTCCGCAACCGGAAGCACACGCACTCCCTGAATGTGCAAGTGGTGTGCCTTGCGGACATGGTCATCTCCCACGTGTGTGCAAAGTTCCCAGGCTCGGCCCATGACGCGCACATCATGCGAAACAGCATATTACCACGACTGATGACCAATCTGCAACAGGACCGTGGCTGGATAGTCGGTGAGTATGTGGAGTTGTGTAGCGTGCTGGCTTAAGGATGCTGTCTACTGTCCTGTTTGAATTGCAACGGTTCTCTGTGTCCCCCACGCCCAGGTGACTCGGCTTACCCGAATGGGCCCTGGCTGCTCAGTCCATTACGAAATCCTCGGACCCCAGCAGATGACCGCTACAATGAGGCACATGGGAGGACCAGACGTGTGGTCGAGCGTACCTTTGGCCTCCTCAAGTCCAGGTTCAGATGCCTGGACCGCACCAGGGGGGCGCTGGCGTACTCCAAACAGAAGGTGTGCCAGATAGTGGTGGCTTGCTGCATGCTGCACAATCTGGCCATTCGAAAGCAGATCCCCCTAATTGTGGATGACGGAGATCAACCAGGGCCCCAGCCTGCAGACCAGGACAGCTCCAGTGAAGAGGACAGTGGAGAGGATGAAGCTGTGAATGTGCGTCAGCAGCTCATCGCCCGCTACTTCACTTGACGGTGAGTGACCATGTACGACGGCTGATGTAGCTGTAGTTGTGCAGGTGTATGTGTGCTCTGTTACTGGGGCCTTTTGTTCACTGAGTGCTGTGTGTCAATGGTCCATGTCCAGGTTGGTATGCCACTGTCAGTGGCTGTAGCATTGTGCCCTGTTGCTCTGTGAGATGTGTGTGCATTGCTTGTAGTTGGTGACAAGTACTGTGTGATGAGTGTGTGACACACTCATTGAATGTACTCTTGTTCTGTTTTTCACCCCTAGGTCCCTGCAGCCTCTCCTGTCCCATCGACATGCCACACAGCAGATGCTATTCTGCTCATGGTGGCGATTGCACATCTTGGAATAAACCCAGGACACATTAAGCCGATTGTGATCAAGGTGTATTTATTAACAGCGGTGACATGTGATTGTGTGCAAGGTGATGACAAATGTGGTGCATGCTGTGACAATGAGTTGACGGTCATGGCTGCGTGATGGTCAAGGTGTACCCATGGAGTTCTATGTCCACAGTCCAACAGACACATGCCATTCACATGGCAGTGTGGGCTAGGATCGTATTCCAAGTCAATGCAGTAGGTGGTCAAGGTGGCTGGCTGACTCACTGGCGTTTGGTGCGGGCGAAGTCCTCTCTGGACACCTGTTTCCTCTTCGGACGGCCCCTTCCACGTTTGGTAGGGGGGGGTGTTGATGTTCCGCTGGTGGTGGTTGAGGAGTGCTCACTCGCTGTGGACGCAGGGGAACGCGATGCTGCACGAGCCTGCGCCACAGCAGGTGGTGGCGGAGGTGGTGTTGCTGGCCTTGCTTGTGCCCTCCCCCCCACCACCAGCTGGCCCATGAGGTCCGCGATTTGGGCCATGTGGGCGTCCATGGACCTCAACACCGCAAGGACCTCCCGCGTGTCGCTTGCCGACCTGGCCCATTCGCCTTGGGCCTCCTCATAGGCCCCAAGGACTCTGTCGGTTGGCGGCAGGGCTTGGCTCCCAGGCACAGATGGCGTTGGCCTGGCCCTGCTCCTCCTACCAGTACTGCTGCCACCGACCTGCCCACTGGCCACATTGCTCAACACGGTCCTCGCTGTGGCTCCCAGGGTGGACCCAGTCGGCCGGACCACCACTTGCGCTGGGGCTGGGGCCAGTGATGACGTGGTGGTGGTTGCGGCAGTGGGAGTGGCCGCAACGACCATGGGAGTGGCCGCCACAACAGTGGTAGTGGCCGCTACGACAGTGGCAGCAGGGGGCTGTGAGTGGTCATCAGCCCTGGATGATGGGTTGGTGGGTGGGAGGGTGCCTGGGGTGCGGTTGGGCCCTGCCACACCAGATGGGCCTGCTGGGTGGTCCGTGTCCGAATCGGAGGACAGATCCTCCACATCCGTGAGTCCTTGTTGGGGGCTTGCAGGCTGGCTGTGCTGGCTGCTGTCTCCATCTCCAGCATCCAGCAGTTCGTCACCTGTGGGGGGAATGAGATATGTTATTGTGTTGCACATGACAAAGTATGTATAGGTTGTCTGACATCCACAGTTCGTGCACAGTCGTGCACAGGTTTCCCGGAGCCGTGTGTGTGGCTGTGCTATTTGTTGTTGTGTGGGCATGCCAATGGGACTGTGTGCTGTGGACATGTGGCATGGGACGGATTGGCAATGCCGATGGGTGTGTTGCTGTGCTCCTGCTTTTTGTGGCTCTGGTGTATGCGGACTCCAGACCCATCGTGTATGTTGGTTTGTACTATGCTCTTGGGGTTCAAATGTCACGCTTCGAAATGCAGATGGCATAATGGGGGTCAGCCCCCTGAAACGCATTTGAGATGAACTATGCTTTGGGGGTACATACTGTGTGCCATGGGTGCAGAACGTGACATGTGTTGTGGCAACATGACAGTGCATGTTCTGAGGTGTGTGTATGTCTGACATACCCTGCATATTTGCTGTTTGTTGTGATTTCTGGCCATGTAATTGGACGCATTGTTATGAGTGAGTGATGGTTGTGTGCCACACGACGTATTGCAGATGGTCCAATTCCTTGGTGTGCGTGCTGCCCTGTGCCATGTGCATCACTGCAGTGCTCGGGGGGTGTGGCCCATGTTATGTGTGTAGTTGCTCACAGTGTGACGTGCGCTTCATTCACTTCTGGCACATGATTTATCATGGGCATGTTTCTTTGCGTGACTACTGTATGTGGACCAGCTGTTCGGATGACATACCTTTCATGTGACTGGGGCTGACGGATGAGATGGATGGTATGTTGTATGTGCATTGTGTGTCTGTGTGTTTGATGGGTCCAGTAGTGTTCGTGTGCATTTCTGTTGTTCCACGCTGTTGCGTCTAGTGTGGTATGTCTTACATGGGCGTAGTTGTGGGATGTGTGGTTGACAGGCAGTAGGGGCTACATGGACAGGACTTCGATGGTGTTGCAGTTGTGTGTGATGGGTTGCACTGTGCCTGCCGTGTGGTTCTGTAATCAGTGTGACTTGTGCATGCAGACGTGGCTCCTTGTGTGTTGCTGTGTCTGTGATGGGTCATGTGGGGTGTGACTCTGTGGTTCATGTCCGTGTGCACATTGTTCACATGGTTGTGGCAGGGAGCTGTGCTGCGTGTTCCTCTGCTATTTGACATGTCCCATGTGTTAGTCGTAATTCAGTCCTCATGCCTCCAGTCACCCCGCCCTGTCCAGTTTCCCACCTGCAGGTTGTTTTTGAGCGTGCACTGGACTGGATGCAACATGGTTATGGGCGGGGGGTGCTCCATGTTGCAGGTCTGTGGGGGTGGGGGCGGTGTTATGGGTCGTGGTGATGGCTGGACACCGACTGACACCGTTTGTCCTGGGGCGGGATGTCTACCTGTCGGCTGCCGGTGTGCACTGCAGTGGCTGCTACGTGGGTGTGGGGTGTGGGCTGTGCTCCTCCTTGCTGTGCTGTGGGACTAGGGGCCTGGTGTGTGTTGTACTTCAGCTGTCCCCCTCCCACCCACTGCGCTTTGTGTTGCTGCTACTTACCTGTTACTTGTCGGTTAGTGCAGCTATGGCTGCCACATGGGTGTGGGTGGTGCTCCGCCTTGCTGTGCTGTAGGACTAGGGGCCTGGTGGGTGTTGTACTTCAGCTGTCCCCCCTCCCACCCACTGCCTTTGTGTTGCGGCTACTTACCTGTTACTTGTCGGTTGGTGCAGCTACGGCTGCCACATGGGTGTGGGGGGTGCTCGTTGTGGCGCTTCTGGAGTACTAGGGGACCTGTTGGTAGTTACGTGGCTGGCTGGGTGTACACATGCCCCCATGGTTTTGTTAGTTGATATGTTTGGGCTGTGTGTGTGGTGGTGCCTGTTGCATGTGTGGGTGATGTGTTGTGTATTGTGTACTGGACATGGGGTTGTTTGTCCCTCGGAGCTATGGCATGGTGGTAGTGCATGTGAGTACATAGCGGTGTGCTGGTATACATTTGTTTGTACTTACCAGCCTCCACTCCCCCTGGTAATCCGGTGAGGATCTCTGGATGGATGATGACTCGCACCTTCTCCTCCCACGCTTTGAAGGTCTTGTAATGCGCGGGATTCCCTCCGCCAGTCGTGGCAGCCAGCTCTCGGTTTTTGCTCTCCTTCTTCTTGACCAGGCTTTTGATGTCGTTCCACCGTTTGTTTATCTCTCCTCTGTTTCTGGGTACGGTCCCGACTGCATTGACCTGGTCTACAATTCTGTTCCACATCCTTTTTCTGGTGGCTAGTGGGGTGTGCTGGACCTGGTTGCCATAGATTTGTGTGTGCACCTTGACGATCTCGTCGACCATGACCGTCAGCTCACTGGGAGTGAACTTGGGCATTCTGTGTGATGCCATGGTGTTTGTGGTGCTGGTGCGGTGTGTGATGTGTGATGTGCAGGGGGTTTGTGGTGCCGGTGTTTGGTGGTGGTGGTGGTGGTGGGTGTGATGTGTGCGTATCTGTGGTGTACTGCTGTCCTTGCGTGTCACTGTGTCCTCTCCTCTCCTCTCTGCTTTGCAATGTTGCTAGGGGTTGTGGTCTGTGGAGGGGCTGTTTTTGTACTTACCTGTTTGGGTGTGTCCTGATGGTCTGTTGTTTTCAGGTGTGTTGTGGCCGGTGTTCTGGGCTTTGTGTTTATTTGTTTGTCCAGGGGTGGTCTGTTTTCGGGATGTGTACTTTGTCTGTGTATTTGTGCGTGGGTTGCTGTGTGGACTTGTTTACCATGTTGTGTGTGTTTGTTTGAGTCCGGGGCTGTTTCTGTGCAGGGACGTGGCCGCCATGGCTTCTGCCGTGTCCATTTTCTTCAGTGTTGTTTCCGCTGGCGGGCGGTGTATTTGTTGTTTTTCCGCGCTCATGTCGGTGCGATCGTAATTTCACGTGCGGTGTCTCGACCGTGAGGGCGGGCGGTTTTGTGTTGTCGTGCGTCTTTCCGTCCGTGGCGGGCGGTTTGACTCCGACTCGGGCAAGGGCGGGCGGTATTTTGTGTGTTTTTTCCGCCGCTGGCGGTATTCGGTTCGAGGCATCATAATTGCTGGGTCGGTATTCAGATGGTGTAGGCGGGCGGAGTTTTGCCGCTTTCATGGGTGGCGGATTTTTTTACGCCCGGTATCGTAATGGGCCTTTTAATTATTAAATAACAAGAAATTAATTAACAATACCAATAAATAAGTACTTAAAAATAATTACCAATTAATAATTAATTAACAATTAAATAGATGATAAATACAATTAAATAATTATTAACAATCAATTACCAAATAATAATAAAATAAAAAATAATTAATTTTCAATACCAAAAACAATTTTGTTTTTTTAAAAAATAGCAATTACTAATTAATTATCAATAAATTATTGATAAATACCAATAAATAATAATTAATGACAATTATTTACCAATTATTAATTAATGAACACATTAATTTCCAAAACATAAAAATATCTATTATTAAAAAGTTATTACCAATTAATAATTAACTAACAATAAATTAATTATCAATACTAAACAATAAAATAATCACTTAATTACAATTACATTACTTCCCACCCTATTGCCCTATAAACTCACAACACACTTCAATAATAAATTAATACACTTAATATAATTACCAAATAATGAATTCATAAAAATTAATTACCAATTAATAAAAATTAAATACCAATTAATAATTATTTAACATAACATTAATTATCAATACCAATAAATAAAAATAAATAATTACTTAATTACAATTAAATTACTTCCCACCCTATTGCCCTATAAACTCACAACCCACTTCAATAATAAATTAATACACTTAATATAATTACCAATTAATCAATTAATAAAAATTAATTACCAATTAATAAAAATTAATTACCAATTAATAATTAATTAACATAAAATTATGTATCAATACCAATAAATAAAAATAAATAATTACGATTAAATTACTTCCCACCCTATTCCCCTATAAACCCACAACCCGCAACAGAACTAAAACGCAAAATGTACTTAAAAATAATTACTAATTCCTAAAAATTTTAAATTAATTTAATATAATTAAATTACTTCCCACCCTATTCCCCTATAAACCCATAATGCGCTACAATACTAAAACGCATAATTTACTTTAAAAAAAATTACTAACTTCTAAAAAAATTTATACATATATTCTAAAACTAGTACAATAATTAACAAAAAATATAAACACAAACATATAAAATACATAATAAAATACATAACACTAATATAAATATCGATATTAGTAACATCGATATTTTTGCTATCGATATTACTAACTTCGATATTACCAAAAACGATATTTCTTACCTTCAGGTCGATATTCTGGTCGTCGATATTCTTGACTTCGATATTGTGTCCCTACGATATTTTAAACTCGATATTATTGTAGGTCGAAATTAAAAACTCGATATTTAGACTGTTTACCGTTGGAGGTTTGACTAACCTTGTATTGGGAACACTTTTTTTGAGGAGAGATACGTGAAAGATTGGATTAATACCTGTATTGGGGGTAATTTCAATTTAATTGTAACTGGACCTAGTATTCTCTCAATGGGATAAGGACCTACAAAACGTGGCTGGAATTTTCGATTCCCCTTTAAATGCAGATGAGAAGAAGACAACCAAACCTGGTCCCCCACCCGAAACTCTGGTGCAATCTTTCTGTGTTTATCTGCTTGTCTCTTGTAACTTTCTTTGGCCTTCACTAAGTTTGACTCGGCAGATTTGTGGATAAGGGTTTGGAGAATTTTGTGGTCCGAATAGACCGTCACAGTATGCCTGGCTCCTAACAAATAGTGCCTCCACTCCTCAAAAGCATCCTTCACCGCTAATAGTTCCTTCTCAGCAATGGTGTAATTGGTCTCTGCCAGATTAAATTTTCTCGATCGGAATGCCACTGGACGTAGTTGTCCGGTGATTTTATGCCGTTGAGATAAAACTCCTCCAATTGCCAAATCGGATGCGTCAGCCTCCACAAAGAAGGGTTCTGCTGGGTCTGCATGAAGCAAGATGGGGGCTGTCGTAAAGCTCTTCTTGAGGACTGCAAAGACTTGCTCAGCTTCTTCGGACCACTGGAACTTAACTCCCTTTTTAAGGAGTTTTGTGATGGGAACAATCTTTTGTGAGAATCCTTGAATAAAACGTCTATAGAAGTTAGCAAATCCCAAAAATCGCTGAGCTTCCTTTACATCTTTCGGAGATGGCCAGTTTACAACAGATTGGACTTTCATTTGATCCATGGTAACTCCATCCGGAGAAAGAACAAAACCCAGGAATTCCACAGTTTGAACACTAAGGGGCCGATTCCGATTCAGGCCGGAAAACGTACCGACCGACTCGGTACGGGAATTTAGTCCGACCGACACGTACCGGCGCTGCCTGATCCGCGTAGTACGATGCAATGCATGTGAATCACGAACGACTCGTACGGAACACAAGCCGAACGACCGAACCGCACGGAAACCAGCTCTCCGGCCGGAAAACCACGCGAATCGAACCGACCGACACGCACCAGGAATGAACCCGACAGAAACGTACCCGCGAACTCCGACCCGCGCAGTATGATGCAATGCATGTAAAACCAGACCGAGTCGCACGGAGCACAAGCCGTACGACCGACACGCATACAAAACGGAGCCGAAGCAACCCAATACCCCACGACCGACGCGTACGCCGCACATGAAACCCAGCAGAAACCCAGCTTGAAAGACTCGGAGAAGCTCGCACGAGCCAACTGCAGCATCCTACTCGGTCAGAAGAACATCTCCTACATGCCTAAAAACTACAAAGGAAAAAATACAAAAAAAAGGGCCAAACAAGCAATGACAAAGTCAATAAATACAGGGGGAAAAAAAACATGGAACAAAGACACACCCACAACTCCACCCATATAAAGGCCACAAATCCCTACCATGATCCTTTGCAAATTCAACTGACCTCCCAGCACAGAACACCATCAGACAGCAACCACAGACACACCCACAACTCATCCATCACACAAGCCACACACCATTAGCACCTCCCAAATAGCACCCTCACATACACCCAGCAAAGCCTACACTCACCCACCCTCACATGCACACTCACACACACATCAATCCCCACCACCACCCATCACCATGCCCCCAAAGAAGAATCCAAAGTTCCTAGACAGTGAATTGGAAGTCCTGGTAGATGAAATCCTCAGGGTAGAGCCACACCTGTTTGGTACATTGGTCCAACAGACACCCATGTCGCAGAAAACCAAGATGTGGGAGAGGATCGTTGACAGGGTGAACGCACAATCACCATGTTTGCGCACAAAGGAAGACATCCAGAACAGGTGGTATGATGTGCGCAGGAGGGTCAAGGCCCTACTGAAGAAGGATTACACCTTGAGTCATCGCACCGGCAGTGGCCCTCCTGCCAAACCAGTATACCTCAGGCCCTGGGAGGAGAAGGTGCGGGCCATCCTACCACCAGAGAGCGTACATGGACTATCAAACATCCCAGAGCCTGGTGAGTACACAACCAATATACCCAATATTGTGTGACAATACACACACATCACTGTCAAGGGGATAGTGAAACCATGCACCGTTAGCAAAGCCACAGTAACCAAAACATAATCATCCCAAGATGTGTATGCTAGTCAGACAAACACAACACCTGCCATCTCATAGTGATATGTAACTGTGTCATGACATGTACAAAACTAACAACAAATAGAGCAAGGCAGTGGCACAAATCTAACCAACACACACTGTCAGACATTTTGCCACCACTAGAACACCACCTCACAGGGAAGCTCACTGAAAGGAAGGAATTATGTGTATGCTGGTGAAGTCAGTGTAGCCAATAGCATGATGGGAGTTGTAGTCACAGATATTGGTCACCCTCACAATTGGCCCATCAACACCACTCTGAACCATGCTCACATCACAGGGAGTGGAAAAGAACTGACAAGATGGCTAACACTGGGTACTGCTGTGGGGAGCACAAGGCCCTGCTGGGAACTGTGCACCAACCAACAGCAGGACACCACTGACTGACATCCTGAAAGCCAACTTGCACTCCCTGCAATGGAAGCACGATCCATGGTGGGATATCTGGCTGGGTGGGAAGGAGGACTGACAGCACTGACCATAGTTAACTGCAGCTTTTCTCACACACACACCCTTAACACAAATTCCACACAACTCACATTGGAGAATGCATTTCCTCACACTCTAATTAAATATCCCACAAAGAACCACCACCCTGGGTTATGCTGTGTGAAGCACAGGGACACCTTTGGGACTTGTAGCCAAACAAACGCCAGGACAACACTGTCAGCCATCCTGTCAGCACAGGCACACTGCCCCACAGGGAAGCAGAGTCAAAAGGAAGGAAGCATGGGCATGCTGGGAAGGGGGGTGTAGGCAATAGCATGATGGGAGTGGTAGTCACAGCTCAACATCCCCCACCCACATGGCCCAGCAAGCTCACACTGAAGCATGCACATCTCACAGGGAGTGAAAAGCCACCTCAAAGATGTCTGACACTGGCCTCAGCTGTGGGGAACACAAGGCCCTGCTGGGAACTGGGCACCAACAAACAACAGGACCACACTGTCAGCCATCTTGCCATTGCTGTCACACTCACACACAGTGAAGTCCACTCAAAAGGAAGGAAGTATGGGCATGCTGGGAAGGGGGGTGTAGGCAATAGCATGATGGGAGTGATAGTCACAGCTCAACATCCCCCACCCACATGGCCCAGCAAGCTCACACTGAAGCATGCACACCTCACAGGGAGTGAAAAGCCACTTCAAAGATGTCTGACACAGGCCTCCGCTGTGGGGAGCACAAGGCCCTGCTGTGAACTGTGCACCAACAAACAACAGGACCACACTGTCAGCCATCTTGCCATTGCTGTCACACTCACACACAGTGAAGTCGACTCAAATGGAAGGAAGTATGGGCATGCTGGGAAGGGGGGTGTAGGCAATAGCATGATGGGAGTGGTAGTCACAGCTCAACATCCCCCACCCACATGGCCCAGCAAGCTCACACTGAAGCATGCACACCTCACAGGGAGTGAAAAGCCACTTCAAAGATGTCTGACAATGGTGCTCTGTTGTGGGGAGTACCAGGCCCTGCTGGGAACTGGGCACCAACCAACAGCAGGACACCACTGACTGACATCCTGAGAGTTAAGCTGCACCCACTGCAAGGGTGGCATGCTTCATGGTGGGATAACTGGGCTAGGGGGAGAAGGAGGTCCGGATGTCAACCAAATACCACCAATGCTGGTCATGCACACACCTCAACATTCACATTGAAATGCTTCAGGTTGGCAGGACAATGTGCTACACCAATATCAACCTCTGACTGTGACAACTTAGGACAATGCAATGTACCGGCCCGCATCTAGAGGTACAGTCACAACTGTCAGGTGTTTGAACCATTGATTCCTGTAGAAACATAACATACATTGTGTGTCTCTTCCAAAAACAGGTGATGATGGGGACCCAGCAGCAGATGATGAGGAGTCCCTGTCCCAGGCTCCGGGGGACCCTGAGCTCTCTGGTATGGAACAGCCTCTGCCCTCCTTGGATGGCGAAGACCTACCTGGCCCCTCCGGTGTGAGTCATCATGCAGCACCAGCAGGACCACCATCTGCACCCCCTGCACCCACTTCTCCAACATCTGCCAACACACAGACCACCCCCGCCGACACGGACAGACCAAGGACACTCAATGACAACAGCACAGGGACCCCGGCCCACCGTGAAGCAACGGACAACAACCCCAGTACCAACCCCCAAGGGGGCCTAGGCTCACCTGTGCGTGCCACCGCAGGTCCCGCACGTGTGGCCAGGGGTGGTGGGAGGGGTGGTAGGCAGAGGTCGCTGTTTGCAGAGGGGTCTGGACTGCATGATGACCCACAACTGGTACGCATTGCTGATGCGTACCAGAATAGCACCGGAGAGGTCAGCCAGGTAGTGGGGATCCTTAAGGACATTCAACAGCAGCAGGCTGCCCATCATGCCCGCTTGGACTCCCACATGTCCCGTGTGGAGACACACATGTCTCGCATGGAGTCCAAGTGGGACACATTGGAAGAACTGACAGCGGTGCAGAGGGACATATTGACATGCCTCCGCCAGATTAGCACCAACATGGACACATCTCCCTGTGTGGCCACAACAACTGCAACTGCCACAGGGAGGGAGGATGACTCTGGTGGAGAGTCCTCTGCACCGCAGCGGCCTGCACGTGAGGGTCCCCCCCGAAAGAAGAGGGGTCGTCCGAGGAAGGAAAACTGAGAGGCCGATGGCCATATACATCCCCCAGGAACCCAACACCTGTTCTGGAAATTCCCCTTTGTGTGCAAACTGTTCACCCTGTCGAATGCAACCCAACTCTCCCACATGACATGGGGAGTTCAAGTTGGACCAATGTATCAGATGACTGTGGACTTTACTCAGGACATTTCTGCTACCAACACTTCCAACTCATCTGGGAACTTTGGATTCCAATCCCAATGTACAGCACCCACCATCCTGTGCACTATCCTCACACATGTATGTAAATAAACTCACTAATACACCATACTTGCCTCAGTTGTGATTCCAACGTTGTTTTTGTCATGGAGATGATGACCTGCTAAATGACACTGTGCATGCTAACTGCTACAGCAAGTTCAACACCGTCATGTGAGTCATGGCGACGTGACACATATGAGGGAGACACACCACTAGGGCTACACAACACATACACACCAGGGCCATCTGACTCATCACCTACACTGATGTTGCCAGGAAATACAGTGGAATGCACAGACACCACACCTATTCAGAGTATGTGTTAACTAGCCCACAGGTGAAGTAAGCAAATGTCAGTTAGATGTTTGACCACAGACAACGCACATCCCAAAGTGAAGCACAGGTTTATTACACATTTGCAACATGTTGTGTCCACTACAGATGCAAGGTAATCCCACGTGGCAGTCCCCACACAGTCACCAAGTGTAGAGGAAATAAAGTCCAGGGGTGTGTGGCACATCACCTGCAGGGAAACGACTGCTTCCACCCTGGAAGTTGAATCATGGTGTCGGGGGATGCGAGTTGACCAAACAAATCTGAAAGTACACTGTGAAGGACAGACATGACACACAGTCAAAAGCACTGAAGAACAGGACAGAACTGCAATACTCATGCCCAATACATGTCACAAGATACCTACACAAAACCAAGTTAGCATGTCAACACTGTTGGGGAGTACAGACTACCTGTAAGGACACATCGCTGCACGCATACAGTCATGTAGCACATGGCCACACTCAAACAGCAACAGAGCACCACCAACACATATCATGCAAACTCAAATCATTGACATAACATCTCTGTATACTCACATTCAGCTGAAGAAGTTGGTGATGAGCTGTGTGCGGACATCACCCTCATCATCATCATCATCACTGGCATCGTGGCCCAGGCCAGGATCCTCCACAGGTGGCGGATGTTGGTCATCGTCATCCAGGATGAGAGGCAACTCCTTCCGCACTGCCAGGTTGTGTAGCATGCAGCAGACGATGAAAATCTTGCACACCTTTGCAGGGGCATATGGGAGGGCCCCTCCTGTCTTGTCCAGGCAGCGAAAGCGGCTCTTCAGGAGACCAAATGTCCGCTCGATCACTCTCCTGGTCCGACCATGTGCCTCATTGTAGCGCATCTGGGCTGGTGTCACAGGGTTCCTGAGGGGTGTCAGCAACCACGGCATGTTGGGGTATCCGGAGTCACCTACATACAGACAATTGCACATTAGCGGAGTTGGAAAAGAGGGTGGAATACAACATTGCAGAACACACACAATGGTACAAAGTCAGTACACACCGATAAGCCAGGCACGCTGGTTCTGCATCTGTGACATCATCCTCGGGATGCGACTACTCCTCATCACGTAGGCATCGTGTGCAGAACCGGGGAAACGTGCACACACATGTGAGATGCTCATATCTGCAAGACATACCACCAGGGCATTGATAGAATGGTAATGTTTCCTGTTCCTGTATGCCTGCTCATGTGCCTGTGGTGGTACCAAAGCCACATGTGTCCCATCAATGGAGCCGATGACATGTGGCATCCTCCCCAGGGCATAGAAGTCACTCTTGACGTCAGTGAGTTGTTGAAGTTTAGGGAAATAGATGTACTGGTTCAAGTATCTCAACATCGCCTCAAAAACATCGCGTAGCACACGGCTGAACATGGTCTGTGACATCCCACCAGCAGATGCCACAGTGTGTTGAAAGGTACCGGTGGCAAAGAAGTGTAGGGCTGCCATCACCTTCACCTTGGGGGTCAGCGCTGCAGGGTATGGCCGGCCAGGTTGCAAATGTGGGGCCAACTGCACCGCCAAATCCTCAATAAGCGGCCTGTTGAAGCGGTACCGTCGGATGCAGTCACGTTCAACCATGGTTGCAAGGTCAGGGAATGGTCTATGGATAGCTGGTGCCCTGCAGTGCATAGGTGAACAAAGAAAGATTGTCAGTCACCCCACATATGTGGCATTGTCCATACTCAATATCACATGATACATCATTACGAGAAACAAGTACTTGATGTGTGTGCAGTTCTGCATGGACATATATGGCACCTACATGGCCAACATCTAACATCTCAGTTCAACATGTGTTGACAACAAGTTCCAGGTTGTGCTATGGGAAATCATTCGGCTGTGTCACAGTACCCATGTACTGCTGTCACGTTCCAAACACACACCACAGTGACAAGTGAGGACAAATGTGCCCCAGGCATCACAGCTCTTTGACAGGTAGATTCCCAGGGACCCTGTATTGCCACATGGACACTGGCATGACATGGCGTATCATGTACACACCAGCAAAACAACTATGACTCCCACAGGTAGTGGCCCCTGTTGCCTCTGCAGGACAGACATGGACGTCTGTGACACACACTCATAACATCAAAGTCGATGCACAAACAACGTGGATGTGGAGACTGTCTCCCATTGTGCACATGGAATCCGAGACATCTGAAACACAACATGCACACAGACTGTGGAGGGCCATCACAATTGTGGCAATGGGTCACCCTGTGACGAAAATACCATCCCACATGGGATTCAGGGTGTATGTGACATAACATACACATACACAACCTGGAGATGTGACCATGCCACTTGCTCTGAACTGAATAGTTGCACATCACAGTGGTCATGTGCACAACACACAAAGGATTCTGTCCCCATGAACACGTGCACAGCCTGGGAGTGGCTGCCCCCAAGTGCCACCCAACAAACCACATGTTGACCCCCATACACACACAGGTAATGCAGCCTTACATGCCTTAGGATACAGTGTGGACAGGCTGTGGTGTTGTAGGTGTGCCCCTGAGTCCCTGGCAAGTAATTGTGGCTGGCATACGTTCACCAGTGACAAACATGGTGACATATGCGAGTGACTTGTACAGGGACGCGTTGTACAGCAATGGACCGATCGGTGCGCACGCATTGGCCATTGCATATGATGTGGACGGATGCGTGTCGTGTTCCGAAATACGCGTTGTACAGCAATGGACCGATCGGTGCACACGCATTGGCCATTGCATTTGATGTGGACGGATGCGTGTCGTTTTCCGAAATACGCGTTGTACAGCAATGGACCGATCGGTGCACATGCATTGGCCATTGCATATGATGTGGACGGATGCGTGTCGTTTTCCGAAATACGCGTTGTACAGCAATGGACCGATCGGTGCGCACGCATTGGCCATTGCATATGATGTGGATGGATGCGTGTCGTTTTCCGAAATACGCGATGTACAGCAATGGACCGATCACTGCACACGCATTGGCCATTGCATATGATGTGGACGGATGCACGTTGTTTTTCGAAATACGCGTTGTACAGCAATGGACCGATCGGTGCGCACGCATTGGCCATTGTATATGATGTGGACGGATGCGTGTTGTTTTTCAAAATACGCGTTGTACAGCAGTGGACCGATCGGTGATCACGCATTGGCTATGGACTGACATGGTAACGGACGCGTTTTTGAAGCTTTTACAAGCCGGATGCAGTGAATTCAGTTGGCCACCCACAACAATGTTGCAAATTCATGGGTGTCATGAAGTTGAAATTTTGAAGGATGCTGTGGGCGTGTATAAATGGTGCAATTCCATGGATTGGCCAGATTCAGAAGATGCAAACGACTTGGACCTATCACTTTGGACACATGGGACACTTATCTGCCTCTGCAGCACACATATAATGCTGGCTGTTCCCGTGAGAGCTCACTTGCCTGCACTACATGCTCCAGGACGACATCTGCCACCACCACTTCTGTTGTCTCTGCATCCTCTGGCTACTGCAATGGCACGTACTGTGGAGAGAGCCCCAGCCTTCAGCACTGAGGAGAACCAGGTCCTGCTGGACAGCCTCCTTCCACAGTACAGCAAGCTGTATGGGAAACCAGGGGAGCAGGTGAGTGTGCTGTCCACTGCCTTACTAATTGTGCATGTTGTCTGACTAGCAAGACTTACAGTGTGCACACCAGTGGCTAGCATGCTCACTGAGTAGTTGGCACCCCCCAAAGTGTGTAGTTACATGCACTGAACAGGTATAGTGCAGTAACAGTGCATTCCAACAAGGTTTCACTTCCCAGGCAATGATACCATTTAGTAACTGCTGGACAACTGTTCATAGCCATAGTTGCACTACCTGTGTACATCATATGCCCCTGTGATTGAGACATGTATATCCAACTGTGTGATGCACGGATATGTTGCATGTGTAGTAATGGACTTTTCACTTTGTCATCCTCACAGGTTGATGCCCACCAGAAGCAGGACATCTGGCTGACCATCGTCCGGGCAGTAAGATCTGTGGGGGTCTACAGGCGCAGGATCCGCAACTGCCAGAAGAGGTGGCAGGACCTTCGTGGCTGGACCCGGAGGATCGCAAGGGTCCAGCTGAAGCTGTCGCCTCCTCGCAGGAGGGGCGGACACCGGACCCTGACCCCCCACATGCTCTGGATTCTGGCAGTGATCTTCCCTGACCTGGATGGGCAGCTGAAGGCCAGACAGCAGCAAGGAGGGGGTAAGTGCTAGCCTTTTCTGTGTACTATGATTAACATGCTCTATGCACTCCTTTAGCCTGGTTCCACTTCCACAGTACAACTGTCTTGTCGTCCTGGACTCATGTCCCTCACTTGTGTCATGCCCCCTCCTCATCTGATACACAGGTGTGGCCCTTACAGTCTGTGACTTAGGTCACTTGGGTACTGTGTACTTGCAGTTACCTGTGGTTCAAGTTGGGGACAGCATCAGTTACAGGGACTTTGTTGTGGGCTGCATGGGTGGTACAATTGCTCACACAATGCCTGTGATCTGACATGTACTCTGGGTATGGCTTTACAATGTGTTCCAATTGCTGCTCTGACTCACCACATGTCTGGGGTATGTGCCACACACCCATGCTGCAGCAGAGACCAAGGGGGGAGCCTCAGAAGTATGTACATCATGTGTGTGACACATGCATAGCCACCTGCCTAGTGTTCAGGGTAATACCATGTTGCACATGGACCAGGACTGTATGCCTACTCCGTACATCGAAGGCACTCTGTTCTCCCACTCCCGTGTGTCAGCATACATATTGGGCATTGTGAAGAGTGCACTCAGGTGTCTGCCTCTGTGTCACTGTGGTGTGGCCTTGCTTTTGGACTCCTGGAGTGTTTAACAATTTGGGGTGGCCAGCCATCTGAGTTGTGACTATAGGATCTGAACATTGGTTAATGCATAGGTCTCTGATCCCTTTACTGTGCACAAAGGTGTATGAAACATTGAGGTGCAGGCAGCTTTGGTTCATTCTCATCAGACGGTGAAGTGTCCATGTGTATGGATTTGTGTTTGCAGTCACTAAAATGTCTCATTTGATTGACGTGGGATCATCCTAGTCCTCATGATGTGGGTGGCCAGGGGTACACATGTGCACCTGTCAGCTACAGGGCTTGCATACCCAAAACGTCCATGGTTGTGACACAGTGTAGACTGGTGTTGTGTGTATGCACTGCCCCTGTGACAGGAGACAGTTATGACTGACTTGCCAGACAGGCCTGTGCCATGACATTCAACTCGCAAAGGGTGATCCAGCAGTAGTGTGATATGTCCTGCAAGCACACCATTGTCGCATTGTCTATCAGGACATTAGGACATCATTGTGTCTGGTGATGGAAGCAAAACCCGCATATCGACAGGGACTCTGCCTGTCACTTTTCCTGACACATGTACTGAGTCAGTGGCAGGAGCTGGCATGTGTTTGGAGTGACACATTTCCACATGTTCTCTTGGATGTCCAACAACTGTGTATGTGGTGCATGTGTGCACGTATGATTAGTCACATACAACAGGCACCAGACAGATGGGTGCATGGACAGGTAGGATATGTGTGGCATGACTGACTGTCAGGCAGACAATGGGCTTCTTCAAATCAGTGTCAGCACTTATTGCAATGTCTAGCAAATGATGGCAGGGCTTGCTCTGTGATGTGCAGTACTTACTGTGGCGTGTGTGGTCAGTACAGGTGACTAATGTTGCTCTGTTTATCCTGATTCTTTGCAGATACATCCACGGCCACAGGAGGAGACAGCTCCATGGACCAGGAGGAGCGGCAGAGCCTGACTGGGTCCACTGCAGGGGAGACCGAGGGACCCAGTGGGACGAAGGGTGAGGGGAGCCACACTGAGGAGACCTCAGCTACGACCACCTCGGCTGAGGACCACAGCACTTCCAGTGAGGACTCCCTTGTGGAGGCGGGTGTCAGCAGACCAGAGACAAAATCAAGCAAGTCTGCCCCCACCACCACCACCATCTCCACCCTCCCATCTGCTCCCATCCCACATGTCTGTGGAGGCTCCCGTGTAGGGGAGCGTGTCTCCTTCATGCCAGGCACCGCACCCCCTGCCTCTGTCTCCCCTGCTGCCCTGAGTGTGGAGTCTGTGGACTTGCTTAAACAGATCCATGTAGGGCAGACATCAGTGCTGAGTGTCCTCCATGCACACACGGGTCTGTTGACACAACTGGTGTCATTCATGGAGGGCATGTCATCTGGCATGTCTGCCCTACATCGGACCAATCAGTCCATGGCCTCCTCACTGACGGCAGCAGTGTCCCTCCTGCAACAGTCCCTCACCCCTCCTACCTCTGCCCCATCCACAATCCCCAGTACCCTGCCTGTCCCAAGCACACACACACCGGCACAGGCACCCACCAGCACAGACACAAGCAGCACACAGACACACACGCCAAAATCCAGACGCACACGCACGCACAGTCAGGGGACTGACACCTCTCTCATAGGGGATGGGGCCCAGGAACACACACACGTATCCACGAGCACTGCGCAGTCCTCAGATACCTCTCCCTCCAAAACCCCTTGCCTTGCCTCACCTGCAACCCCCCCTCCCAGAAGCTCTTCCTCTGTGAGCTTGGCCTCTTTCCCACAGATCCATCTGACACAACGCACAGGCGGAAGAGGTGACCACCACACACAGAGGGGAGTGCCCCTCACACCCGGACACCCTCCCCCAGGCACAGGCAGACTGAGGACCTCATTCGGAAGTCACCCCGGACCAGGAAGGGCAAGACCCCACCACCACCACCACGCAGCTCCACCACACAGTCTCTCTCCTCCATCCCCCAGGCCACCATTCCACAGGTTCCCCCGCCACACCCTGCCCCAGGTTCCCCCACACACCCATACCGCATCCCCAAAATGCTTAGGCCCTCCCCCCTGCCACTTGCTCTTCCACCCCCAAGCCAGACGCTCGGCCTGTTTGTGCCACTGGTGTGGAGACCGGGTCCCCCCTCTGTCCTGCCCACCTCATCTGCCCCCCTTCCACTCCCTTGGAGTTATGCACTGCAGTGGAGTCCACAACCACCCCGTCTGACTTGGGCACTGCAGTGGGGACCCAGTCCACTCCATCTGACCGGCCCACTGCAGTGGTGCCAGCACCCACACCATCTGACTTGTGCCCTACAGTGGTGCCGGCCCCCACTGAGTCAGACACCTCCACTGCAGTTGCCGGTGACACTCCTGCACCCACCACCCCTTCACTGCCTCCTTCTGGCATCCCCTGATCCTGTCCCTGCAGTGCCTGGCCTGCCCCTTGTATGCCCCTCCGAGGGGGATGTCCCCTGTCCGTACCAGTGCAGGCAAGCAATGGGTGACAAGTTGTCACATATCACCCTGTTCGGACTGTGTATATGGACTGGCCATTGGCCTTAATTTCTTTTGGAGTTCAAATTTTTTTCAACATTTGCTGAATAAAGGCTCTTTTTGTTTACTAGTGGTTTTTCTTTTGATGTACATGATGTAGATGAGTATCATCATGCATTTGCTGTTGTAATAGTGTTCAGATCAGGAAAATGAAGTGTTGCTGTGATGGACTCCATGTGGTCCATGGGATATGTGTCCTAATCTAGTCTGGATCCATAGCATCCTTTGCTGCAGTCTGAGGGTGTAATGTTCAGCATTTGACACAGGGATGTACGTTTTGCATTTGTAAATTGACATCTGTGGCTTACACTGATGCACATCTGGTGGGCTTACCACTGTTCAATGTTTCTATTTCCCTGACTGTGTGCCCATCTCCACTGGACATGCAGTTTGGCACATCAATGTTGAAGGACTCATCTGTGTATACAGTGCAACTTGCTTAAAACGTGTTTTGGGTATATGCAGATGACTGACGTGACACTCCCGTACCCAGGCTGATGTGAGCAGTGCCTTCAGTGTGTTGTGATTGTTGACTTACTGACCGAGTGTTTTGCTGACATGTTTGAGTGGTGCACAGACAAGGTTTGGCACAGCGGACCTTCCACAGGAGTGGAGTGCCCTCATGGCAGTGTGTAATCCCGTGACATTGCCTGGGCCCGTGTTGTGTGTTGTGCAAGCATTTCTGTGTGTGTTCCCTTCCCTTTTCCTACACCGGCTGTGTCCCTACGGATGTTCCTGTTTGTGATGCTTGCTGAGTTGTCCTGTGTTCATCCAGCATCTTGTACCTGGTTTCTCCGTGATGTGGGTGCATGGCAAACTAATGTTCATCAAGTTGTCATCCCTAGTTGTCTTTGTTGTCAGGGCTGGGGATGTGGGCAAACGCAGATGAGACACAGTCAGGATTCCCCTTGGCACTTGTTGGTTAAACAAGTCATGTAATTTACAGTTTGTGGTAGCTTTCAGTGATTGTGACACGTTGTGTGTGTGACTGCTGCCACTCCTCAGGGTCAGAGCTGCAATGTTGGAAGTTGTCTACGTGTGTTCTTTGTGGGTGACCTTGGCTTCTTCATTGGTGTGTGACTGTGGCCGGGATCCCATTGATTGCGGTGGATTTAATGTCATGTCCATGTACGGCGTACTGTGCAGTGTGTCAGACATTCACGAGTCTTGTTGACTGGCCAGGTGTGATGGGTTTCTGCACCTTAGTTCCCACAACCACCCCTGGGATTGTCATGGGTGCATGTGCAATGTCACCTGACTATGTGAGCTTCACTGCTGCACATTGGTGGAGATCAAGGTGTGTGGTGTTGACTGTGTGCAAATGTGAGTTGTTGTACGGCTAGACCCCTACCTCCATTTTGGCCTTGGCAGACAGGCCGTGCTGATGGATTTGTGCTTGTGTAGGTGTGATGGTAGTTTGTTGCTCAGGACACATGGCTGTGGTTCACAGTGTGAACAACATCTAGCTTTGTCATCACAGTGGGATTATCATGCAGGCTAGTGTCACCACAATGTGGGGTCCCTGGGTGTAGTGCTGTGGTGGGTCTGTCTCTTGCTGTCTTAGTTGCTGTTCCTACAAGCTTGTGTGACATGTGTAATTTGGGCTCCCTCTCATCTGACAATGCCTGATTGCCCACATAGGGGAATCCGATCCATGAGTTACTTTTGTATGGCACTGTATACACATCTGTGTAATTGGAATTCAGGCCTCCTCATGTGTTGTGTGGTTGCCTGGGGACACTGGCACCCCCCCATCACTTGTTGTGTTTGATATGCAGTGTGAGGCTGCCTGTTTGTGTTTGTGCATCTGCACCACTGCATTGGCATATCTTTGGTGTGCCATTGCCTGTATGTTGTTTGGAGGATTTCCCATGCTGTCCCTGGGACTCCTAGGTCATCAGTCAGCAGAATAATCATGGTTCGTATGTTCCATTGCTGCCATGGTATGGTATTTGTTCACCTCACATCTACAGTCTCCACAGGATATCTACATTTGTGTGTCCATTAGTGCAGATATGTGGGTCTGCATTATGATGGTCACTTCTGGCATTGTGTAATTGATAAATGGAGATGATGTCAGTCCCCATGGGTGATGTTTGTCTGCACATGGCCAAAGGTATGTTTTATTTGCACTGCACTGTTTGCCTCACCCAAACTATGTTGCTATGGGACACAACCACTACTTTGCCACTGATGTGTTTGTTGTTCTGTGACCAGGAATCATCCATGCTGTTTGGCAGTTGCAGCTTTTTCCATGACAACACTTACCTTTTGGTCACTGTGATGATGGGGGTTTGGACCCCATTGCCACAATGTTCAAAATGTGCTTCAGCTATGGAGCCCACACTTACCTTTTGGTCACTGTGATGATGGGGGTTTAGACCCCATTGCCACAATGTTCAAAATGTGCTTCAGCTATGGACACCACACTTACCTTTTGGTCACTGTGATGATGGGGGTTTAGACCCCATTGCCACAATGTTCAAAAGGTGCTTCAGCTATGGACCCCACACTTACCTTTTGGTCACTGTGATGATGGGGTTTAGACCCCATTCCCACAGTGGTCATGGTCTGCTTGCATTGTGAAGGGCACACACATTTTTGTGTGACACATGTGATAGGGGGTCACATTGTATGTTCAATGTCATGTTCAGTGTTGTAGGCATTTGACACAGACTACACACTCTTGTCATGATGTTGGGGTGATGTCTTTTGCTGACATTCATTAATTTGGAGTATGCTGGTTGTGTCATGCCATACCCGTCCTATGAGTGGGGATGGTAGTAGTGACAGGCATCCAGCCCCCATGAGTAGGGGTGGTGGTAGTGGTAGGCATCCAGCCCCCATGAGTAGGGGTGGTGGTGGTGGTAGGCATCCAGGCCCCCTGAGTAGGGGTGGTGGTAGTGGTAGGCATCCAGGCCCCCATGAGTAGGGGTGGTGGTGGTGGTAGGCATCCAGGCCCCCATGAGTAGGGGTGGTGGTAGTGGTAGGCATCCAGCCCCCCATGAGTAGGGGTGGTGGTAGTGGTAGGCGTCCAGCCCCCCATGAGTAGGGGTGGTGGTGGTGACAGGCATCCAGCCCCCCATGAGTAGGGGTGGTGGTGGTGACAGGCATCCAGCCCCCATGAGTAGGGGTGGTGGTAGTGACAGGCATCCAGGCCCCCATGAGTAGGGGTGGTGGTAGTGGTAGGCATCCAGCCCCCCTGAGTAGGGGTGGTGGTGGTGGTAAGCATCCAGGCCCCCATGAGTAGGGGTGGTGGTAGTGGTAGGCATCCAGCCCCCATGAGTAGGGGTGGTGGTAGTGGTAGGCATCAATTCCCACCTGAGTAGGGGTGGTGGTGGTGGTAGGCATCCAGGCCCCCCTGAGTAGGGGTGGTGGTAGTGGTAGGCATCCAGGCCCCCATGAGTAGGGGTGGTGGTGGTGGTAGGTATCCAGGCCCCCCTGAGTAGGGGTGGTGGTAGTGGTAGGCATCCAGGCCCCCATGAGTAGGGGTGGTGGTAGTGACAGGCATCCAGCCCCCCCTGAGTAGGGGTGGTGGTAGTGGTAGGCATCCAGTCCCCCCTGAGTAGGGGTGGTGGTGGTGGTAGGCATCCAGGCCCCCCTGAGTAGGGGTGGTGGTAGTGGTAGGCATCCAGGCCCCCATGAGTAGGGGTGGTGGTGGTGGTAGGCATCCAGGCCCCCATGAGTAGGGGTGGTGGTAGTGGTAGGCATCCAGGCCCCCATGAGTAGGGGTGGTGGTAGTGGTAGGCATCCAGGCCCCCATGAGTAGGGGTGGTGGTAGTGGTAGGCATCCAGCCCCCCCTAAGTAGGGGTGGTGGTGGTGGTAGGCATCCAGGCCCCCATGAGTAGGGGTGGTGGTAGTGGTAGGCATCCAGCCCCCCATGAGTAGGGGTGGTGGTAGTGGTAGGCATCAATTCCCCTATGAGTGGGGATGGTAGTAGTGACAGGCATCCAGCACCCCATGAGTAGGGGTGGTGGTAGTGACAGGCATCCAGCCCCCCTGAGTAGGGGTGGTGGTAGTGACAGGCATCCAGCCCCCCTGAGTAGGGGTGGTGGTAGTGGTAGGCATCCAGCCCCCATGAGTAGGGGTGGTGGTAGTGGTAGGCATCCAGCCCCCCATGAGTAGGGGTGGTGGTAGTGGTAGGCATCCAGCCCCCCTGAGTAGGGGTGGTGGTAGTGACAGGCATCCAGCCCCCCTGAGTAGGGGTGGTGGTAGTGGTAGGCATCCAGCCCCCATGAGATGGGGTGGTGGTAGTGGTAAGCATCCAGCCCCCCATGAGTAGGGGTGGTGGTAGTGGTAGGCATCCAGGCCCCTATGGGTGTATATGGCATTGGTGATAGTCATCCCGCCCCTATGGTTCTGCTGTTGCTAGTGTACGTCATTTCTGCATCCCTATGTGTGTGTGACATATGTCGGGTACATGTCATTTGTTTGTGTAGTGGGTGTTTGACTTCCCGTCTGTGCCGTACGCGTCCGTACCGGTTCCGGTAATAGATGTAGAGTATTGGTAGGACCTGCGCGATGGGATTCATGGTTGGTTCGTCTCGTTCGTCTTTCTCGTGGCTTTGACTCGTACTCGTAGCTGGCTTGTTCGTCTCGTAGCCGTGGATCATCTTGTGGCGCGAATCGGAACTTATGTGCGGCTCTCCCGGATGCTCTGACGTGCCGACCAGTTCGGCGCATACGGATTGCGCATCGTACTAGTCCGGCCGGAAGGTGCTGTGTATTTACTTCCGTGCAACTCGAATCGGCGTTTCCGGATCCAGCTCGGTCAGGGAACTGGAGAAGGAATGGGTACGTATGGCTCGATCGGAATTTTAGCAGTAATGCGCAGCGTACTTGCTCGCTCGGACGACTGTTCGAATCGGTCGGGAAAAACGCGTTGGGCTCGTATTTTTTCCGGACGAATAGTATTAGGTGCGCTTCCGGCCGAGATCGGAATCGACCCCTAAAAGCGCATTTGTCTAATTTAACATATAGCTGGTTATGACGTAGCCTCTCCAAACCATTCTGAACTGTGCCGGGTGCTCTTGAGGATCTTTAGAGTATATCAAGATATCATCCAAATAGACAACTGCAATCCTATCAATTAAATCTCCCATGATATCGTTGATGAAGTGTTGAAAGGCTGCTGGAGCATTGAAGAGGCCAAATGGCATAACTTGATATTCAAACAACCCATATTTCGTCCGAAATGCGTTTTTCCATTCATGACCTTCTTTAACACGGATGAGATGGTAGGCCCCCTGTATGTCCATTTTCTTAAAAATCTGAGCTTCTTTGACTTGATCTAGGAGTACCGAGATCAGAGGTAAAGGATAACGATTTTTGATGGTCACTCGATTCAATGCATGGTAGTCAATACAAGTTCTCAATGCCCCTTCCTTCTTGGGGATGAAAAATAGAGGAGAGGATACTGGAGACTGAGACGGCCTAATAAAACCATGGGCCAAATAACGATCCAAGTATTTTTTTAGATGGCTATTCTCGGCTTCTGTCAGGGCATATATCCTTGAACAGGGAAGAACTGCTCCTGGTTCCAAGTCTATGGTGCAGTCATAAGAACGGTGAGGAGGTAATTTCTCAGCTTCCTGTTCACAAAAACTTCTTCAAAATCTTGGTACTCAGTAGGAATTTCCATTGAATTGATGATGTAAATGGATTCTCCTCCCAGAGATAACAAAGAAGCTTGTGATGGTTCTGGGCCGATACTTTGATCGTGGTAACAATGTTCTGAACAGTATATTGAGTTCATTTCTATGGTTCTATTTTCCCAGTCGATCGTGGGATTATGCAAAGAGAGCCAAGGTAATCCCAAAATCATCTGAAATTGCGGGGCATCGATAAGATTAAATTGAATAATTTCACAATGACCATCTGCTTGAATCAATTCCAATGGCTCCGTTTGTCTATTGATGAGTCCGGAAGATAGATTAGTCCCTTCTACTGTACGAACTAATTCACTCTTTTCTTTAAGGAGGGCTTTCACCCCAATCTTCTGTGCATACTTGATATCACAGAAATTTCCTGTGGCTCCGGAATCAATCATTATAGCGACCCCAGCAATTTCTTCATTTTGGAACTTAATAGTCACGTGCAATATCAAATGAGGTGCCAACGTCTGCAGGGTGTTCATTATGCGATGGGATTCTGGAGCTGTTTTTTCTTCTTGTAACCTTCAGAGCGACCCTGCCTACTGATGGTTTTGCTCGTTTCCCTTCAACGAAATCTTTGGTCTATTTGGACACTCCTTAACAAAATACCCAGAAACTCCACAATACATACATAACTTCATTTGCCTTCGCTGTTCCTTTTCTTCCTTACTCAAAGGACCTCTCACTGCTCCAATTTGCATGGGTTCCACCTCAGTGAGAGTAGTTGAGGCCTTTCCAACTTCTGGTCTAGCTCGATCAAACCGTGGGGTAGAAAAGCGGAAATCTCTTTTCCCCTTTTCGCTCAGACCATCGAAAATCAATTTCTAAAACCAGATCCACCAAAGCGGATAATTCAGAAGGTCGATTGGGAATCTGTGCTAGAGTATCTTTTATTTCATCTCGTACCCTACGATAGAAAAGAGCTGCTCTCTTCTCTTCAGGCCAGTTGGTCTCCACAATTATTGAGCTATGTGATTGGTTTTGTGCTTTTTTAAGAAAAATGGATTTCAGGGGTACTTGAATCCCCAAATTCAGTTCTAGACGTCATATACACTGAGAAATTGAATACTCGTTTGTGGTGTTCTTTTCTTTTTTATTTATTTGAAGACCTGTGCAGAAACAGAGAAACAGCCGACACGTGTTTCGCCCGAGGGCCAACAAGCCAGGGCTTTCTCAAGGCTGAGTGTAGTGGTGGGGTTGTGAGGTTTATGAGGATAGGCATGTTAGGTATGTGGTGAGTAGAGATAGAAACAAGACAGGTGGAAAGTCATTGAGTGAGAGAGTGAGGGAAAATACGCGACGAGGAAGAAGGAAGAGGAGGAAGGGAAAGGGGAGTCATGAACGGAGAGAAAGGAAGAAAAGTAGGACGGCAGCAAAGAGAGCGGTTGATATAGTGAAAGAAACAGTTCATGATGTTGGTGAGTGACACACAAAAACCCAGAGTGTATGAGGATATATTTAGAAAGAGAGTGAAATGGTGAATAAAAGTGCAAGAAAATGGAAGAGAAAAAGGTAAGTTGAAAGTGAGAAAGGGTACAATACAAATTAAAGTAACAATAATTATGTCAATGAAGATAATTAAGTCATTTCAACATTAGTCGTAAGCGTACATCAAAAGAAAGAGCATATAGACAAGAGGGAATGTTTAAAGAAGCGAAAAGTGTAGTCAAAAAGTACCCAAAAAATATATATATCATACTGTTAAGACACAGAGGGACAGAGCCACATTGGAAGCTCATCCAAAACTGTCACCGATAGGTCAGGCTACATACAGCTCATGTAACAAGTATTTAAGATAGAGAGGGCAAAACATAAATATTACACCTCGAGTCATGTAACAAATTCTCCATTTAAAGCACCAAGGTAGAAGGGAAAAAGGCAAGTTCATATTGGGTTAAACCCACTAGTTTCAGATAAGCACGCAGAACTGCGTGGCCTGTGTGGCTTAAATGTAATAGGACACAAGAGACAAAGGGGCATATTTACAAGCCCCTTGCGCCACTTTTGCGCCGCCGTTGCATCACGCATGTGACGCAGCGGCGACGCAAACCACGCGCCGCGTTGCGCTATATTTACAACGTGACACATCTAGGGAGATGCGTCACGTAGTAAACCCCTGCGCCACATGAAACCTGCGTCAGGTTTCATGTGGGCGTACCGGCACAGGGGGGGCGTTCCGGCGCAGGAACGCCTCGGAAAAGTGACGTAGTGAAATCTACAAGATTTCACGCAGTCACTTTTCCGACGCTGGTGCGTCAAATCCTTACGCCTGCTTCAAGCAGGCGTAAGGATTGATGCACCATGTTAGGGAAGGTTGGAACAGTGCTGGAGTTGCGTCGCGCTTGCGACACAACTTCAGCACTGCGCCAACCTTCCGCCGGCAGATGCGTCAAGCATCTGCTTATCCTTGCGCCACGATGCGCCGCATTGTAAATGCGGCGCATCGGACGTGGCACAAGGGTAAACTTGTGTGACGCATTTTCCCTGGCGCATCCCTGCTGATATGCAGGGATGCACCAGAAAATGTAAATATGCCCCAAAACATTTAATCTTGCATACGGTAAAAAAAGGGGAGCAGTAGTTGACATAGTATATGTACGGGTATGTTTAGCTCTGGATGGGAACATATAGTACAAAACAATAACAGTAACAGTTGTTGGTAGCATGCGGTTATTATTCTCTCTGGATTGGGAACATACAGTACAGACACAGTAACAGTTGTTGATAAGGCTCATATGCAGAAATATGTTATGCTGAGAAAGGAACAACCAGTATAAAATAAAGTGTTACTGAGGTCGTTGTGGCTTGACTGTCGAGTTCAACTTACCAGGTAAATCTTGGTAAATCTTATGCGGTTGGAATGAAGTATCTGAAAAGTGTTGAAAAAGAATTTGAGCGAAAAGTAATTCGCAAGGAGAGACTGAAACCAGGTGATGGAAAAAGGCGCGAGACCGTGGTAGATGGTGCATCCCTTAAAGAGAGAGGGGGGCCCCCGCGATGCCAGAGAAACGTCAAATGCGGCCTGGTAGTATCATCGCCGGTAAGTTTAGAGCAAAAATACCAGGGGGAGTATGTAAATAAAATAAAGAGCGTAAGAAACGAGAAAACGGTGTTGGGATCCACAAAGTGGGCGTGAGGGGAAATGCTGGGTATAGGGGAACCAAATACTTACAAAAACAAAATTGCGCGTTAGCAAGCAATATCTGCTGGGTCAAATCTGCGGTCCAAATGAGCTAACCGCGGCTGGTGCCGGTTCCTTATGTTAGAAGGAAATGCGGGAAAACGAGGGATGAATGGTGGCAAAATGCCGTAAAAGTGTCAAATCACGAGTCCTAGTACGGGGGTTCGAGGCTGCAGCCTGCAGTCTGTGAAAGAAAAACCTTCTTGGAAAACCGAACAGGCTAAAAAATATATATATATATATCAGGTAATATATTGTAGACAAATCCCACTCGATGATCGAGTTCGCGGCTGCAGTAGTACTAACTGGAGTGCCATAAAAAGTCAAATCAATGGTGATGGTACAGGAGTTCGAGGCTGCAGTCTGCAGTATGGGAAGGAGCAGACCTTCTTTGAATTGCGATAGAAAAAAACGAAATAGATATAAATTCAACTTGATGACCGGAGTGAAGCATGAACTAATCCTAACGGGACGAGATAGTTTGTGGTGCAGCAATTCGCGGCTGCAGTGCATCTATCAAGGGCCAGATCTGATAAAGAGTTTGAAAAATGAGCCATGGGTCAAGGGTGTAATGGGAGCAGCATTGGTGGGTGAAGCAAGTGGAGAAAAAAACAAAATAGTAAGTAACTAAAATAGGAAAGGTGTAAATTTAGGCAGGTGAAATGCGAGAACAGGCTCAGGACATTGATCAGGCAATAACCTAAAAATGGGGGTCCACCCATAGAAAAATCTATTGTGGAGTTTGTTATATCTAGTGTGTGGGACCAATAGTGGTCTCAGGGCCAAGGTCACACTAAGGTCAGGAGTGTGAAGCGGGATCTGGAATGAGGTAAAATGATACTAAGCTAAAGTAACCAAAGTCTAAAGAATTTGGGTATCTTTGGACCCAATATTACATCACCACAATCTTGGTGGAACCAGTGCTAAACAGTGTGGAAACAGATACAAGAAAAATTATCATTCAGCTATATGGATGAAAGTAAATTGTAGAAAAACCTAGCTCAAACCGGTAGCTACAGGTGATGGGCGGTTGGTGAATGCCCGGTGTATACATAGGACTAGACAGTATTGAGTTAATTCACTTGTATAACCAGTAGTGCATTTCTGCATCCTTGTTGAGTCCGGTATTCACAGTGTCCATGCGTAGAATGATTTCACTTTCTTTTTGCCTCATACGGAGTTCTCGGTTTCCACCTCTAGAGTTTTGCTTCACCTGTTCCAATCTAAAGAATTTGAAAGTTTTGTTGTGCGGGTGGTGTTCCGTTAGTGGTGGGCCCGTTTCTGTCTTGTGGATGTTGCGGTAATGCTCTAGAATTCTGGTTTTGAGTGGTCTGATGGTGCTGCCTATATAGAGTTTGTTGCATGGGCAGATGATGATGTAAATAACATAGTTCGAGTTGCAATTCATTCACTCTTTGATCTTTATTGTTTGTTTGCCTGGTGCGGTAAATTCTTTCTGTTTATTAATGCCTAATTTGCAGGCATTGCAGTTGTGATTGCAGTTGTGACATGTGTAAAATCCTTGGGGCCTGGTCATGAAATGTGCTTCCGGTTGTTTCCTTTTGTCAATGAATTCTGATTGACAAAGTTATTGTCTCAGGTTTCTTGCTCTCCTGAAACCCATTTGTGGGAAGGTTTGAATCTGGTCTTTGAGGGTCATATTATTAGACAGCAGGTACCAGTGTTTTTGGAGAGTTTTTCTGATATGGTAGTGTCCATTATGGTAGTCCGTAAGAAAACGGATGGTATTTGACCTCTGAGTACCATTTTCCACAACCTTGGTTTGCAGGAGTTCCTGGCGTGGTATCTTCGCGCAATCCGATGCTACTGCTTCCAGTTGCGAGCGTTTGTAGCCTCTTTGTTCCAGTCTGATTGTTAAATTGGTTGCTTTCTCTTCATAAATGTCCATGGTGCTGCAGTTACGTCTCATTCTCTGGAATTCCCCCTTAGGGATGTTCTTAATTGTTGTTTGGGGATGACAACTGTCTGCTCTCAAGATTGAGTTGGCCGCTGAGGGTTTACGAAAGGCTTTGGTGTATAGTTTGCCTTCTTGTACATAAATAGTGATGTCTAAGAAGTCTATTTCTGAGGCCGAGAACTGGGAGGTTGCTTTGATATTCCATCGGTTCTCATTGATTTTAACTTATTAAATTGAGTCAAATAAGTCACCAAATCCTTCTTTCCTTGACGTAATTCTAATAACTCATTGTCAGTGGCCTGAGACATTTTTCTTCTGTCAAAGATCCTTAAAAATTCGGTTTTACATCATTTAAAGTCACAGAGGAATGGGTCGTCTCAAGACATTAGGGACATTGCCCAGTTGGCGGCATCCCCACTTAAGTAGGATAAGATAAAGGCCACTCTGGACTTAGCATCAGGAAATAAGGTAGGGCGACACATGAAATGAAGGGAACACTGAGTCAAACAAAGTTGGGCCTTTTGTGGATCCCCAGAAAACCTTTCAGGAGGGGCCAATGGAATCAGTGGGGAAACATAATGAACTACCTGCACAATAGTTCTTGGGTTAGACTCTGGTGTAGAACTATGAGATATGGACAGGGAAGCAGGGGTGGTTCCAGCAATTAACCCATTTAACCTCTGAGTGAGCAAAACTGTTTCTTGGCAGGAGGCTACTAGGTCTTGTTTTAAATTCTTATTTTCTTCTCTTACAGCCCCTAATTCTCTTTGAATAACCTCCAACATTTCTCCCAGAGATTTTAAACTAAAACCCTCAGCCATTCTACCTAGGTGGAGCAAACTTCCCGGGCACTTCAATCTGTCAGAAAGTACCTGAATCTCCACAGAAGCAGAATGGATGACATTTTCTCAACGCCCACCCACCAGTGCGAACCACCAAGTATTTCTGGTGAGACCCACCAGCAAGGGGGAAAGGGGAATGGGACAGAGAAGAGACAACTCCAGATATTGATAGCCCTCTCACTCCGGAATGCTCACTTGGGCTCTTCTTCTTATTCTACACCCGTGTTGATCCCAGGAAGTGGAGAGTACCTAATGCACAGATGAAGAGACAACAAATAAATCACACTACTCTAACATCCTGCCAAATCTATTTATCTCTAAATATGAGAATTCCTGCCAAAGGGGTTTGGAGCGTTAGCTTCTCCTCTGTATGGCTCTGAATTAGAGATTTACTAATATAATCTGACCACATGTAGATAAGCATTATGTCATTTAAACTTCAATGATGAAAGTCAATGTCTTTTTCTTTCTCACAAAGCTTTCTTAAAGTCTGCAATTGCCAACACAAAGTCTCCAAGAGATAAAGTCTTTAAAAATATCTGAGGTGCGCAAGTGGGACAGGGGGAGGTAAACGAGGGAGGAAAGGAAAGGATAAGTGCCAAAAAAGGGAGGCAAGGAAAGACAGTTCAATGAGATTTCCTGGATAATCTCTGTAAGCTTACTGACTTTCAGACGTAGATGAATTCGGGCGATATCAGCTGAGGAACTTGAGGCGATGACTTCACCCGACTGAGGCAAGGATGACTTGAAGCTTCTTTGAACTTGTGAAGGGAGCGAGTGAAAGTCGCTACTTACTGTCTTCAGAGGAAGCGCATAAAAAGGACGCTACCTTCAGGAGAGTTCACTTGCACTCTGAGACAGCGCAAACCAGGAGTCGCTATAACAGAAAGACGCTGCTCTCTCGTCACAGCGGCTGCGCAGACTGGAACCGCTACTCCAGAGACACCGCTCTTCAACAGGCTGAATACTGTGATGCCTTAACTAATTATAGATCTATATCCTGACGATGACTATTGTCCGCAGTCACTAAATAACACTGAGAAGAAAGCAGACGGGAAAAAATGAACTCTCGTCAGCAGTTTCAAATTGAAGTGCGCAGAGGAGAGCGCGCGCACTTGTCTTGAACCACGAACTCTCGCGAGAGAGTTCTAAAATGAATGGCTGCACAGATTTGGAAAATGCAGCGGCCATCTTACAATGTCCTGACCAACCTAACTCTGCAGGCTCTTCCAATGATTGATCATTGTACGCTTGACTAAAACTCTTCTTTTACTTTGACTCTTCCTCAATTTGCCCAGAGCGAGAGACACAATGTTTATTTGATTTCTGATATATTGATAGAGCCTGGGTGACTGTATGAGTGCTTGAGTAGTGCCTGGGTGATTGGATGAGTGCATGAGTAGTGTCTAGGTGACTGGATGATTGCATGAGTAGTGCCTGGGTGATAGGATGAGTGCATGAGTAGTGCCTTGGTGACTGGATGAGTGCATGAGTAGTGCTTGGGTGATTGGATGAGTGCATGAACAGTGTCTGGGTGATTGCATGAGTAGTGCCTGGGTGATTGCATGAGTGGATGAGTAGTGCCTGGGTGACTGGGTGAGTGCATGAGCAGTGCCTGGGTCATTAAATGAGTACATAAGTAGTACCTGGGTCACTGAATGAGAGCATGAGTAGTGTCTGTGTGATTGTATGAGTGCATGTGTAATGCCTATGTGAATAAATGAATGCACGAGTGGTGCCTAGGTGATTGAATGAGTGCATGAGTAGTGCCTGGGTGATTGGATGAGTGGATGAATAGTATCTTGGTGATTGCATGAGAGCATGGGTAGTGCCTTTGTGATTGGATGAGTGCATGAGTAGTGCCTGGGTGATTGGATGTGTGCATGAGTATTACCTGGGTGATTCGATGAGTGCATAAGTAGTGCCTGGATAAATGCATGTCAGCATGAGAAGTGTTTGGGTGATTGTCTGAGTGCATGGGTAGTGCCTGGGTAATTGTATGAGTGCATGAGTTGTACCTGGGTGATTGTATGAGTGCATGAGTAGTGCCTGGGTGATTGGATGAGTGCATGAGTAGTGTCTGGGTGACTGGATGAGTGCATGAGTAGTGCCTTGGTGATTGTATGAGTGTATAAGTAGTGTCTGGGTGACTGGATGATTGCATGAGTAGTGTATGCTTGATTGAATGAGTGCAAGACTACTGCCAGGATGATTGCATGAGAGTATGGATAGTGCCTGGGTGATTCAATGAGTACATGTGTAGTGGCTAGGTGATTGCATGAGTGCATGAGTAGTGCCTCAGTGATTGTATAAGTGCATGAGTAGTGCCTGGGTGACTGCATGGGTGCATGAGTAGTGCCTGGGTGATTGTATGAGTGCATGAGAAGTACCTGGGTGATTGGACCAGAGCAAGAGTAGTGCCTTGGTGATTGCATGACTGCTTGAGTAGTGCCTGGATGATTGGATGAGAGCATGAGTAGTGCCTGAGTGACTGAATGACTGCATGACTGCATGAGTACTGCCTTGGTGATTGGATGAGTGCATGAGTAGTGTCTGAGAAATTGGATGACTGAATGACTGGTGCATGGATGTTTGAATGAGTGTATGAGTAGTGTATGCATGTTAGAATGAGTTTATGAGTGCTACATGGATGTTCATATGACTCCATTAAGGTGGTGAATTAATCTTTGAATGAGTGCATTAGTAGTGTATAGATATTTGAATGAGTGCATGAGTACTGCATAAATGTTAGAGTGAGTGCATGACTGGTGAATGAATGTTAGAATACATGCATGAGTGGTGTATGGATGTTAAAATGAGTGTATGAGTGGTGTATGGTTGATTAAATGAATGTGTGAGCACAAAATGTATGTTTGAAAGAGTACATGAATGGTGTATTGATATTAGAATGAGTGCATGAATGGTGAACGGATGTAAGAATGAGTGCATAAGTGCTGCATGGATGATTAAATGAGTACATTAGAGATGTATGTATAGTTTAATTATTGCATAAATCATACATGGATGATTGAATGACTGCATGACTGGTGCGTGGATAATTGAATGAGTGCATGAGTGGTGAATGAATGTTAGAATGATTGTATGAGTGGTGAATGGATGTATAGGTGAATAACTACATGCATGAGTTATGCATGGATAATCGAATGAGTGCATCAGTGGTGAATGAATGATTGAATGACTGGTGTATGGATGACTGAATGAGTGTATGGGTGGTGATGGATGATTAAATGAGTGCATGCGTGGTGCATGGATTCTAGCAATCTTTGATACTAGTTGTTTACTTTTTAAGTTTGTGTCTGTATAATAATTTTTCAAGAAAATCACTTTTGCTGGCTATTTTCCATTTTCACAGCGACACCAGAAGTTGCAATGACATTGCTAATTGCAAAGAGCGCATTTTTTTGAGAAACTGTAAAACATTTACATTGTGCAAACAGCACAATTTTGTTTAAGGTTTCATACAAATATAAACAGTCATTCTAATTATATCATAACAGAAGTTGTTTATTGTTATAGTGTAGAAATATATATTTGTATAATGTGTTTACCACAAACAAACCTTTTGCAATGGCAAGGGTTCCCTGAGAACGAAGAAAATCTGCTCAGCCAATTGGAGGAGCAGGAAGTGTCAGCAGGAGAGTAAAATCCTGATGATGAAGAACAACCACCTAAGTAGCACAATCTAAGGGCCCGATTACGATGCGGTTCGGAAATCATTCCGACCAAATTGGTTTGGGAATGGTTTCTGAACGACTCAGATTGGGAGAGTCCGACCGACCGATTACGATGCATCCGGGTGCTTTCAGCTACGATTCGGTCGGACTCCCATTGACTTCAACAGGAGCCTATGTTCCAACTGAATGCATAGGATCCCATTGAAGAAAGATGTTGCTGGGGAAAATCGGTCACCCTGTGGTGGGCACCCCCTGGTGCCTGCCACACTGTGCATTGCTGGTAAGGGGAGACCCATGGGTACCCCCATGGGCCCGATTGGGAAGGCTCCGGGTACAGGGGGGCCCACTACGGGCCCCCAAAGTCTGATTTTCGACTGCTGATTCGAGTTGGACGGCACGAATTGGAAAGGCTGTCAGAATCCAGCATCGTAATCGGTTGTTTGGAAACACGGCCCATAGAGACGTACGAGTCTGCTCCATATGGCTCGGTCATTCCAAATGCCGTCGGGTTCGGATTAGGATAACGCCTAACTCGCATAGTAATCTGTCGGTCGGAACCCTTTCCGATTCGGTCAGAAACACACGTTCCCGATCCGATTCGGACGGAGCAAATGAAAATTAGGAGGCCTTCCAAACCGCATCGTAATCGGCACCTAAGTTGGGCTTTTTTTATAATGTCTTTAAATGAGAGGACGACTGCTGCAAAATTAGTAAAATTCTCTTTGTTCATGAAGACTCTTTCGCGTGATATTGCCAAGAACTGCACTTGTGGTACTACCTCAATACTATACCACTTAAAAACATAACACAAAAGACAATTGAAAATGATACGAAAGGAAAGAGAGAAAGACGAGCAAAGCACATATACAGCAACAGCACCTGCAACACTAGCTCGACTGCTATGTAATCTGCAGACACCAGCCTGATAAGTGTCCTCAATTATGCATGAAGGTACATACTGTTTGATTACAAGTGCGCCCTAACTGACGGAGAATAGTCTGTTGACATTATTTTAGACATTGCTAACAAGCACATTTGTTACTTTCTCATTATTATTTTGCCTAGTTTTTCAACTGTCTCAAGTAGAAAAACTTTTCTGAGATATATACTGAGTCTGAAGTATAGTGCCTATTTAAAAACAAAAAGAAGATAAGGATTTGTTAGCATTTAATCTTCAAAATTACAGATACATAACAATACATATTGGTTATACTGTAAGACTATATCACAATATATTACAAATGCAATTTTCCTTTTTTTACTGTTCTCAGCTGTCACACTTCTTCACCATAAACAGTGGTCTGCATGAAGCATCATCAACGAACAGTGGGTAAAAAACAATTAATGTATTGTAAAAAAAATGATGCATAGTACATCTTTAAAAGTAAATAATACTATGCATAACACTCACTACAATTCACTCATTATTGCCTCTTAAGAAAAGTTACTACAATAACCTCAATAAAAGTAGGTTTTAACTCTTTCTTATATAGTTACATCTGGTACAATATGACATATAATTGTGAAGCAGTCCTTTATTTTCAGACCCTTTTGAAATAATTATTTGTTGTAGGTTAAATCGATATGGAAAATGGAGATGATCCATGTACAGGAAAACCACACAGTAGTATTTAGAAGTTCTTGTTGGAGAAATGAAAGTTTTTAAATTTATTTTTGAAGATAGTTTTAAGTGGTAAGTTAAGGCTGCTGTTATTCTACTGCATCCATTCAGTATTTAACTGTAATAAGAGAATGTACTGTTTACATGTTATATAAACTCCTTTGTTGAATGTAAAAGGGCTGTTCCATTTACAACAATATTCTGAAGACATTACCCCCAGTAGGCAGAATAATGTCTAATATACCATAAATGCTCTAATAAGAAATACTGTACACCAGTCTCTATGTAGAAACAATCCTCAGACCTTTGGTTGAACAAATAACAGATATGAGTTTGCTAATTTTCTAGGTAGTCTTGGTTTTAATTTTAAATTACTGTCATTACATTCTGTCCATCCAGATTCACACCTTAAATACATAGTATAATGTCCAGACATTGTATTTACTCCTTCATGAATGATGATTGCCAAAGTAGTAAAGGTCCTTCCTGATAATTGATATTTGATGAGCTATTATTATAATGTATTTTCCTGTTCTTTGTAGAAACAATGTAGATAGAAGGTCTGATCTGAAGTTTGGGCACTTCATATTTTGGTTGGCGTTTTTGGTCAATTGCTGAAAAGGAACAGTTTTTACAATCTAGTAATGTCAAGTAGAGGACTTTTTCTAAATTGATTTCAGTGCTGGAGGCAAATTCACAGTTTTCACAGTTATGCTGCATTTGTAACTTATTCCAAATAACTGATAAATATTTAATTCTTGTTCCTCTAATACTCCTAGCATCACCATAATACATTCTTGCACATCTTGTTGAACATTGATAGAAAATAATACTGATCCCGTGAACATATCTATAAGATGTCATATTCCAGAAGCAGATTGTATTGCAGTTCTGTCACTAAGTGAACATTGCATCAAACTGTGGAGTGCATAACAAATTCTCTTATCTATTTTATGTTCAATTTCGGTAGCAACATCTGACAAATGGAATAGCACATTGACAACAACATTTATATAGCAGTTGGCCCCTGAAGTGTTGTTGAACTGGTAACCTACAATTTCTCCATTATTTAGTACTTTCCTCTTGTTTGATGGTTGAGAATTTTCTATCTCTTCTTCCTTTTGTTCATGATCAATATTTTGTTTTCTTATCTTCCTCTTTGGACAGATTACTTGTTTCTCATAAATCGGGTACTGGCCAAAATGAGGAGCAAATACACTTCTTAAACGTTTATACTCCCTTATGCAGCTTGCATCAGCACAAATTTCTTTCTCATCAAAATCAATCAAATATAAACCGGACAAAGTTCTAATTCACGATAGTGCTGCATATGACATTCCTTCTTTGAATACAGTACTACCAATATTTACCAAAGCAGCATCTACACTTAACCCTTGTGATTTATGGATTTTTACAGCATATGCTAGTGATACCGGAAACTGTTTTTGCTGTACATATAAGTCTTTGACAAACACGAAACGTACCACACATTGAACAACAATCTGCTTGACACTGTCAACCTCATCATATTTTATGACCAAAGTTCCACGTCATCTCTGTTTGGATAATTAACAACATGTATAACTTTACCCATTGTGCCATTACCTTTGTCAATATTTAAATTATGACACAAGATTACACAAGCATTTCTGCAGACACATGACCGTCTCTCTAATCTGGCAGTTTTGGAAACAGACATCTCTAAAGTGTCCAATTTTTGGTTGCAGTTTTTCTGTCAGTAGTACTGTAACTTCTTGATGTTATATTTTATCAGTTGCTGCAATTTCTATAATGTTTTAGTTTTCCAGCAGTAGTAATTCTTCATTGAATTTACAATATTCTTGAAGGGGTGGAATAAAACAAACCATAGACTTGTCTTCTTTAATGAAATTATACATTAGTATAATGTAACATTAGATGGAAATTGATTTTTCATAGGATGGCTTTCTAATGCAGTTTTCCCTTGTTTTGTGAGAACCCCAACTCTCATTTCCTTGAGTATATCTCCATATTCCACATAAGATGCTTGGTGCAATTTTTTACTAACTCTTTGTAATGAAAGTTTTCCTAAATGTTTACATTTAAAATACTTCCTAGTGTATTCCTTGTTCCGTTATGTAGTAGTGTCTTGAAAACAGGTTGTCCTTTAACTGGTGTTAGTTGTAGCAGGTCTCCAAACACTATTAAGTATTTTCCATCAAAGAGTACATCATACACAGTTTTTAATATATGTTGCATTCTTAAATGTATAAAAGCAAGCATTAGGTTTGACACCGTGCTCACTTCGTCAATAATTAAAAGCTTCAATTTCTTTAATACTCTTGCTACCTCATGTCATGTATCACCAGACAATTTGTTGTACTCCAATTTGTTGTATGTTCAACAGGTAGCATTAATAATCAATAAAGGGTAACTCCTTTAATATTATGTGCAGCTAATCCTGTTTGTGCAGTAACTACACAAGATAAATTAGAATCTGTAGTCTTCTGTAGATAAGTTGTGACTGCTTTAATCAAGAAGCTTTTCCCAGTTCCAGCTTGACCACTTATGTATAGTAGAACTGGTCTATATGTAGAACATTCACACTCTTTTTTCTTATGCAGGAATCCATGTTCTTCTTTATCTTTTACTTCGTCAAAAAATTGTTTCTAATCTGTATTCAGTTGTTGTATTATTTGTTCCTAATCCAGAGTTTCCTGTCTTGCTTGCTGCATTGCATTCTCCACCTACTTCATAGCTATAGCAGCTTCATTTTTAATTATTGGCTCTCCAAGAGGATCTTGACTTCCCAGTGCTGAACTTTGGCTGCTTTGAAAACTCTCCCTTGCTGTCCCAGCAGCAATTGTTTCTTCCTGTTCAATCTCTCCTCTCAACATTTGAAGATGGACTGGAAACACTGAACACTCAATGGGGTCTTTTACAGCATTGAATGAGTCTTCATAGCACTCAAAGTGTCCAAGTAACTTTGACTCAGCGTGCCATGGCTTGAACAACTGCAACAGTGCTAAATAGAAACATTCTATTTTGTCTGGAGTTTGGCAACTTAGCATTTTATGGTTGATTAAATTTCCTTTGTTATGTAAGATCAAACATCCTTCACATTCAAGGACAGCAAATTTTACTTCTATGTTTTCAGTGACATTACTTCTATATGTATCGTGTTGAAGTACTTCATATAGACACATCCTTTCAAGATGAGGACTCCTTCTTTGATAGTTTTATCCAGCATGTTAGTCTTCAGAATGTCTGTACTCTCAAGCTGAAATTCTGCAAGATATTGTATTTCAGGAAAATACTTTAATACTTCATTACGAATGTTAGCAAGCCCTAAACTCACCCACACAACTCATCTTGATTTATAAAAGAAACTGGCTGAGCTTAACCTGTCTGCGCATTCATGAGAACCTATTTCTCTGTGTGAAAGCATTTTCAAACTAAAACTGTACTTTATCTTTGTAAGACTCTTTTCTGCCAAAATCTCCTCCCACATCTCCTTTATCTCTGTCTTCTCTGACTTCGTTATATGAGAAGTGACATATTGAGCAACAGCAATTGAGTTATTTGGAACAAACTGAAGATCCATTTTCGCATTCCACATCTTCAAAATCAGAGGATTGTAGTCATTGATGTATTTTGAAGCTTCTGCTTTTCTGAGGGTGTGTTCATGATTTCCATGTGACAGTGTTGCTGACTGCAGACGAAAAGCTGTTTACTCTTCTTTCTGAGATCACAGGTCATGGGAATCCAAAAACAACATTTTGTATAAAATGTTCCTTTTGATCTGTATTTTCTATGACAGTATTTCCCACACCTATGATTTTGGAATCGTAGAACTTGTTGTCTTAACATTTTGTCACCACTCTCTTTTGGGATGATGCAAGTCACATACTGCTTTATGAAAGACAGCACAGAATCATCAGCGTCTGTTCCAAATGTTGGGGCATCTTTTACCAATAACAGAATGTGAATATGTGGAGCATCTCTGGCTTGGTATTGTTTGCACCAAAAGAAATCAGTCACTTCACCAAGAGGTGGATTTGTTTTATTGCAGATAAAAGACATCATGGCTTGAAATCTGTGGTTAAAATATCTGCAATTATTTGCATGGTCCAATGAGCAGAGATCTCCTGGTGTCTTCAGATTAATGTTGTTTATATTTGAATTTGCCTCTCTCAAGAATTGTAGCAGGTCATCCCATGCATACTCAGCACAACTGAGTGTTAGAAACCATGTAGGAGCTACTAAGTTTCTCAACATACATTTGAGCTCACCATGATGATGATACCAATATTCGTTGGTCCCACGTTGACATGCCATTAGATTAATTAAGTTGTATTCTATTTGTTCATCTTTTCTTTGAACTTTTTCAAGAAATTCCTTTGCTGATAAATTTTGCAGATTTATACCTGTTTCCAGAATGTGATTTATGGCATAAGACAACCCAGACAAGTCATTTTCAAATAGTAGATGAAACATGTAAGGGATACATTGGCAAAATCTAGGGGCCACTGAGTAAAGTCTAGTCAATCTGTACTCAGCTGCTGGAATTTATACAGGCCAGTCATCATAGTTACCACCCACAGCAGTAGGAAAGAGATGTGGGAAACAGCGAGCTTCTAAACTTTTTTCCCATACACTTAATGGAGCTCCTTTCAATTCTTTCAATTGACACAGATCAGTAGCATCACCAACAATTTCTTTGGAATGAAGGGGAGGGATGCTATAATGTTCATAAATTTCTTCTAATCTGGATCGATCCATTTTTTCTATCTGACCTGTTGATAGTGATGTTTTGTCCTCCATATGTGTGATATCTTGAATAATATCTAAATTTGTATAATATATGTTATTTTGTGCCAGATATGAAGTTGCCTTTATAACTTTAGTAACATCTACTAACTCTTGCCATATCTTTTTACTCTTTTTCTGCACAACTATTGTTTCAATGTTTTGCTTAAAATCTGATGACAAGTATACCACTCTACCTTTAGGACCTTTCTGGAGCTCAGTTGGAGGTAATTTCTCTGTCTTTGGTTCCATATGAACTATAGCTTGAAATGGATGTATACATCGGATTAGTGTAGATTCATAAACTTTCAAATCTTTAGGTACTTCTGGAACAGGTACTATTTCAAAGTTGTTGTGTACTGCTCTAGCAGGCAACTTGTTTTCCTCCAACTTACAGTACTTACATATGACTTGTCGGGTGGACAACTCAAACTGTTCCTCTACAAATAAGTAAACAGCAAATTCACACCACTTATCGTTATTCTCTTTTTCACTTTTAATGTACAAATCAACATTGCGAGTTTGACTATTGCAGTGAGTGCATGAACAACATATACAAACACAGTTGGGTTTCTCAGAACACACTGTGTTACAGTTTCTAATCTCTTTTTCAAAACTACCAACAATAATACCTGTCTCCTGTTCTACAACTCCTGTTGTTAACAACTCTCCATTTTCCCTACACTCCTGTTGAGAAGCAAAGAATGAAACAGTATATAATCACAAACCTTTTTTACATCTCCTACAGTACCATACAAAAGAGCTCTATTCATTGCTTCTAAACATAGAGCAGTAGTTTTCAGATACTAAAGCCTCCTAACGAATGTTGTTTGCATTTTTGAGTGGTGTACACTTAACATTCTGAAATTATGAAAGGTGCTTTGGCACTCTCTTTTTGATAGACATGTTAGTGAGTGACTCTGTAAATTAGTGTGCTTCCTCAGTTTGCATTGATCTAAACCTTGCAAAGCCATAATTTTCTATTTTAGACATTTCCATGAAAAGTTACATCAGAGATTTCTCAATATATCAATTGATTGTTGTTGAATATTGCAAACACTACTGCAATTCCATTTATATACAGCGGCCTGTCTATGCCTTCCTTGCACTTCTTCAGCAATCACTTCCTCTACATTTCTAGGTACTATTACTTCTTTTGGAATAGGAGTAACATTCTTCATCTCATAACATGGTTCAGATTCATCAACTGCATGCACTAATGTGTTGCCTTGCAAGTAGCCTTTTCATTAAAGAAAGGCTCAGTGCTAGAAGTATGTATCCATTCACCACTGAAAACCTTACAAAAGTTACTTCTATTGACAAGTCTTTTCTTTTGGCTTTGTCTTTTCATTGACAATACTATTTTGTCTAGTGTCTTCATTCTGTTTAGTAACAAATAGCTTCCTCTTCAGGGCAAACGCTTTATCGATTACACCCTCAACATGTTCATTGTGTCTCACTGCTTCTGTTCTTCTTTTTTACTTCTTCAAACTTCTAGTTACATTTTGTATTACTCTATTACGGAACTTTCTAAGTGTAAGTTCCTTAAACGGCTTCTGCCTTCTACTTAAAGCCAGGCCTTTTCCTTTAGGTTTCTCAGCCTTCCTTCCAAGTATCTTTTCACTTTTCTTACTGCAGCTGATATTTCCTTTTTGATTTCCTTTATTTTACAGCTTTTCCAATTGAGCACAAGCAATTTTACCAAATGTCTTTGTTCTCTTACCAGCAGCTCTTTTCTCTTTTACCACTTTTTCAGCATCTTGCCCCTTTTGTTTATCAGTTCTAAGGAGATGGTATTTGTGATGCTGTTTCTTTCTTCTCTCACTTTTTGATGGAATTCTATGTCTGTCGTTAATTTGAAATTGATGTCTGTAAAGAAAAAACAATATAAGCACAGTTACTTTTTTATGTAGTACAAGATTATATGTTTCAAGGGCCCGATTCACAGAACTAACTTAAGACAAAATCCTAAACTTACTACCATTTTGGTATTCACAGAAGGCACTTACTTATTTTGGTATTCACAGAAGGCACTTACTTACTCATTTTGAGTAACTTACTCATTTTGTGTAACTTACTCGTTTTGTGTAACTTACTCATTTTGGTATTCACAGAAGGCACTTACTCATTGATGAGTAAGTGCCTTCTGTGAATACTAAGATGAGTAACTTACTCATTTTGTGTAACTTACTCATTTTGGTATTCACAGAAGGTACTTACTCATCAATGAGTAAGTGCCTTCTGTGAATACCAAAATGAGTACCTTACTCATTTTGACCTAGTAACTTACTCATTTTGTGTAACTTACTCATTTTGGTATTCACAGAAGGCACTTACTCATCAATGAGTAAGTGCCTTCTGTGAATACTAAAATGAGTAAGTTACACAAAATGTGTAAGTTACTTAAAATGAGTAAGTTACTCAAAATGAGTAAGTAAGTGCCTTCTGTGAATACCAAAATGAGTAAGTGCCTTCTGTGAATATCAAAATGGTAGTAAGTTTAGGATTTTGTCTTAAGTTAGTTCTGTGAATCGGGCCCCAAGTATTTAACTACAATCATAAACAATTTTGTTTTTCCATTATATCTAATATTATACCACTAATTTCAAACTAGGTCTGTAGCTATCCATATCACGTAGAGAACATACAAAATACATGTGTTACGTTTTAAACATATAGCACCCTCCCCATGGCGTAGCAGCTGAGTACCTTAGTGGTAAGTTATATATAGTACAAGAACAGTTTATGCCTTGTGTAGCAGTTTTAAATCAGATGGTTGGCCTAGCTGTAGAACTCCAAGTACTGCCTCAACTGTAGTAGGCCTCAAACATGACACAAGAGCAACTTGTCTTCATGTTATGGTAGAAATACCGATATCCGAATGAGTTTCTCTGTCCCTAGCTGGGCCTGTGATTGCATCTGTATGTAAGTTTCTAGTTAAATCACTGCCTCTCTTTGTGATGTGCTGCTGCTCTAAAAGAGAATTAAATGGGCTGCATGATTTGCCTACTGGCTACGTTAGTGAGTATTTGGTTTTGAAGTGTGTGTACAACTACCTCCCTTACTGCTATATACATGTCAGTTGTGCCTGTCTGTGCAACTAAATGTTTTAGTGCCTTTGTCAGTATTTTACTGGATGTTTAACTGTGTGCCTCCTATAGTCTGGGTGTCAGGGTGGATGTATAATTGGCATATGGGTCTGTAGGAGTTCAAATAGTTCAGACAACATACAGACTAGATGTGATACTTTTGAAACACATACCACCATGCCCTATACCCTAGCTGAAGGCTACCTCACTGGTCACTTATATGTGGTAGAAGAGCAGTTTATGTTTTGTGTAGGACTTTTAAATCACACAATTGGTGTTGTTGTAAAACTCCACGCAGTGGCTCAAGTGTAGCAGGCCCCAAACATGATACAAGTGTAACTTGTCTGCATGTTATGGTGGAAAATGTCAGTTCTTTAGCCCATATTCAAATAAGTGTGTCTGACCCTATCCGTGCATGTGATTGCATGTGCATGTAAGTCTCTGGGTAAATAAGTACCTCTCTTTGTGACTTGTCTGGTTCTCTAAAAGAGAATACAATAGGCTGTATTGTTTGCCTACTGGCTTGGTTAGTGAGTATTGGGATTTTTAAATATATCTTCAACAACCTCTGTTAACACTGGATACATATCAATTGTGCCTGTCTCTGCAACTAAATGTTTTTGTACTTCTGTCACTATTTTACTGGATGTTTAACTTTCTGCCTCCTTCTGTACTTAGGTATATCATATGAAAGTCATGGGTGGCAGGACGCTGGTATAATTGTTGATATGGGTTTGTAGGAGCTCATATAGCTCAGACAAAATACAGAGTAGATGTGGTACCTTTTAAACACATACCACCATGCCCTATATTGTAGCTGCAGGCTACCTCAGTGGTTACTAATAAGTGGTAGAACTCCAGTTTATCTTTTTAGTAGGATTTTTAAATCAGACGGTTGCCCTAGCTCTAAAACTCCAGTCACTAACTGAACTCTATTCAATGAGTTAGTGTACTTGCTGAGTTAGTAAACATAGGGTTTTTCAAGTGTGTGTGTGTAACTATCTCCCTTAGTGCTAGATACATATCAGTTGTGACTGTTTCTATGAGTTTATCTTTAGGTGTTTCTGTTACTATTTTACTGAGTGTTTTTCTATCTGACTCCTTTTCTATGTAGATATGTGACATTGAAGTCTGGGTGGCAGGTTAGATAATAAAATTGGACAGATAGCTCTGTAAAAGTGTATGTAGCTAAGAAAATACTGATACTGCATGTAGTATCCTTTAAACACATAGTACTCTCCTGTATGTCCTACATAGACACTACCTCAGTGCTGATTTATAGACGGTAGAAGAGAAGTTTATGCCTTATGTAGCAGTTTTAAATCTCAAGCTTAGCCTATCTGTGAAACTGCATGGACTGGCTGAAATCTTATACGCCCAAAACATAATGCAAGGGCTAATTATATACATGCTAGACTAGAAAGTCTCAGTTCCTTAGCCCATATGCAAATGAATATCTTAGTTCCTATTTGGGGCTCTTATTACATGTGCATGTAAGTTTCTGCTTAAATGACTGTGTGCAATTGTCACCTGTCAAATTTGGAAAACAAAATAAAACAAACTGCATGGATTGTGTTTTGTGTGTGTGAGTAAGTTTGGCTTTTTAAAATATATCTGCAACTACCTTTCTTAGCGCTATAGACATATCAGTTTTACCTCTGAGTACGAGCGAATGTTTAGCGGCTTCTGTTAGTATTTTACTGGATGTTCAAGTGCTTGCCTCCTTTTCTCTTTAGGAACATGAGATTAAAGTCTGGGTGGATATATAATTCAGCACATAGATGGATGTGTACAAGTGCATGTAGCTAAGAGATCATACATAGTGCATATACTACCTTTTAAGCACATACCACTGCACCATATACTTTACCTACAGACTACCTCATTCGTCAGTTATACATGCAAGAATTGTAGTTTATGTCTTATGTAGGACTTTGAAATCAGACAGTTGGCCTAGCTATAAAACTCCATTTACTCACTGAAATTTGCAAGGCCTAAAACATCATTGAAAGGCAACCTGTCTGCATATACGACTACAAAATGTCACTTCTTTACTCATCTCCAAAGGAGTATCTCTGTCCCTATATAGGCTTCTGATTACATATGTATGTAAGTTTGTGGGTAAATGACTGCCTCTGTTTCTCACCCTCTGGTTCTTTAAGAGGGAATGAAATGGGCTGCATGGTTTGCCTACTCGGTGTGTTAGTGAGTATTGGGTTTTAACTTTGTGTGCAACTAGCTCCATTAGCACTAGATACATATAAGCTGTACTTGTCTGTATGAGTGAATCTTTAAGTGTTTCTCAGTGTTTTTGTGTCTGCCTCCTTTTCTATGTATGTATCTCACATTGAAGCCTGGGTGTCAGGATAGATGTAAAATTGAGCACATTGATCTCAGAAAATATTGACAGTACATCTACTATCTTTTAAGGATGTACTGCTTTCCCCTATGTCCCACCTGCACCCTATCCAAGTGGTGAGTTATAGATGGTAGAAGAGCAGTTTATGCTTTTATAGCAGTTTTAAGTGTCAAGAGCATTCTAGCTGTGAAACTGCATGCACTGGATAAACTGTAATAGGCCCAAAACATAATACAAAGGCTACTCATATGCATGTTAGACTAGAAAATGTCAGTTCTTTACCCATATCTAAATGAGCCTCTCAGCCCCAATTTGGGCTTTTATTGCATGCGTATGCAAATTTCTAGACAAATGACTGTTTCTATTTGTAATCTCAGAGGTTATCTAAAACTGAATAAAAATAAGCTGCATAAATTGTGTTTTGGGTGTCCAAGTAAGTATTACTTTCTTAAAGTCTATGTACAATTCCTTTCGTTAGCACTACATGCATATGATATGTACCTCTCTGTGTCAGTAAATGTTAGCTGCTTCTGTCACTATTTTACTGTATGCTCAAGTCTCTGCCTTCTCTTTTATTTAGCAATGTCACATGAATAACTCTGAGTAGCAGTGTGGTGATATAATTGAGCACATGAATGTGCAAAAGTGCATGAACCTCAGAGAACATATAGATGCATGTGGTACCTCTTAAACACATAGGGACAGATTTACAAGAAAGTTACGGATCTGTAGAGATGCATCACTTTCCCTGCACCACCCTGAGAAACCCTTGCGCCACCATGGATGCGCCGTATTTACAATACGCTGCACCATGGCACAAGGATTGATAGATGCGTGAGAAATTCTGATGCATCTGTTGGGGCAAAAGTCACGCATCCCTGGAGTCGTGTCGCAAGCACAACACAACTCCAGCAATGCATTTTGAGGCCTATTCCCACTACACTGCGTCACTCCTTATGCCTGATTCAAGCAGGCGTAAGGTTTTCATGCAGTGGCGTCCTAGAAGTGACGCAGTGAAATCGTGTAGATTTCACTGCGCCACTTTTACGAGACTTTCCTGTGTGGGAACGCTCACCCTGCATACATTATACCTGACGCAGGTATAATGTGACGCAGGGCTTTACAACGTGACACATCTCCCTAGATTCTACACATTTTTTACGCCGCCGCTGCGTCACAAAAGTGACGCAACGGCGGTGCGACGCTAAAGTGTCGCAAGGGGCTTGTAAATCTGCCCCATAGTGCTGTGCCCTATTCTCTAGCAACACTGGTAAACCTCACTGGTGACTTATACATAATAGAAGGCCAGTTAATCTCTTTTCTGTAGCCCTTTAAAATCAAACACTTGGCCTAACTAAAAAACCCCATTCACTAACTGAAATGCAGAAGGCCTGAAACATGATGGAAGGGAATCTGTCTTCATGTTACAGTACAAAGTGTCACTTCTTTACACCATGTCCAAATAAGTGTCTCTGTACCTATCTAGGCCTCTAATTATATATGCATGTAAGTTTGTGGTTAAATGACTGCTTCTGTTTGTGACCTCTCTGATTCTTTACAATGGAATGAAAGGGCCTACATACGTAGCCTACTCGCTGTGTTAGTAAGTATAGGGTTTTTAAAGGGTGTGTGCAACTACCTGTCTTACTACTACATACATATCACCTTTGTCTGTGTGCATCAATGAATTTTAGGTGTTTCTGTCATTATTATACTTTGTATTTTTGCGTGTGCCTCTTTTTTTCTTTAGATATGTCAGCATAAAGTCTGGGTGACTGCTTAGATGTCAGATTGGTAACATGGATCTCTACAAGTGCATGTAGTTAAGAAAATATTCAGAGTGCATGTACTATCTTCTAAGCACATAGTACTGTCCCCTATGGCATAGATGCATGCTACCACAGTTCTGATTTATAAATGGTAGAAAAGCACTTTATACCTTACATAGCAGTTTTATTTCTAAAGGTCAGTGTACCTATGAAACTGCATACAGTTCCTAAAGTGTAACAAGCCCAAAACATGATGCAAGGGTACTTCTATGCATGTTAGACTAGAAAGTGTAAGTTCTTTAGCCCATATCGGACTAAGGGCCTTATTATGATGTCAGTCGGACCGTTGCTGAATGGGACCACCCGACCATAGGTCCGCGGTTCCGCCCGCAGAATTTGGATGCGCGCACCCTATGGGCGGTTGGAAACATCCATTTTACAATTGTGGCTTGTGTGGCGGGTGGAAAAGGCCTGCAGCACAAGCTACAATTACAAAATAGATGTTTTTAAACATCCCTGCACCATGTGGCAGACACCACGCGGTGCCTGCCACACAGTGCAGGGATGTTTAGGGGGCACCATAGGTGCCCCCCAAGCCCCATAGCGGAGGGCCAGGGGGAAAGGGGCCCTGCTAGGGGCCCCCAAAGTCACTTTCCGCCTGCCTTTTAATGGCAGGTGGACTGCCATGAAAGGCCAGGTGGATAGAATCATCATAATCCGAATGGCAGAGCAGAGGCTGACTCCGCTGTCATTATGGGTTTATGAGTCCTCCTGATGGGCTCCTTGAGCCCGTCTGAAGCTCAGCGGAATCCCTGTGGGTTTCCCTCTGACTGCCATTATCATAATACGGCGGTCAGAGGGAATCTATTGATGTGGGACAGAAGGCCTCCAACTAGCTGTCGGATGCCTTTCCGCCCAACATCGAAATTGGGCCCTTAGTGTCTCAGACCCTATCTAGGCCTTTGATTCCATGCGCATGTAACTTTCTGGATAAATCACTGCCTTTGTTTGTGACCTCTCAATTTCCCCAAACAGGAAAAACAGGCTCCATGCATTATGTCCTCGGTGTCTCAGTGACTAATGGTTTTTAGAAGTATATGTGCAACTGCTTACCTTAGCACTACATGTCAGCTGTGCCTCTGTGCAAGCAAATATTGAGCTGCTTCTGTCACTATTTTACTGGATGTTGAACTGTCTGCCTTCTTTTCTATTTAGATATGTCTGATGAAAGTCTTAGTGGCAGGGTGCATGTTTAATTGGGGGCATGGATCATATAGCACAGTCAATCTTCAGAATACATGCGCTACCTTTTATCCTCTTAGCACCCTGCTCTATTGCTGAAAGTTGAAACTGTTTTTTTTATCTTATAATCTGCATATGCAAGTACTTCAAGAATAAGTTAGTGAGTGTATATTTCTATCTGTTAGTCTGACAATGGGTGAGAGAGAGCATATATACCTTGCAAACATATATTTCACCTGTATTTTACATGGTAAAAGGACATGTAGTGGTTATAATAACACTATGTACATCCATAACTACGTTTCCAAAAGTAAAAACAGCAACGTTTTGTTTTTAAAGCACAAAAAATCATGCTTTATGACATACCTACAGCATATCTCACAGGTGAGTTATCTGTTGTAAAACAAGCATTCACTACTTCACAAACAGATGTTATATGCAAAGTGAACCTCGCAGTGACACTCCAGAGGCAGTTTGCAATGCAAAACCTAACCCATCTTTAAACAGTGCGGGCCCGATTCACAAAGGTAAACTGAGATGAAAGTCCAACTTTACGACTTTCGGTATTCACAAAGGGCAATTACGAGTTGAAAATTTAGACTTTCGTCTCAGTTTTGGTCTCAGTTAAACTTAAGACCAAAACTTAAGTGTAACTGAGGCAAAAGTCTAACTTTACTACTCGTAAATGCCCTTTGTGAGTACCAAAAATCGTAAAGTTAGACTTTTGTTTTAGATTACCTTTGTGAATAGGGCCCAATATGTTTAAATATGCCGAGCAATCTCATAGTACACATATGACTTAGTACAACCTTAAAGAACATACCTCACCATCTAAGCATAAACAAACCTGTTTTATAATTTAGAAAGAAGTACGCTACAAACTATCTAATATATACCTGGCAAGTTTGAATAATTTATGTTTTATATATATACATCTGCAGTCCATTTTCTTTCTCTTTCAACTTTAACTTTTCTTGTTCTATTTTACAAATGAATAAATATGATTACAAGTCCTAAAATGGCACAAAATATATTCTCTGTAACCACCACATACGTATACACTACCACTCATAAACCATATCACTTTCTTTAAACAGTTTTTAGCAAATTTCAGACTCTTTTTTAAAAATCCCACAAAAACATATACCTTCTAAATCAATTTTTTGGTTAAGGAGAAACATTATTCACATACCAGAAAATTGAGTTCATTGATCTAATAGATTTTTTGGCTCTTATTGGAGAGATGTAATTGTCTCAGGGTTTGTAAAAACTAAGCACAAGAATGGCACACCACTCTCATACAAAGCAACCATAAAATGGCACCCTTGCCAACTTTGCACTGTGTGATACTGCAGCTGCCAGCAAATCAAAACATTGTTTTCAAATATTACTGTTGTAACTACAGTTCTGAATGGTTAGCATAAATTAACCCTTTCACTCCCTTTCAGAAAGACTTCCAAAAAGAATGCCTGTCTGCGTACGATCGCGACCTCATTGCGATCATCACGAAGGGTAAGTCGCGGAAAAAAACTGGACCCCAAAAACATATTTCCCTTCATATTTTTACAACTTTAACACTACAGTACACTTTTTTTTACAAAGCCCTCATTAGGAAATAAAGGGCCAGATGTACGACGCGCAAAATAGCGCCTCGCAAATAGCGAGTAATTTGCGACTCGCAATTTGCGAGGCGCTATTTTGCATGTACAACAGTGCGTTTAACACTGTTTGCGATTCCCAATGGGGTCGTAAATTTTGAGGCTCATGAATATTAATGAGCCTCTCGCAATTTGCGAGCACATTGGGAATCACAGCCCTCCCAGGCATGGTGGCCTGCTGGGCTCAACAGACCACCATGTCTGGGATTGCTTCTAAATAAAGCAGCTCTTTTTTTTAAAATGCAGCCCGTTTTCCTTAAAGGAAAACGGACTGCATCTAAAAAAAGAAAAAATGAAATGTTTTCATTTAATTTTTTAAGGGCAGGCAGTTGTCCCTGGGACCACTGCCTGCCCTTAAAAAATATTTTTGGAGCCAGTCACAAAGGGGAAGGGGTCCCGTGGGGACCCCTTCCCATTTTAGACTTCATTACCACCCTCTTGAAGAGGGCAGTAATTTGCAAGTGGTTTGCAAAACATTCATACATGGCTCTGCGGTCGCTATTAGGAAGGGAACTCCCTTCCTAATAGCGAGTCGTAATACACTATTTTGCGAGTCATAAATTATTTGCGACTCGCTAAATAGTGTAAGTACATGGCCCAGACTAAAATTGCATGCGCAAACGGGTCGCGAACCCGTTTGCGCATGCAATTTTACGTCGTACATCTGGCCCTAAATCCTTTTAGCACTAAAAATTAGTCTAAACACCTCACATTTTGAAGAAAAAGTGATCTGTCTCTTTAACACCCTTCCCCCAAAACACTCTTAACAGTCTTTATAGCAACCCAGTAGAACCACTAGGTCAGAAGTTCATACCACATTTTAGAACAACAATACTTGTTCAGCTATAGCAGGTGTGGTTTAGTATACACATTAAAAAGCATATCAATATCTGTAATACATATTTTGTTTCACCAAAGCCAATCACAGATGTAGTTACTAATCCTCTCAACACACTACCTAATTTTATTTACCTACAATCAAATATGTGCTTTTTTAAACCAGCAGAACACTTCGATTTTAACTGACTTTCATTTAGAAAATTGTCTTATTGAGCTCCAGCCTTCTCCTGTGTGGCACTGTTGCTTCACTTCAAAATGCTTAGAGTGTGGACTGTGGGCCACAGCTATGTCTTCTGGGCTAGAGAAGCTGCTAGAAAGAGTGGTATTGACAGAGACTTGGGATTGTCTAGTGGGGACATTAAATGGATTGGACAAAGAGGGTTAACGTATCCTCAATTGCTGCCTTTGGTTAAAAGCATTAAGGATTCCCATCCCCCTGACCTCAAAATTGTGCACTGTGGTGGCAAAGACCTAGGCACACTGACTGGGGTAGGACAGGAAATCCTAATAAAGGAAACCTTTGCAGAATTAATGACACTTTTCCCTCACAATGTCTTGGTGTACTCCAGCATATGCCAGAGACAGAAATGGAAGTGGTCTAATCAATTCTGTCCACAAATTGACAAAGCCAGGAAACATGTTAATAAAACTGTTTCTGCATTTCTTAGAGATCATAACATGGGCTCTATCTACAACAACAACCTGCGTTTTGACATGCATGGAATGGATAGAAGGGATGGAGTGCACTTTACAGACAAAGGCAACAGAGTCTTTCTAAGCAACCTGAAACTCTGCATCCACTCTTATGTGTAGCTGTGATATATGCACACAATGAAGACAAAGGCCTAGAGCCCTAAAATGTGATCATTTCCCTTATAAATTGTACAGAAAAAGCACGATTATTTTCTTAAAGTGAGTGTCCTGTGCATCTGCTTCCAGCACCAGCCATCCTTAGGTGCCACTGTTATGGAAAGGATTCTTTGAAGAGGAAGGTGCACCAAGAAAATGTCCAAGCGAGTAGGTTAAGTTCATCAATCTTCTTTATTCAAAACATAATTTAAAAGACTGGCACACAGCCAACGCGTTTCGTTCCTTTGTGCAAAAGAACTTCATTAGGGCATGGAGTAAACGTACTAATGCAGCAACAATTAATTTCACATCAGTGTTGTCCCGTTATGTAAGTCAGGTCTAGGGGAATTCGTATCAGGTCCCAGCTAAAAAGGCTGAGTAGTGTAGGGCGTATTTACACACCATCCATATATTGAGTATGGTTGAAGTCTGTATCACCCCAAAGGTAGATTCTCAATAAAGGTGGAGAATAATCGAATTTCCACTTCACAATCTGAATGGTGTAAAACGTATTCACGCACCATCCATATAGTAAGACAGGTTTGAAGTCCGTACTGCCCCTAGGCTGGGGTCTCAGTTAAGGAGGAGGCTAATCAAATCCCCACTTCACAATGTAGGTGTGGACGTGGAGGTCACTCAGAATGACGGCATGATAACCGGCAGTGCTGATGTGCAATTAATTGTTGCTGCATTCATACATTTACTCAATGCCCTGATGAAGTTCCTTTTGCACAAAGGAACGAAACGCGTTGGCTGTGTGCCAGTCTTTTAAATTATGTTTTGAATAAAGAAGATTGATGAACTTAACCTACTCGCTTGGACATTTTCTTGGTGCACCTTCCTCTTCAAAGAATCATTTCCCTTATAAATAACTTTTTTTTTTTATTTTGGGAAATATTCATGATGGCGTCGCAATGTTCGCAATGACGTCGCAAAAACATAAAGCAAAAGCAAGCATTCAATGGCCAACACCACAATCAAAATGTATAACTTAAAAAAAAAAATTCTAACCATCATACTATATACATTGCTATCTAAATGACTATTAAAACATCTTTAAACTCATGTATTTGTAGTGGGTTTGCTCTAAAAGCATCTTTAAAATTTATTTTACGGTTTCATGATGACGCCGGGCTTCACGACCACGTCGGAACCTGCGACCACCGTGGCTACGCCGTGAACATGGAAAACAAAAGCGGATATTCAATGTCCACCAGAACATTGAAAATTTATACATAAAATAATTGATTCTAACCTTCACACTACATACATTACTATCTAAAAAGCTTTATAAAAACATATATAATGGTCTCAGTCTCTCTCACATGATTGTTCCAGTGGCAAGCATGACTGGGTGCATAATAATATAAGTGGGTCTCTGACTAGATGAATTACTTCCTCATTGATTATGCGACTAGGTACATCAGTATATGAATCCATCTCTTAATGGGTCCATAAGTGTCTGACTGGATGTGCAAGTGGGTACATAAGTGTCTGACTGTGTTTGTAACTGGGTGTGTAAATCTTTTAACTGTTATGCCAATGAGTGCATGTCTCAATGTACTTGTTAGTGAGTGCACAAGTGTCTGACTAGATCTGTGAGTGGGTGCATGAGTCTCTGAGTGAGTCTGTCAATGAGTCTGCTAGTCTCTAAGTGGGTTTGAACATGGATGTATTACTTTCTGAGTGGGTCTGCAAGTCAGCGAATGAGTCTATGAGTGGATCTGCAAATGGGTGCATGAGTCTGTCAGTGGGTTTGTAACTGGATGTCTAAGTCTTTCAGTGGGTAATCAATAAATGCATCAGTGTCTGTGTGGGTCTGTTAGTGGGAGCATCAGTGTCTGAGTAGATGTGTGAGTGGGTGCATGAGTCCCGAGTGGGTGTGTGAATAGGTGGGTCAGTCTGTAAGTGGCTCTGTCAGTAGATGTATGAATCTCTAACTGGGTATGTACATAACTGAGTCTCTAAGTGGGTCTGTACATAAGTGTGTGAGTGTCTGAGTGGGTCTCCAAGTGGGCACATAAGTCTCTGAGTGGGTCTGTAAAGGGGTGCATGGGTTTGTGAGTGGGTATGTAACTAGGTGTCTAAGTCTTTCAGTAGGTCTGTCAATGAATGCATCACTATTTGTGTGGTTCTGTTAGTGGGTGCATCAGTGTCTGAGTAGATGTGTGAGTGGGTGCATGAGTCCTTAGTGAGTTTGTGAATAGGTGCATCAGTTTCTAAGTGGGGCTATCAGTAGATGTGTGAATCTCTGAGTGAGTCTGTACGTGACTGTGTGAGTCTCTAAGTGGGTCTGTATATAAGTGTATGGGAGTCTGAGTGGGTCTCCAAATGGCTGCATGAGTTTCTGACTAGGTCTGCGAATGGGTGCATGAGTCTGGGAGTGGGTTCATAACTGGGTGCCTAAGTTATTCAGTGGGTAAGTCAATGTATGCATCAGTATCTGTGTGGGTCAGTTAGTAGGTCCATCAATGTCTCACTAGTTGTGTGAGTAGGTCCATAACTCTCCCACTGAGTCTGTGAGTAGGTGTATTAGACTCTGAGTGGGTCTGTACATGGCTGTGAGAGTCTCTGAATGGCTCTGTACATAGGGGTATGAGTCTCTGAGTGGGTCTATGAGTGGGTGCATGTGTGTTTGAGTAGATGTGTTAGTGGTGGAGTGTTATTGTGAGTGGGTGTACAAGTCTTTGACTAGGTGTGTATTAGTGGGTGCATAAGTGTCTGTGTGTGTGTGTTTATCAGTATGGAAGTAAAACTAAGGGTGTGTGTGAATTTATATACTTTTTGTTTTAAATTAATTTTCACCATATTCACGACACCACCACGGTTGTCATGATGTGGCCGCAACATTACACAAGGACCGCGCTGGCGGTTGCGGCGTTGTCGCGAATTTTGTGCATGCTAAAAAAAAATCAATTTTTGACACATAACTTGCATCATTAACTCATCCATTTCTCAAACATGGGGTGAGAGTACCTCCACCCTGACACCTCATACCACTTTTGACACAGATTTTCAGCCCCAAGAAACATTCCTGAGTGATAAACTGGTGGCTGCAACTTTCCATTCACTTTTTGACTGGCCAACCACCACCTTCCTTTCGGCGCGTGTGGTCAAGATTAATCACAACACCTCCGCGGAATATCCGCAGCCACAGATCTATAAAAGTTTTTCTTCTTACATTTAAAAAAAAACTACTGAACACATTTACACCAAATAACTGAAAGCATGATCTGCGTAACCAAATCTAGATTTCTGCCAAATATAGTGTAATTCTGTTCAGTGATTCGGGCTGTATTCGTGTTGACAGGTTCCTATGGGAAATAACATTGTAAACACATCCTTTGTCAACCCCATTTTCTCAGCCCCCACTTCACGAATCCCCTCGAAACTTTCCATGTGCAACAAGAATCACCGGAGCACTTTTTTGGAAACGTCTATGAAGGTTCATCAAACGGCGCCAAAGCTATTGGCCAGTCAAAAAACGCTTTTCCCATGGAAACTAGGTCCTAACTATAACTACCTACTTGCGCCCGCCAGTAGGCAATATATATATATATATATTACTTACTGGCGTTTGCAAGTAGGTAGTTATAGTTAGGACCATGTTTCCATAGGAAAAGTGTTTTTTGATGCTGTTTGACTAATCTTCAGAAACGTTTCCAAAAATAGTGCCCTGGTGATTCTAGTTGTGCATGGAAAGTTTCAGGCGATCAGTGAAGCAGGGTTCGAGAAAAAGGGGGATCAAAAAAAGTGTGTAACCCATGTTAATTCCCACAGGGGCTTTGATCATAACTAGAGCCCAAACCGCTGGATGGAATTACACTGAATTTGGCAGAAAGGTAACTTTTGGTTCGTAAATTGATCTTTCAGTTATTTGGTGTAAATCCGTTCAGTAGTTTGCAAGAAACTAAAGGAAATCTAGATTTGTATATCTATTACTGTGAATCCTTCATGCATAATAACGAGATTGTGCAGAGATCTGCAGAGCTCTGATTGGCTGCCAACACTTCAACCAAAAAGTGCTGGCTGCAGAGTAGAACAAAGCACATAAAAAGAGGGCATGGTACGAGTACCCAAACCCCGTAGCATTCTCCCATGCTTGCTTTTAACATTGCCCACGGGTCCAGGTCCCAGGGGCATGCTGCCTTTAATGAATAAGAATGGGGCACCACCTAGGGCTTATTTATGCCCCCGGCCATGGGGACCGCCACCTCCCTGGGGCCAGCCAGTGCACAGAGGCAGAGCAGCACGGCCCCCCTCATGGAGCCATTATTGTCTCTGGGGACCGCCACCTCCCAGGGCCAACTCCTGCTATGTCCCAGGGTGCCCACTCCTGGGACATACCTGTTTGCTTTTGCTTGGTGGGAGCTAACAGCTCCCACCAAGCAAAAGCAAAGCTGGAGTTGTTAAACCGCTTCTGGTAGCTGGAAGCAGAGTTTTCATCTGTTTATATGCCCGCAGGCAGGGAAAGAGCTGAATTTCCAGCAGCTCTCTGCATGCAAGAGCAATGCTGCCTCCTGCAGGAGGTGGTGAGCTTACTGGGACCGCAGGGGCCTTGAGGCTCCCTCCACAGTCCTTAACATACAGAATGAGTGCCTTGGGTGGGACCAGGGCTCCCAGTGAGACACGGCCGGGTCCCTGGGGGATGGGGTCCCTGGGGCCAAAATTTGCCCGGGGAGGGGGGCTGTGCAGTCCCCCTCCCCCATTCAATTGTTGCCGGGCCGTGGAAAATGGGGTCCTTGTGGCTGAATTCGGCCTGGGGAGGAAGCCGCGCAGCCCCACTCCCCCATTAATTTGGGGCTTCACCCCGGGGGATGGGGTCCCCGGGGACGTTCTAGCCCTGATGCTCATTTCACAGACTGGGAGGCACTTACATATTGAAAAACTATCTGAAATCCTTCCTGGAGGTGACTGCATTGTTGAACTATTGGAGCGCAATCTGTATGTGACTGTGATGAGTGGGTTCTTTGTTGTCCTGTCCATGGTTCCCCCTTTAAACTACTACAAGTATGCAAATGTGCAAATGACCTTGAAGCACTGCCCGCTTGGCCCTGCCCCGTCCACCTTAGTACCATACAAAGGTATTCCCTCTGTTTTTCAGGATGATAGACAGCTTAATAAGCACCCCCAAAGTGCATTTCCCTTATGATTTTGGTGAGGAGTTCTTGATGCCGAGGAATATGAGGAAACCTCCACCAAACAAAGAAGCACTTACTTAATAGAGGAAGGACCCTTGTTTGATGGAGATTTACCTCTTTGTAGTCTTGTCATCCTCTCTATAGGAGGATTCATGTTTCTGAATAAAGACGCACCAGGAACAATCACATTGCCAAAACCCACAGAAGGCTACTGGTGACAGTTCCATGTGCTCCATTAGGCAGCTGTAGTGCAGAATACACATTGAACATTCACCCAAGGAGGTAGCACTTTGTAATTGACCAGTAGGAAGAACTCCACTTGGGTAGATATTTCATGCAAAACTGTGGAATCGTGTTAGATAAAAGGGCAGGCATGGTTCCTTTGTGGCCAAGTCACTCACACACCTACTGACACACCCACACAGACACTTAGATACCTATTCATGTACTCACATACCCACTGACAGACCTACTCACACACCCACTCACAGACACTCAGACACTCACTCAGACACTCATGTGCTCATTCACAGACCCATACAGTCACTCACAAAGTCACTCACAGACCCATTCAGACATTCATGCGCCCACTCACAGACCCACTCAGATGCATAAACCCACTCACAGACCCACGCAGACACTCATGTACCCATTCACTGACCAACACAGCCACTCACATAGCCACTCACAGACCCACTCAGAGATTGACACAGCTACTCACAGACCCACTAAGAGACTAACTCACCCACCCACAGACCCACTGATACACTCATGCACTCACTCACAGACTGACTAACACTCATGGAGGCACTTGTAAACTGACTCAGCAACTCTCACACCTACTCACAGACCCACTGAGATACTCACTCAGATACTCATGCAGCCACTCAGACACCCACTCAGATACTCATGCATCCACTCACACACCCAGTGAGACACTTGTGCAGCTACTCCCAGACCCATACAGACACTCACACACTCCCTCACACTTCCATTGGGACACTTATGCACTCCCTCACACACCCACTAAGACACTCATGCACTCACTCACACACTCACTCTCAAAGGTTGCAGGTTACAGTTAGGAATTCACTTCAATCAATCAATGAGCATTTGAAAAGCACAGCTTATGATCCGTGAGGGTATCCAAGAGCTGTGCTTTGGGAGTTTAGTCAAAGAGCTGTGTCTTGTGTCCCTTCCTGAAATCTATCAAAGATGATGCAGTTCAGAGGTGGAGAGGAAGAGAGCCCAGGATTTAGCAGCAAGGTGGGAGAAAAACATTCTCCTGTGGGACATCGACAGATACATGGTGTTTGGGCGAGTGCAAGGTGGGCGGAGCGGAGGTTTCTGGGTGGTTGGTGGAAGTTCAGGCAATGGTTCATGTTTGCGGTCTTTGGTGGTGGAGGGCTTTGTAGCTTAAATTGGCGTATCTCCTGGAACCAGTGGAGGTCTCTCAGGTGCTGAGTAATGTGTGTTAAAAAACCAATGGTTACACGGACGTTATAGTTAAGAAACAACATTAAAAAAAACTTAGAAATTCACTGAAAAAAACAAAGGTAACAGGAACGTTATAGTTAGGCTCAGATTTCACTTGTACAAAACCACAGAAATTTAGCAGCTATAGTTAACTGAACTAACTCTAATTTACGCGCCTGCAATGCATTGCTTATGACCTCACAAATTACATCACTCGTGACACTTTCAGTGACATTACAGATGACATCTCAAATGACATCACTGATGACATCCTCCACAGAACCCCTCACACACCTACTCACATTGTGGTGCATGGGCAATGCATGCAATACTTAAGCCAGATTTGAAAGCAACACATGGCCACCATGCATGGGCCTGAGTTTATTGATAAATTTGGAGAAATGCAAGGCAGCACAACCTTCTGTTTTACGTTACTCTGTGCACCATAATCTACGTTGCTGCTAAACTTCACATGCATCCGTATGCCACTCCACTGTATGCCACTACACTATACACCACTTCACTCTATGGCATTACAGTATACACCATTTCAGTGTACACCCCACCACTCCACTCTATGCCACCCCACTCAACACCATGCCACTGTACGTCACTCCATTATATGCTATTCAGCTCTACGCTACACCACTTCACTCCCCTCCACTGCACAAGACTCCACTCTATGCCACCCCACTCTACTCTATTACACTGTATGCAGCTCCACTCTATGCCACTCCACTGGACACTACTACACCATACGCTATTCCACTCTATACCATTCCAATATATGCCACTCCCCCTATGCTATTCCACTGTATGCCACTCCACTATACGCTACTCCACTCCACTCCACTTTATGCCACTTCATTCTACACTATTCTATTGAATGCCATTCCAATGTATACCACTCCACTGTACGTCACTCCACTGTATTCTATTCAACTATACACTATTACACTCTATGCCACTCCACTGTACAACACTCCACTCTACGCTAACCACTCTATACTATTACACTGTAAGCAACTCCACTCTACACCAGTCTACTCTAGGTTATTACACTGTATGCAGCTCTACTATATGCCACTTCAGTGTATGCCACTCTACTGTATATCACTCTACTGTGCGCCACTCCACCATATGCTAATCCACTATATGCCATTCCACTCTACGCCATTCAACTGTAAGCCAATCCACTCTATGCTATTCTACTGTATGGCACTCCACTGTATGCTATTTCACTGTATGCCACTACACTGTACGCTACTCCACTCTGCACCACTCCAGTGTATACCACTCCATTCTATGCCACTCCACTCCATTCTATGCTATTCTATTGGATTCCACTCCACTGTACACCATACCACTGTAAGCTATCACACTCTACCCCACCCCAGTGTACACCACTCCAGCCTTCACTGCTTCACTGTATACAACTGCACTGTATGCTACTCCATTATATGCTATTCCACTCTACGCAACTCCACTGTATGCCACTTCAGTCTATACTATTCTACTGTATGCCACTCCACTATACTCTACTCCACTCTACATCACTCCAGTGTATGGCACTCCACTTTACGCCACTCCATTGTATGCTAATCCACTGGACACCAATCCACTCTACACCTCTCCACAGTATGCTATTCCACTCTACCCCACTTTACTGTACACCACTCCAGTCTATGCCACTCCACTGTACGCTATTCCACTCTATACTATTTCGCTCTACGCTACTCAACTCTACACAACTCCACTGTACTCCACTCTATGCTTTGGTATACCACTGTATGCCACACCACTCTATGCTATGATAATGCATGCAACTTCAATCTTCACCACTCTACTGTATTATATTCTACTCTACCCCACTCCACTGTACACAACTCCTTTCTAAGCCATTCCATTGATATCAGTCCACTGTATGCCAATCCACTGTATTCTATTACACTCTACCCCATTCCACTGTATACCACTCCATTCCACTACACTGTATGCCACTGCACTTATGCTACTACACTGTACACTACTACTCTATTACACTGAACCCCACTGTAGAACATTCCTCTCTACGCCACTAAACTGCATGCCACTCCAGCCTAGGTGTCTCCACTATACGGCACTCCACTGTACACTACTCCACTATATGCTATTCCACTCTTTGCCTCTCCACTCTATGGTATTCTGCTGTATGTCACTCCATGCTACGCTATTCCACTTTACGCTACTCCAGTGTACTCTTGTCATGTGTCTCAGTTAGGCCTAGAAGGAAACATTGCCATTTTACATAAACACTGGGCTTTCCTAAAGTTGCCTTCACATCGACTTTTGTCCCACATTTGCATTCGTGACACTTTGGGCTAGTTTCCTGGAAACACGGACCTTGCTTACACGAGTCAGCTTCGCAAGAACACTATTGTATTGCCTTGACACTATGTACAAGGCCTACACGTACGTTGTGCAAATGTGTTTGTTATTTTCTTCCACATGACAACACAGCTATCTGTAGCACACAAACAATGGCAGCTTGCTCACAATCTAAGCCCAAGGCAAGGATGCCTTTTTCTATTAATAAACTTCTGTTTCCGGGTATAGACAGAGGGGGTACTTCTGCTGACATCGAGAGGTCACTACATGCTGATACTTTTGCCCAGCAGCTGATTAACCTCTCCGTGAGGGGTGTCCAGCTTGTGACAAAGAGGGGGTCCTACATACTTACCCACCAGGTAATGGGGTTGGATCATCCAGTAAGGGGATTCTTGGCAGAACATACACCTACACCCTAGACACAAAGGTTAGGGTCCACATGGTAGGAGTATGCCAGATTGTCATATTATTTCATCTGCTTGCATATATGCATTGTTTCAGCATGATGGTGGAGCTCGTGATCAAGACGGGGTCCTACATACTTATCCACCACGTAACGGGGTTGGATCATCCAGTAAGGGGATTCTTGGCAGAATATACACCAACACCCTAGACAAGTAGGTTAGGGTATGCATAGTAGGAGTATGCCAGATTGTCATAATATTTCATATGCTTGCATATATGATGGTGGAACTTTATGCATTGTTCACTGTCCTGATACTTCTTATAACTTTCATCTGCTTCTGTCTATTGATCATTGGAGCACATATATTCTATGCAAGAATCATGTTGGTTCGATAAACATTGAAAGTGTCCCTCTGTGTATTCTTTGTATATTTCTCTGAGGAACAGAGAGCATGAGTGTATGAGCGAAAGTTTCTATATCTGTCACCACGGTTCCTGATGTGACAGGGCTGTCATGTTCAGCGGTTGCCAGAACTGTTTGCTCCCTGTCTAGGTTTAGGGGGACTGGTGGCACTGTGAGCTAGCTGGTCTATGGGACAACATATCCTGTGTGGGTGCACGGAATCAGTCTGCACCATCCAAATGTTTATGTCATCCACAAACAAACCAGCAGTTCCTACTGATTAGTGGAAACTACACAACACTCTCCTCCACTCTATATAAATCCACTCGAAACAACTCTACTCCACTCTACGCTACTCTACTAGACTGTACTCCACTCTATCCCTGTGCACTCCAATGTCCAAATTTGTTCTCAACTCTAACCCTGTACCCTCTATTGTACAACACTCTATTCCACTCTACAATAGTTTCCAACATTGTATAACACAGCAGTCCACTCTACTGAATGAGACGCCACTCCAATTTAGAAGAGTTTCCTCAACTCTATGCTATGCCACTTCCATGTACGCCACTCCACTCTACACTAATCCACTATAACTGTATGCCACTCCGGTCTATGTCACCCCACTGTATTCCACTCTATATAACTCCGCTCTATAAAAGTCTACTACACTTTATGGCGCTCTACTCCACCCTATCTCTGTACTCTCCATTTTCCAACTGTATACTCCACTCTATGTCTGTATACTCCAATGTACAACACTCTGTTCCACTAGACAACAGTTTTCTACACTCTATGTTAGACCTGGCATCCTTGGCGTGGTTTCCCCTGACTTTTTGCCTTCTGACCTTCTATTTGCAGGCTGATTTTAGAATTCTGGGCACTTTACCACTGCTAACCAAGTGCATATGCTTCTGTACTTAAAACATGGTAACATTGGCTTATCCACAATTGGCATATTTAATTTACTTTGAAGTCCCTCATGAAGTGCAGTATATGTGCCCAGGGCCTGTAAATTAAATGCTACTAGTGGGCTTGCAGCACTGATTGTGCCACTCACTTCAGTGGTCCAAACATGGCTCAGGCCTGCCGCTGCAGACCATGTGCGTGCAGTTTAAAACTGCAATTTTGACTAGGCCTGGGCAGTGAACTCCGCTCCGTTCACTTCTAGTTGGTGAGCGAGGAAAATCTACCTCCGGGCGAGAGTTCTCAATGCGGCCGGTCATATTTCTCAATGTGGGCGGTCGAGGATGGTCGCGACCGCTCCCATTGAGAAACCTTCCGTTCACGTTGAGAAAGCTGACGCTCAGGTAGAAAATCTACTCGAGCTTCAAGAAAAGAAGCAGCACCCTCTTGCGCTGTGCATGGTGCTGTTCTCATTGATTTTACAGCGGGACAAACACCCGGCACTGAAAATCAATGCAAGCGGCATGACCAAGCACAATCCGCCCAGGCCTATGCTTGAACTGGCAAATTAACTAACTTGCCAGGCACAAACCTTACCTTTTATTACATATAAGTCACCCATGAGGTAGGTCCTAGGCAGCCCTATGGGAAGAGTGCAGTGTATTTAAAAGGTAAAAGATGTACTTTTGAGTTTTACATGTCCTAATAGTGTAAACCTTTTTTCACTACTGCAATACCTATCTCTCCCATAGGTTAACATTAGGATTGACTTAAAACATCTTTTAAGTGCAATTTTCAATTGGGGAGGGATGGAACTTTGGAATTTGGTGTCTCTTAACTCACAATTTAAAATCACAACTTATGGTGAATTCGGATTTAAACTGTAAGTTTGAAAATGCCACTTTACAAAGTTGGCATTTGCTTACTTTAACCATTCTGTGCCTCTGCCTATCTCTGAAATCGTGTCTGGGTTGGGTGACAGCTGGACTTTGTGCATTCCCTCTAAACAGTTACACAAAGGGAGCTGGGGTGTGATGTTTGCATTCTGAAGGCCCATCTCCAGGCTGATGGGCCTTCCTGAGGTAGATTGGGAGGGAGAGGCTGATGCTTGCACCTGAATAGGACTGTGCTGGTCCTGACACAAGTAGCTTCATACCCTCTGTACTGAGTCTGGAGCCAGGATAGGAAAGGCAGGGACCTTGCGATATTCAAATGACTCTTTGAAGTCTCCCCCATTTCAAAGGCACATTTGGGTATATGTACTGACCTCCTGATGCCACCAAATTATAACCTTGCTAGAATCAAGGACATTCTACCTGGAAGAAAAGCTGCTGTGCTGTAGGATGGACTGCAACTTTTCTACCTGCGTTGCTGTGTTGGCCTGCTGATTGCTTTGCTGTAGGAGGGACTGCAACTTTGCTACCTGCTCTGCTGTGTTGGCCTGCTGCTTCTTGCATGAGAGTGAGAAGGACTGGACTTGTTCTCTACATCCTAGAACCCAAGTTTCTCCAAGGGCTTTTTGGCTGGCATCCTGTTCTTTGAAGTCTCAGAGTAACAAAAGACTTCTTGCAACTCTGCTGGTGCTGCTGGACTCTGCCATCTGTGAGTCCTACCCTTGCCTGAGGTGCCCCCTCCAGTCCTGGTCCTCAGAAGTGGGATCTGCAGAGGTTTCTGCAAAGATCGATGCACTGACCCCTTTGTGCCGATCAAAGGTGACGCAGTGCCCTCCAATGCTAACATGGCGCTGATTTGACGACGACGCGGGTTCCGACTGCAAAGTTCGATGACGACGCAGCGCTGCTCCAAAGACGCTGCTATGTGGCTCAACACAGCGCTGATCCTTTGACACCGACTGTGAGGCTCGACTTTGAAGCATTGCTCAAACTGCACAAATAGGAACCGACGCATCGAGTCTTATCAATGTCTACTCTTGATCCACACAAACGTACTTTTTCAACATGCCTTGTGTGGGTCCTGTAGCCGGCCTGACCTCCATTGCGGTTGGCCTGAAGTTTGATTTGCCTCAGTCTAGCGTGACCTCAAGCAACATTTTAGGGCCTTTGAGTTCTAAGCACTGTTTTAGGATTTGATCGTTAAAAATTCATATCTCTACTTCTACTTATTGGATTTTTGTTGTTTTGGTCTTGTTTTACTCAGATGAATATTCTCTACTTTTTTCAAAACTGTTGTGGGGTCTTTTGTTGTATTCTCACTGTGTTACTGTGATTAAAGTGTTACACAAATACTTTACACATTGTCTCTTAAGTTAAGCCTGACTGCTCTGTGCCAAGCTACCAGAGGGTGAACACAGGTTAATTTAGGTTGCGGATCTAACTTACCCTGACTAGGATTTTGGTCGCTACTAGGAAGGTGTGCATACCTCTGCCAACTACAGACCCGATTTCTAACATTGATGATCAGCTGTGAAGCTGGGACCAGTGTTTGTGCAGTACCTTACAGCAATTTGGTGTACGCTACTATCCACATCTAGACCAATTCAAATCAATTGTCTCTGATCCCCATTGGCATTTTTTTCCTACTCTCTCTATTTGGCATTTTTACATTTTCATATATATATTATTCAACAAACGCCGAAAGCTTGAGAATGCACTCGACAGCCAATGAACACCTTCCGGTATTAGTTCAAATTTGGAAACCAGCATCTGTGTTCCAGGTTAAAAGTCTTTATTTGCCAACGCGTTTCGAGACTACAGCCTCTTCTTCACAGGCAGCTTTGATCTACGGCACAAAGGTTCCAATTAGTTGCAAACTTTGTTTATATATACGCCCCCAGTGGGCTACGCTTAGTGCGATTAATGTTTAAAGCATGCTGGGACATGTGGTCCACATTGGATCAGTTATTACTCTCAGTGAGTTCTGTGCCACAGTCTTCTCTTTATAGCTTTTCACATACTCCCCAGTGGGCCCCAGGATACAGCGCAGGTTCATTGTTCCACATTAGCTGTGCTGCTAGATCGGTTTCGACACAGTTCCAAACCACGCAGCCTCTAGTCTTCAGGGATGGTGCAATTCTCCACGGCAGGGCAGCCGTGTGGTAAATTATTCAACAAACGCCCGAAAGCTTGAGAATGCACTCGACAGCCAATGAACACCTTCCGGTATTCATTCAAATTTGGAAACCAGCATCTGTGTTCCAGGTTAAAAGTCTTTATTTGCCAACGCGTTTCGAGGCTCCAGCCTCTTCTTCACAGGCAGCTTTGATCTACGGCACAAAGGTTCCAATTAGTTGCAAGCTTTGTTTATATATACGCCCCCAGGGGGCTACGCTTAGTGCGATTAATGTTTAAAGCATGCTGGGACATGTGGTCCACATTGGATCAGTTATTACTCTCAGTGAGTTCTGTGCCACAGTCTTCTCTTTATAGCTTTTCACATACCCCCAGTGGGCCCTAGGATACAGCGCGTAGGCGTGGAGTGATGTTGAGTGCTTCCTTAATGCTCATGGGCATTTTTGTTGATTCATATATATATATATATATATATATATATATATATATATATATATATATTCACTGAAAAAACCATAGGTTTCAGACACGTTATAGTTACAAATTAGCATTTAAAAACCTTTGAAATTCACTGAAAAAACCATAGGTTTTAGGGACAGTTTAGTTACTTGGACATTGCACTCGTACAAAACCCGTGAAATTCCCCGTTATAGTTAGTTCAGCTAACTATAACTCGCGCCCCGCAATGCACTGCTGATGACGTCACATATTACATCACTCATGACATGGTCAGTGACATCACTGATGACATCACTGATGACATCTCAAATGACATCACTGATGACATCATCCAGTGACTGTGTGTTTCTGTAAAGTTTAAATATTTTTAATATATATAGGAAAAGACGTATTGAAGAATGAGTGGGTGTGTAAGTGTCTGTATGGATGATTTAGTAGGTGCGTGACTGACTCTATAAGTGAGTGATTTAACGTATCTTACTGAATGCATGGGTTAGTGACTAAACTGGGTGAATGTCTGTATCCGTCTGTCTGTTGCTGTGTAAGTGGCTGCATGTGTTTGTGAATAGCTAAATGAGTGTCTATATGAGTTATTGAATGCTTGTCTGAGTATCTGTATGGGTGCCTGAGTGTTTGTGTGGGAGGGTGTGTGCAACTCTGTGCATAGATGTGTGAGTGGGTGATTCACTGGGTGGATGGTTTCAAGAGTGCATCTGTGATAGACTGTATGGGTGGGTAAGTGTGTGTAAGAGTGTGTTAGTGAGTGAATGTATGTCCCAGTGGTACATGTGTGAGTAACTACATATGTGAAAGGCAGTATATATGTGTGTTGGAGTATATAAATAGCTATAAGCAAGAGTGAGTGATTGTGATAGTGGCTGTATGGATGAGTGTGTGCTTGTATCTGTGATTGTATAAGAGCGTAACAATGTGCTACTATTTGTATGAGTAAGTGAGCTGGTGTGTGTATAACTGTATAGGTGAGTAAATGGCAGTGTGTTTAATTATTTGCATGACTGACTAGGTGTGTGAGTATCTCTATGGATGAGTGGCGTTGTTTGAGTGTCTATATAGGAGTAAGAGTGCATATGATAGTCCTGTACTGAGTGACCGTAAGTATGAGTGACTGTACGGGTGAGTGAGTGGATGTGTGTGTGTAGACCTAAGAATCAGTGAGTGGGTATGTAGTTATTGGTGTTGGAGTGTCTATGGTTTTGCGAATGGCAGTCTGTAATTTAGAGTGGGTGAATCAAAGGTTATATTAGGGTGTGAGGAGGTGCATCAAATTATCACGTGGATGATGTCATCAGTGATGTCATTTGAGATGTCATCAGTGATGTCATCAGTGATGTCACTGACCATGTCATGAGTGATGTAATATGTGACGTCATCAGCAGTGCATTGCGGGGCGCGAGTTATAGTTAGCTGAACTAACTATAACGGGGAATTTCACGGGTTTTGTACGAGTGCAATGTCCAAGTAACTAAAACTGTCCCTAAAACCTATGGTTTTTCAGTGAATTTCAAAGGTTTTTAAATGCTAATTTGTAACTATAACGTGTCTGAAACCTATGGTTTTTTCAGTGAATTTCAAAGGTTTTTAAATGCTAATTTGTAACTATAACGTGTCTGAAACCTATGGTTTTTTCAGTGAATTTCAAAGGTTTTTAAATGCTAATTTCTAACTATAACGTGCCTGAAACCTACGGTTTTTCAGTGAATTTCAAAGGTTTTGTAAATGACAATTTTTAAATGTATTAATTGTTATATTAATTTTTTTCATACTGATTTACTACATTTTTAGAAACAATTTTTTTTACATATTTTATTTTTTAAATTACATTGTAATTACATTATACATTACATTACAAAAAATACTTTCTCAGAATGAATTACTTTAGTTTAAATACTTTGCAGATAGGCAATAGACTTTTAAGTACAGTAGTTACAGTTGTTGCAATGGGCAACACATTTTCAAACACAATGCAACATTCAGCTCAATGTGAATTTCTAGTTAAATGCAATTAGTTACTTTATGGATTACTTTTGTAACCACAGGACTGGATCCTAGATTCAGTCCTGGTACATCTCCTGTAAACAGTTGAGTAAAAGCGTTTTGGTTACAGTCGTGATTTTTAAGGAATATTATTGTATTTTAAAAGTTGACACTTAGAAACTTTTCTCATAGAATCACCAATGTTATCCTATGGAAGGAAATTCACTTAGCAGGTAAAAACTGTTATCGTTACTTTATCTTACTCAGTGTTGGATCCTGGATCCAGCACTGGTGCATCTCCTGTAAACAGTTGAATGAATGCGTTTAAGTCATACAGGCGATTTTTAAGGAATATTTGTAGTTTGTGAAAATCGACACTTTGAAAGTTTTCTGCTGAAAACCAGACAATGGATTCCTATGTTAGAAAATATAAGTTACTGGTAAGTACGGTTAAAATTACTTTTCAGGGTCAGTGCTGGGCTAAAAGATGCAGCACTGGGTTCTCTCCTGATAACAGGTGAGTAAATTGGAATTCGTACTTTGGTTGATTTTAGAGGAATATTATAAAGTTCCAAAACTCCACACTTAGAAGAATTTCCAAGTGAAACCAGTCAATGTTAGCCTATGAAGGAAATTCAAGTTACCGGTAAGTACGGTTAAAATTAATTTTGAGGATCAGTACTTGGCTGAAAGATGCAGCACTGAGGTCTCTCCTGATAACAGGTGAGTAAATCAGAATTCGGATTTCGGCTGATTTTAGAGGAATATTTTAAAGTTCCAAAAATCAACACTTAGAAACTTTTTCAGCAAAAAGCAGGCAATGATATCCTATGCAAGGAAATTCAAGTTACTGGTAAGTACGGCTAAAATTACTTTTGAGGATTAGTACTGGGCTGAAAGATGCAGCACTGAGGTCTCTCCTGATAACAGGTGAGTAAATCGGAATTCGTATTTCGGCTGATTTTAGAGGAATATTTTAAAGTTCCAAAACTCCACACTTAGAAGAATTTCCAAGTGAAACCAGTCAATGTTAGCCTATGAAGGAAATTCAAGTTACCGGTAAGTACGGTTAAAATTACTTTTCAGGACCAGTACTGGGCTGAAAGATGCAGCACTGAGGTCTCTCCTGATAACAGGTGAGTAAATCGGAATTCGTATTTCGGCTGATTTTAGAGGAATATTTTAAAGTTCCAAAACTCCACACTTAGAAGAATTTCCAAGTGAAACCAGTCAATGTTAGCCTATGGAAGGAAATTCAAGTTACTGGTAAGTACGGTTAAAATTACTTTTCAGGATCAGTACTGGGCTGAAAGATGCAGCACTGAGGTCTCTCCTGATAACAGGTGAGTAAATCGGAATTCGTATTTCGGCTGATTTTAGAGGAATATTTTAAAGTTCCAAAACTCCACACTTAGAAGAATTTCCAAGTGAAACCAGTCAATGTTAGCCTATGAAGGAAATTCAAGTTACCGGTAAGTACGGTTAAAATTACTTTTCAGGACCAGTACTGGGCTGAAAGATGCAGCACTGAGGTCTCTCCTGATAACAGGTGAGTAAATCGGAATTCATATTTCGGCTGATTTTAGAGGAATATTTGCACAATGGTGAAGGGAGGGGCGGGGCCTCAGGTGACATCTGTGCAAACGCGCCCCGTTGCGCGTTTTAAGTTGGGGGATTAAGTCCCCTTGAATCCTGAGGGTCCCTAGGGGCCAACTAGCCCACCAGGAACCTCCAATATGCGCCAGGGGCTGCGTTGCAGAGACTGTAGAGAGGCCACACCCCTTTTACACCTCTCTGCAACGCAGCTCTGTGGCGCTTTCTGGATGTACCTGTTGGGCTAGTTGGCCCCAGGACCCTCAGGATTGAAGAGGATTTAATTCCCCATCTTAAAACGCGCCACGGGGCCTGTTTGCACACATGTCACCTGAAGCCCCGCCCTCCCTTCACCACTGTGCAAACGCGCCCGTGGCGCGTTTTAAGTTGGGGGATTAAGTCCCCTTGAATCCTGAGGGTCCCCGGAGTCCAACTAGCCCACCATATACCTCCAAAAGCGCCACAGAGCTGCGTTGCAGAGAGGTGTAAAAGGGGCGTGGCCTCTGTACACCTCTCTGCAAGGCAGCCCTGGCGCATACTGGAGGTACCTGGTGGGCTAGTTGGCCCCAGGGACCCCCAGTATTCAAGGGGAATCGTTCCCCTCTGCAAACGCGCCAGGGGCGCGTTTGCAGAGTGGTGAAGGAAGGGGCGGGGCCTGCGGGCCCGATCGTTTAAAAAAAAAAATAATTTCTCCCCTGAAGGGGGCTGTGTGGCCCCCTTCCTTTTTCTTTTTGGGCCCTGGGGACCCCATCCCCCAGGGCCTTACCCCTTTTTAAATGACCTTTAAAAAAAAAAACGGGGAAGGGGCCGCGTGGCCCCCTTCCCTTGGCCTGTATTGGCCCGGGGACCCCATCCCCGGGGCATGGCCTCTATATTTATTTTTTGAGGGGGCAGCGTGGCCCCCTCCTCTGGCCATTTTAAGGCCCCGGGGACCCCATCCCCGGGGCCAGCCTTTCCTTTTAAAAAAAATTTTTTGCTCTTTTTTGGGGAGGGGGCCGCGTGGCCCCCTCCCGAGCCACTACTTGCCCCGGGACCCCATCCCCCGGGGCTGGCCCTCTCCGTTGGGGACTGTGGGGGGTCCCCAATGCCCCCACAGTCCCGCCGGCTCCCACGTCCCTTGGGAGCCGGCATTGCTATTCCACATGGGGAGCAGCTGACATGCTGCTCCCCATGTGGAAAAGCTATCGGCTTTGGATATTGGAAGAGAGAGCAGGTTTCCTGCTCTCTCTTCCAATATCCAAGCAGTTTGCTATGGCAGGACGGAGCCGCGAGGCTCCCGTCCTGCCATAGCAAACTACAGTGTCCCGGGGGTAGGCACCCGGGACACTGCAGGAGCCGGCCCTGGGGGTTGCGGTCCCCAGGGCCATCAAGGGCTCCAGGAGGGGGCCGCGCGGCCCCCTCCCTACATCAGCACAGCCCCGGGGAGGTGGTGGTCCCGGGGCTTCGGGGTCCAAAACGGACCCCCATTTTAATTTGTTAGTGCCCCAGGGAGGTGGCGGTCCCGGGCGTGTGGGGGCTGGAGCCCCCACACAGGTTGTTTAATTTAAAAAAAGCCCCGGGAGGTGGTGGTCCCGGGGCTGCGGGAGGGCTCAGAGCCCTCCCGCACCATTTTACAAGAAAGCCCCGGGGGTGGCGGTCCCGGGCTTGGAGGCCTTGAGGCCCCCACACATAAATTAAACCCCCACCATGCCCCCGGGACTTGGGCCACCCGGGGCAAAGTACTATCGAGCGCGGGAGACCGCGCTCGATTTCTCGGCAGGATTCGCGCACCCTGAGCGCATCCTGCCGATTTTTTTTAAAATGCTTTTTGCCCAGGGGTCCTTGTGGGACCCCTGAGCAGGCCTAGGGGTTAGGGTGTTTCTACCCTGCCCCTTTGTGCGTTTTGCACACTTGTTTCTTTTTTTCTCGGCGGGATACGCGCACCCTAAGCGCATCCCGCCGATTTAAAAAAAAATCTTTCTGCCCAGGGGTCCTTGTGGGACCCCTGAGCAGACCTAGAGGGTCAGGGTGTTTCTACCCTGCCCCCTTTTGCGCTTTGCGCACTTGTTTCTGTCCTCGGTTCTACCGAGGGACAAAATGGCTGCCAACACTTCCTGAATCGGAATGTTGACAGCCAGCTGACAGCCAATTAGCATGCAGCTCGTGATCGGGACGGTGCGCGCAGGGTGCGCTGAGGTACGCGTATCCGACGCGCCCATAGATATATATGTACTTTTACTTTTGATTTTCTCAGGAACTACTGAACGGATTTACACCATTTAAGCAAAAGGCACCAGTCTGAACCAAGGACTACCTCTTTGCCAAATTTGGTGTAATTCCGTTCAGCAGTTCGGGCTGTAGCTGCGACTAAAGGTTCCTATGGAAAAATGAATGGGGAAAACGCGTTTTGGGACCCCCCTTTTTCTCGGCCCCCGCTTCACGTATCACCCCGAGACTTTCAGGGTAGGAGCGGAGCGGAGCGCCCCAACAAGTTGGAAACTTTCACGAAGATTCGTCAACCGGCGCCAACGTTATTTCAAATAGAATGTCGCGGATTTCCTATGGATAATAGGTTGTAACTATAACTATCTACTGGCGACCGCCAGTAGATAATATATACATATATATATATATATATATATATATATATATATATATATATATATATATATATATATATATTCACTGAAAAAACCATAGGTTTTAGGGACAGTTTTAGTTACTTGGACATTGCACTCGTACAAAACCCGTGAAATTCCCCCGTTATAGTTAGTTCAGCTAACTATAACTCGCGCCCCGCAATGCACTGCTGATGACGTCACATATTACATCACTCATGACATGGTCAGTGACATCACTGATGACATCACTGATGACATCTCAAATGACATCACTGATGACATCATCCAGTGACTGTGTGTTTCTGTAAAGTTTAAATATTTTTAAAATATATAGGAAAAGACGTATTGAAGAATGAGTGGGTGTGTAAGTGTCTGTATGGATGATTTAGTAGGTGCGTGACTGACTCTATAAGTGAGTGATTTAACGTATCTTACTGAATGCATGGGTTAGTGACTAAACTGGGTGAATGTCTGTATCCGTCTGTCTGTTGCTGTGTAAGTGGCTGCATGTGTTTGTGAATAGCTACATGAGTGTCTATATGAGTTATTGAATGCTTGTCTGAGTATCTGTATGGGTGCCTGAGTGTTTGTGTGGGAGGGGTGTGTGCAACTCTGTGCATAGATGTGTGAGTGGGTGATTCACTGGGTGGATGGTTTCAAGAGTGCATCTGTGATAGACTGTATGGGTGGGTAAGTGTGTGTAAGAGTGTGTTAGTGAGTGAATGTATGTCCCAGTGGTACATGTGTGAGTAACTACATATGTGAAAGGCAGTATATATGTGTGTTGGAGTATATAAATAGCTATAAGCAAGAGTGAGTGATTGTGATAGTGGCTGTATGGATGAGTGTGTGCTTGTATCAGTGATTGTATAAGAGCGTAACAATGTGCTACTATTTGTATGAGTAAGTGAGCTGGTGTGTGTATAACTGTATAGGTGAGTAAATGGCAGTGTGTTTAATTATTTGCATGACTGACTAGGTGTGTGAGTATCTCTATGGATGAGTGGCGTTGTTTGAGTGTCTATATAGGAGTAAGAGTGCATATGATAGTCCTGTACTGAGTGACCGTAAGTATGAGTGACTGTACGGGTGAGTGAGTGGATGTGTGTGTGTAGACCTAAGAATCAGTGAGTGGGTATGTAGTTATTGGTGTTGGAGTGTCTATGGTTTTGCGAATGGCAGTCTGTAATTTAGAGTGGGTGTATCAAAGGTTATATTAGGGTGTGAGGAGGTGCATCAGATTATCACGTGGATGATGTCATCAGTGATGTCATTTGAGATGTCATCAGTGATGTCATCAGTGATGTCACTGACCATGTCATGAGTGATGTAATATGTGACGTCATCAGCAGTGCATTGCGGGCGCGAGTTATAGTTAGCTGAACTAACTATAACGGGGGAATTTCACGGGTTTTGTACGAGTGCAATGTCCAAGTAACTAAAACTGTCCCTAAAACCTATGGTTTTTTCAGTGAATTTCAAAGGTATTTTAAATGCTAGTTTGTAACTATAACGTGTCTGAAACCTATGGTTTTTTCAGTGAATTTCAAAGGTTTTTTAAATGCTAATTTGTAACTATAACGTGTCTGAAACCTATGGTTTTTTCAGTGAATTTCAAAGGTTTTTAAATGCTAATTTCTAACTATAACGTGCCTGAAACCTACCGTTTTTTCAGTGAATTTCAAAGGTTTTGTAAATGACAATTTTTAAATGTATTAATTGTTATATTAATTTTTTTCATACTGATTTACTACATTTTTAGAAACAATTTTTTTTACATATTTTATTTTTAAATTACATTGTAATTACATTATACATTACATTACAAAAAATACTTTCTCAGAATGAATTACTTTAGTTTAAATACTTTGCAGATAGGCAATAGACTTTTAAGTACAGTAGTTACAGTTGTTTCAATGGGCAACACATTTTCAAACACAATGCAACATTCAGCTCAATGTGAATTTCTAGTTAAATGCAATTAGTTACTTTATGGATTACTTTTGTAACCACAGGACTGGATCCTAGATTCAGTCCTGGTACATCTCCTGTAAACAGTTGAGTAAAAGCGTTTTGGTTACAGTCGTGATTTTTAAGGAATATTATTGTATTTTAAAAGTTGACACTTAGAAACTTTTTCTCATAGAATCACCAATGTTATCCTATGGAAGGAAATTCACTTAGCAGGTAAAAACTGTTATCGTTACTTTTTCTTACTCAGTGTTGGATCCTGGATCCAGCACTGGTGCATCTCCTGTAAACAGTTGAAAAAATGCGTTTAAGTCATACAGGCGATTTTTAAGGAATATTTGTAGTTTGTGAAAATCAACACTTTGAAACTTTTTTGCTGAAAACCAGTCAATCTTAGCCTATGAAGGAAATTCAAGTTACCGGTAAGTACGGTTAAAATTACTTTTGAGGATCAGTACTGGGCTGAAAGATGCAGCACTGAGGTCTCTCCTGATAACAGGTGAGTAAATCGGAATTCGTATTTCGGCTGATTTTAGAGGAATATTTTAAAGTTCCAAAACTCCACACTTAGAAGAATTTCCAAGTGAAACCAGTCAATGTTAGCCTATGGAAGGAAATTCAAGTTACTGGTAAGTACGGTTAAAATTACTTTTCAGGACCAGTACTGGGCTGAAAGATGCAGCACTGAGGTCTCTCCTGATAACAGGTGAGTAAATCAGAATTCGGATTTCGGCTGATTTTAGAGGAATATTTGTATGTTTCAAAAATCAACACTTAGAAACTTTTTCAGCAAAAAGCAGGCAATGATATCCTATGGAAGGAAATTCAAGTTACTGGTAAGTACGGTTAAAATTACTTTTGAGGATCAGTACTGGGCTGAAAGATGCAGCACTGAGGTCTCTCCTGATAACAGGTGAGTAAATCGGAATTCGTATTTCGGCTGATTTTAGAGGAATATTTTAAAGTTCCAAAACTCCACACTTAGAAGAATTTCCAAGTGAAACCAGTCAATGTTAGCCTATGGAAGGAAATTCAAGTTACTGGTAAGTACGGTTAAAATTACTTTTCAGGATCAGTACTGGGCTGAAAGATGCAGCACTGAGGTCTCTCCTGATAACAGGTGAGTAAATCGGAATTCGTATTTCGGCTGATTTTAGAGGAATATTTTAAAGTTCCAAAACTCCACACTTAGAAGAATTTCCAAGTGAAACCAGTCAATGTTAGCCTATGAAGGAAATTCAAGTTACCGGTAAGTACGGTTAAAATTACTTTTCAGGATCAGTACTGGGCTGAAAGATGCAGCACTGAGGTCTCTCCTGATAACAGGTGAGTAAATCGGAATTCGTATTTCGGCTGATTTTAGAGGAATATTGTAAAGTTCCAAAACTCCACACTTAGAAGAATTTCCAAGTGAAACCAGTCAATGTTAGCCTATGAAGGAAATTCAAGTTACCGGTAAGTACGGTTAAAATTACTTTTCAGGACCAGTACTGGGCTGAAAGATGCAGCACTAAGGTCTCTCCTGATAACAGGTGAGTAAATCGGAATTCGTATTTCGGCTGATTTTAGAGGAATATTTTAAAGTTCCAAAACTCCACACTTAGAAGAATTTCCAAGTGAAACCAGTCAATGTTAGCCTATGGAAGGAAATTCAAGTTACTGGTAAGTACGGTTAAAATTACTTTTCAGGACCAGTACTGGGCTGAAAGATACAGCACTGAGGTCTCTCCTTATAACAGGTGAGTAAATCGGAATTCGTATTTCGGCTGATTTTACAGGAATATTTGTATGTTTCAAAAATCAACACTTAGAAACTTTTTCAGCAAAAAGCAGGCAATGATATCCTATGGAAGGAAATTCAAGTTACTGGTAAGTACGGTTAAAATTACTTTTGAGGATCAGTACTGGGCTGAAAGATGCAGCACTGAGGTCTCTCCTGATAACAGGTGAGTAAATCGGAATTCGTATTTCGGCTGATTTTAGAGGAATATTTTAAAGTTCCAAAACTCCACACTTAGAAGAATTTCCAAGTGAAACCAGTCAATGTTAGGCTATGAAGGAAATTCAAGTTACCGGTAAGTACGGCTAAAATTACTTTTCAGGACCAGTACTGGGCTGAAAGATGCAGCACTGAGGTCTCTCCTGATAACAGGTGAGTAAATCGGAATTCGTATTTCGGCTGATTTTAGAGGAATATTTTAAAGTTCCAAAACTCCACACTTAGAAGAATTTCCAAGTGAAACCAGTCAATGTTAGCCTATGGAAGGAAATTCAAGTTACTGGTAAGTATGGTTAGAATTACTTTTCAGGACCAGTACTGGGCTGAAAGATACAGCACTGAGGTCTCTCCTGATAACAGGTGAGTAAATCGGAATTCGTATTTCGGCTGATTTTAGAGGAATATTTGCACAATGGTGAAGGGAGGGCGGGGCCTGAGGTTACATCTGTTCAAACGCGCCCCGTGGCGCGTTTTAAGTTGGGGGATTAAGTCCCCTTGAATCCTGAGGGTCCCTAGGGCCAACTAGCCCACCAGGAACCTCCAATATGCGCCAGGGGCTGCGTTGCAGAGACGTGTAGAGAGGCCACACCCTCTTTACACCTCTCTGCAACGCAGCTCTGTGGCGCTTTCTGGATGTACCTGTTGGGCTAGTTGGCCTCAGGGACCCTCAGGATTGAAGGGATTTAATTCCCCATCTTAAAACGCGCCACGGGGCCTGTTTGCACACATGTCACCTGAAGCCCCGCCCCTCCCTTCACCACTGTGCAAACGCGCCCCGCGTGAATTGTGAATTTCTCAGGAACTACTGAACGGATTTATACCATTTTAGCAAAAGGCACCAGTCTGAACCAAGGGCTACCTCTTTGCCAAATTTGGGGTAATTCCGTTCAGCAGTTCGGGCTGTAGCTGCGACTAAAGGTTTTCAAACTTTATGGCCCGCTCCGGTCCGCTCCTACCCTGAAAGTCTCAGGGTGATTCGTCAAGCGGGGGCCGAGAAAAAAGGGGGGTCCCAAAACGTGTTTTCCCCATTCATTTTCCCATAGGAAACTTTAGACACGGCTACAGCCTGAACTGCTGAACGGAATTACACCAAATTTGGCAAAGAGGTAGTTCTTGGTTCAGAAAGAACCCTTTTGTTAAATGGTGTAAATCCGTTCAGTAGTTGCGGAGAAATTAAAAAATAAGAGTCAAAAATCAATTTCCCATAGGAAACTTTATGCAAGGCTACAGCCTCGAACTGCTGAACGGAATTACACCAAATTTGGCAAAGAGGTAGTTCTTGGTTCAAAAAGAACCCTTTTGTTAAATGGTGTAAATCCGTTCAGTAGTTGCTGAGAAAATCAAAAGTAAAAACACATATATATCTGGGCGGAGCCTAACCACACATGTCATCGTGAGATCTGATTGGCTGTCAGCACTTCATCCTGGAATTGCTGGCAGCCATCTTGGGACCAATATAAATGATAGTACCATTGAAATGCATTGTAGTGAATCGAAGATTTTGAGGGTTACCAAAAGGAGAACTATAAAGGGTGATAACAGACTTTAGTTACATTAGAATTCATTTGTTGATGGTACCATACTAATTTCAGGAATTGTGGTGTGTTCTAAGGTGATTTTACCCTGTGAAAAACCTTCTGCTGGGATATCATGAATCATGTTTGAGAGAAAACTATTTTCACATGCTTGTCCCATACAGTTTTGGAAGGTGCCCCAGAAGCTAAAATGAGAGCATATTTTCTGTAAATTCACATTATTTTTCTCAGTCATGTGAGAATGAAGTCTGACATTCTCAGTAAAACATGTACATCCAACAAGGGCAGAGACTGTCAGTTGATTCCTTTGTGTTCTAATGCAGCTTCCCAGAGTGTTCTAAAGAACAACTAGAGTGCTAACAGCCTTACTTATGACAAAAGTATGGCACACCTGAAGCCATCTTGATTGGAATAAACTGGTAACACTTAAAACATTTAATTTAAAAGGAACAAAATGATGGGGTTCATCTTGTCATAGAAATTATGGTTAGTGCTCTGGAAAGAAAAATTAGGGCATGTTTCAAGTGTGATCTCAAATATCTTCCTGTTATATTTCAACAGGAGCAGCCTGTCAGTTGATGCCTTTGTGTTCTACTGCAGCTTCCCAGAGTGTTCTAAAGAACAACTAGAGTGCTAACAGCCTTACTTATGACAAAAGTATGGCACACCTGAAGCCATCTTGATTGGAATAAACTGGTAACACTTAAAACATTTAATTTAAAAGGAACAAAATGATGGGGTTCATTTTGTCATAGAAATTATGGTTAGTGCTGTAGAAAGAAAAATTAGGACATGTTTCAAGTGTGATCTCAAATATCTTCCTGTTATATTTCAACAGGAGCAGCCTGTCAGTTGATGCCTTTGTGTTCTACTGCAGCTTCCCAGAGTGTTCTAAAGAACAACTAGAGCGCTAACAGTCTTACTTATGACAAAAGTATGGCACACCTGAAGCCATCTTGATTGGAATAAACTGGTAACACTTAAAACATTTAATTTAAAAAGGAACAAAATGAGGGGGTTCATTTTGCCATAGAAATTATGGTTAGTGCTGCAAAAAGAAAATGTAGTGCATGTTTTAAGTGAGATCTCAAATCCTCTTCTATTTCATTAGAAAATTCTGACATGCAGACTGAAACAATCACTTTCAATACCAGCAGTAGACTTCCAGTTAACTCCTTGGTGAGCAGTAGCTTTACTACAGTGATCTAATGAACAACTAGAGTAATAACATTCTGAATTTATGGCAAATGTGTGACACATCTGAATGCCTTCTTGATGGAATCAAAGTAAAAACTGAAAGCATTTCCTACTAAGGAGACTGCAGTAAATGAGGAAATTAGGAAACTTCATAACAAAGAAGTCTTCCAAGATGGCCACCAGTGAAAAAGAGCCCAAATGTAGCACAAATATTACCCAGATGTAGCCCACATATAGCCCAATGACAAAAGTGTGCAAAACACTTTTTATTTTTAGTTTTTTGCAGTTTTATGTAGTGCAGACTGGTCAGGTATTGGAGCGTTGCATCTTAAAACATGACCCCCCTACACTACAAAAACACCACTGCACTACCCTAAACCCTAAAACACTACCCCAGCACGGCCCCCTACACTACACAAGCACCACTGCACTATCCTAAACCCTAAAACACTACCCCCAGCATGACCCCCTACACCACACAAACACCACTGCACTACCCTAAACCCTAAAACACTACCCCAACACCACTGCACTAACCTAATTCCTAAAACACTACCCCCAGCACGACCCCCTACACTACCCAAACACCACTGCACTACCCTAAAACATGACCCCCTACACTACACAAACACCACTGCACTACCCTAAACCCTAAAACACTACCCCCAGCACGACCCCCTACACTACACAAGCACCACTGCACTACCCTAAACCCTAAAACACTACCCCCAGCACGACCCCTACACTACACAAACACCACTGCACTACCTTAAACCCTAAAACACTACCCCAGCATGACCCCTACACTACCCAAACACCACTGCACTACCCTAAACCCTAAAACACTACCCCCAGCACGACCCACTACACTACACAAGCACCACTGCACTACCCTAAACCCTAAAACACGACCTCCTACACTACACAAACACCACTGCACTACCCTAAACCCTAAAACACTACCCCCTACACTACACAAACACCACTGCACTACCCTAAACCCTAAAACACTACCCCCAGCAGTACCCCTACACTACCTAAACACCACTGCACTAACCTAAACCCTAAAACACTACCCCAGCAGTACCCCTACACTACCCAAACACCACTGCACTACCCTAAATCACTACCCCCAGCACGACCCCTACACTACCCAAACACCACTGCACTACCCTAAACCCTAAAACACTACCCCCAGCACGACCCCTACACTACCCAAACACCACTGCACTACCCTAAACCCTAAAACATTCCCCCCAGCACGACTCCCTACACTACCCAAATACCACTGCACTACCCTAAACCCTAAATCTACCCCCAGCATGACCCCTTACACTACACAAATACCACTGCACTACCCTAAACCCTAAAACACTACCCCCAGCACGACCCTCTTCACTACCTAAACACAACTGCACAATTTGGTACAGGCGTTGCAACGCAGGCCTGTGGTGCTTACTGGAAGTACCTAGTGGGTTAGTTGGGCCCCAGGGACCCTCAGGATTCAAGGTGACCTAATCCCCCAACTTAAAACGCACCACGGGGCGCGTTTGCACAGTGGTGAAGGGAGGGGGCGGGGCCTCAGGCCTTTGAATCCTGAGGGACCCTGGGGGCCAACTAGCCCACCAGGTACCTTCAGTAAGCACAACAGAGTTGCGTTGCAGAGAGGTGAAAAAGGTGCGTGGCCTCGGAACGCCTCTCTGCAACTCAGCTCTGTGGTCCTAACTGTAGGTACCTGGGGGCTAGTTGGGCCCTAGGGACCCTCAGAATTCAAGGGACTTAATCCCGCAACTTAAAACGCGCCACGGGGTGCGTTTGCACACATGTCACCTCAGGCCCCCCTCCCTTCACCACTGTGCAAACGAGCCCTGTAGCGCGTTTTAAGAGGTAGTTTTAATCCCCTGCCCTATTATGTACTAGGGACTTGCAGAGGAGGTCATGCTAATCACAGGGGTACCCTAACGCATAGTGTTCCCTAGTGTATGTAGGTGTTTTCACAGTATTCTAAGTGTCTTTTAGCATAGCACTGGCTCTGGTTAGTCAGAGTCAGTTACCACCAGTACCCGTCTGAAAAAGTTGTGGGCACAGGATGATTTTGCAACAAGGCCTCTTTCTGCTCCTCTGTTGGTTCTTTCTGCACATCTTTTGCTTCTTTCTGTGCGTTTTTCTTCTTTCTTCACATGTCCTACCTCTGTAGGCATAGTTAGAAACTAGCATTTAAAAAAACCTTTGAAATTCACTTAAAAAATCATAGGTTTCAGGCACGTTATAGTTAGAAATTAGCATTTAAAAACCTTTGAAATTCACTGAAAAAACCATAGGTTTCAGACACGTTATAGTTAGAAATTAGCATTTAAAAACCTTTGAAATTCACTGAAAAAACCATAGGTTTTAGGGACAGTTATATTTAGTTAGACATTTCACTCGTACAAAACCATAGAAATTCCCCGTTATAGTTAGTTCAGCTAACTATAACTCACGCCCGCAATGCACTGCTGATGACGTCACATATTACATCACTCATGACATGGTCAGTGACATCACTGATGACATCACTGATGACATCTCAAATGACATCACTGATGACATCATCCATGTGATAATTTCATGCATCTTCTCACACCCTAATATAACTTTTGATACACCCACTCTAAATTACAGACTGCCATTCTCAAAACCATAGACACTCCAACACCAAAAACTACATACCCACTCACTGATTCTTAGGTCTACACACACATCCACTCACTCACCCGTACAGTCACTCATACTTAGTCACTCAGTACAGGACTATCATATGCACTCATACACCTATATAAACACTCACACACCGCCACTCATCCATAGAGGTACTCACACACCTAGTCAGTCATGCAAAAACTTAATCACACACCCATTTACTCACCTATACAGTTATACACACACCAGCTCACTTACTCATACAAATACTAGCACATTCTTACGCTCTTATACAATCACTGATACAAGTACACACTCATCCATACAGCCACTCTCACAATCACACACTCTCACTTATAGCCATTTATATACTCCAACACACATATATACTGCCTTTCACATATGTAGTTACTCACACATGTACCACTGAGATATACATTCAATCACTAACACACCCATACACACACTCACCCACCCATACAGTCCATCACAGATGCATTCTTGAAACCATGCACCCAGTGAATCACCAACTCACACTTCTATGCACAGAGTCACACACACCCCACCCACACAAACACTCAGGCACCCATACAGATACTCAGACAATCAATCAATAACCCATGTAGACACTCATGTAGCTATTCAGAAAGCCATGCAGCCGCTTACAAACCAACAGACAGACGGATACAGACATTCACACAGTTTAGTCACTAACCCATGCATTCAGTAAGATACATTTAATCACTCACTTGTAGAGTCAGTCACTCACGTACTAAATCATCCATTCAGACACTTATACACCCACTCATTCTTCAATACGCCTTTCTCTATATATATTAAACATATTTAAACTTTACAGAAACACACAGTCACTGGATGATGTCATCAGTGATGTCATCAGTGATGTCATTTGAGATGTCATCAGTGATGTCATCAGTGATGTCACTGACCATGTCATGAGTGATGTAATATGTGACGTCATCAGCAGTGCATTGCGGGGCGCGAGTTATAGTTAGCTGAACTAACTATAACGGGGAATTTCTATGGTTTTGTACGAGTGAAATGTCCAACTAACTATAACTGTCCCTAAAACCTATGGTTTTTTCAGTGAATATATATATATATATTATTTATAATGGTTACATTTGTAAATGGCTGTCACATACACAAATGAAAGAGCAAACAACAAAAAAGAAAGTGACTTTGATGAAGGAATGTGACATAAAGTGCTTATGAGATTTAAACTAAAATAGACATAAATTCGGATGCACGGATATATATATAAAAAATGTAGGTCCGTCCCTTTTCAAGTACATAGGTTCTAACCACACCCTTTGAACTGCCTTCCTCTTAGTAAAAGGGTGGAGAGACTCGAGGAATGGACAGATAAAAGAAGCATTGATGTTTCGACCCAAAGGTAAGCGTGAATAAATGAACGTCACTGCGGATCTTCCTCAGGACTGGTATAAGGACTGTGGGCAGCCAATTCTAAAAGTCTCCTCCAATCCTGGATGGAGTCTCAGTATGTAAATTTACTCCATTCTGGTTTGGGAACCCCCCCAAGACCCAGACAGAAGTGAGAGCCTTTTTAGGCATCATTGGATATTACAGGAAATTCTTCAATGGATATGTCACCACTCTGGCCCCCTTGACAAAGCTGACTTCCAAGAAGCAGCCACGTCAGGTGATTTGGGAAGAGTTTGCCAGAAAGCTTTTGACGCCCTGTAGGAAGCCATGTTTTCAACACCCGTTCTCAAGGGCCCCGATTTCTCACAAGAGTTTATTGTGGAGTCGGATGCCTCAGAGCATGGCATAGAAGACATACTTTCACAGCTAAATGAAGAGGGCCTAGATCAGCCTGTAGCCTTCATCAGTAGGAGGCTACTTCCCAGGGAACAGAGGTGGAGCGCAATTGAAAGGGAAGCCTTTGTTGCGGTCTGGGTGCTGAAGAAGCTAAGGCCATACCTATTTGGCACTCACTTCTGGGTTCAGACAGACCACAGGCCACTCAGATGGTTAATTCAGATGAAGGGTTAGAATCCAAACTGTTGAGGTGGTCCATCTCCCTATAGCAAATGGACTGTATGGTGGAACACCATCCTGGAACAGACCACACCAGTGCTGATGGTCTCTCCAAGTTATTTCACCTTAGTGAAGAGAACTCCCAAGGGGTTGAGTAGCTCTTCCCACCTTGAGCTGGGGGGACACATGTTAGACCTGGCATCCTTGGCATAGTTTCCCCTGGCTTTTTGAATTCTGACCTCCTCTTTTGCTGACTTCATTTTTGCTGGCTTTAGGATTCTGGGCACTTTACTGCTGCTAACCAAATCTAAAATTCATATGCTATGTACTCAAAACATGGTAACATTGGCTTATCCACAATTGAGATATTTAATTTACTTATAAGTCCCTCCTAAAGTGTACTATATATGCCCAGGGCCTGTAAATTAAATGCTACTAGTGGGCCTGCACCACTGAATGTGCCATTCACTTCAGTAGCCACTTGAACATGGCTCAGGCTTGCAACTGAAGAGCCTGTGTGCAGTTTAAAACTGTCATTTGGACCTGGCAAGTTCACCTACCTGACAAGCACAAACCACCCCTTTTATTACATATAAGTCACCCATGATGTTGGCCATAGGCAGCCCTATGGGAAGGGTACAGTGTATTTAAAAGGTAGGACATGTACTTTTGAGTTTTACATGTCCTGGTAGTGAAAAACAGTGAAATTTGTTTCCACTACTGTAAGGTCTATCTCTCTCATAGGTTAACATTGGGATTGACTTAAAACATGTTTTTAGTGTAATTTCCTATTGGGAAGGGATGGAGATTTGGAGTTTGGTGTCTCTGGACCCACAATTTAAGATCACAACTTATGGTGAAGTCAGATTTTAAATTGTATAACTGAAACTGACACTTTTAGAAAGTTGGCATTTTCTTACTCTAACCATTTTGGGCCTCTGCCTATCTCTGAATACACATCTGGGTTGGGTGACAGCGGGGCTTTGTGCATTCCCTCTAGAAAGTCACACAAAGGGAGCTGGGGTGTGACTTTTGCATCCTGATGGCTCATCCTCAGACTGATGGGCCTTCCTTAGGTAGAGTGGGTGGGAGGAGCTGACACTAGCACCTGAATAGAGCTGTGCCTGTCCCCACAGAAAGGGCTGCATAAACCCTTGTAGTGAGTCTGTAGCCAGAGCAGGAAAGGCAAGGATCTTGTGATCTTCATAGGCCTCTTACTGGACCCCTGACACCACCAAATCAGAACTTTGCTGGAACCAAGGACATTCTGCCTGGAAGTGGAGCTGCTATGCTGTAGGTGGGACTGCCACTTTGCTACCTGCATTGCTGTGTTCATCTGTTGCCTGCTGATTGCTGTGCTGTAGGAGGGACTGCCACTTTGCTACCTGCTCTGATGTGTTGGCCTGCTGCCTGCTGCTTCCTGCCTGGGAGTGAGAAGGACTGGACCTGTTCTCTACATCCTTGAAACCAAGTTTCTCCAAGGGGAGGTTGGCCTGACTCCTGTTCTCTGAAGTCTCAGGGTCACAAAAGACTTCTTAAAACTCTGCTGGTGCTGCTGGACTCTGCCATCTGTGAGTCCTACCCTTGCCTGAAGACCCCCTCCAGTCCTGGGACTCAGAAGCGGGTTCTGCAGCTATTTTCTGCATAGATTGATGCACTGACCGCTTTGCACCGATTGGAACCCACACAGCTCCCTGCGACGCAATGCTGATTCGATGATGGTGCGGGTCCCGACTTTGAGGTTGACGACGACTCAGCGCCTAAACAAAGATGACGCTGTGTGGCTCGATGTGGCGACGATCCTTCTACGCCAACTGCAAGGCTCAACTCCGACACATCCACCCAACTGTGCAAATGGTAACCGATGCATCAAAATGTCGACGCTTGCTCCATACAAAAGTACTTTTTCAATAGGCCCTGCGTGGCTCCTTTATCCGGTCTGCCCTCCATCGCGGTAGGCCTGAACTTTGGATTTACCCCGGTCTAGCACGACCTCAAGTAACCTTTTCACGATATTGACTTCTAAGCATTGTTTTTGGATTTAATTGGTAAAAATTCATATCTCGACTTCTACTTATTGGATTTTTGTCATTTGGATCTTGTTTTACTCAGATAAATATTCTCAATTTTTCTAAACTGGTGTGGAGTTTTTTTGTGTGCTGTCACTGTTTTACTGGAATTAAAGTGTTGCACATTCCTTCTTAAATTAAGCCTGGCTGGTCTGTGCTATGCTACCAGAGGGTGAGCACAGGTTAATGTAGGTTGTCTATCTGACTTACCCTGACTAGGATTGTGGTTTCTACTTGGACAGGGTGCCTCCCTCTGCCAATTAGAGACCCAATTTCTAACAATCTATGACACAGCACTCCACTCTACTGTACGAGACTCAGCTCCAAGTTATAACAGTTTACTACCTATGCTATGCTATGCCACTCCACTCCATTCAATGCCACTCTATGATATGCCAATATACTCTACTGTACTCTACTCCACACTACGTTATGTCACTCCACTTGACTCTACTCCACTGTATGAGACTTTACCTCACTTTACGCTACTGTACAACAATCCACTCTATGCAGCTCCACTGTTTGACACACAACTGTACTCTATGCAACTCCACTCTACAACACTCTACTACACTGTATGCCACTCTCCAACACTTTACTAGTGTCTATACCACTGCACTCCACTGTACCACTCTCTACTATACTGTATGCCACTGTACAACACACTACTCCACTCTATGCCACTCTACAATACTCTAGTCCACTATACAACACTGTTCGCAACTCTTTGTATGCCACTGCATCCCACTTTACTCAATTCTATGACATAGTACTCCACCCTACGTCACTCTACTCAGTCTATGCCATTGTACTCTATAATACTGTATGCCAATCCACTCTACCACACTCTACAACACTGTACTGTATACCACTCCACTCTACAGAACTCAACTTGACTGTATGTCACTGTACTCTGCTGTAGTCCACAACACTTCCAACATTGTGCAACACACCACTACACTCTACTGTACAACACAGTACTCCAATTTATGACACTTTACTCAACTGTTTGCTAGGGCACTCCACTCTACTGACCCCCATGCCAATATAGTCTATAACTGACAAGGCACTCCACTCTATGACATTTACTCCACTCCATGCTACCCCACTCCAGTGTACTCTACTCCACTATGCTCCACTCTACTACACTTTTTTCAACTCTACACCACTATACCATACTCCACTCTATGCCTGTCTACTGTTCGACACTCTACTCCACTGTATACAACTCACTCTACAACACTGTACTGTACTCTGTGCCACTCTATGCTACTCTACTCCACTCTATGCCCATCCACTCTACGTCACTGCACTTCACTGTATGACACTCAATGACAGAACACTCCTCTTCTTTCTATGATATGCCACTCCACTATATGACACGGCACTCCACTCAACAACACTCTCTCTTACTGTACTCTACGCCACTCTGCTCAACGATACTCCACTCCATAACACTCCACTTTACCCAACTCCACTCTAAAACATTCTACTCTACTCTCTTACAGTCTACGACACCCTACTCTACTGTACAACATGCCAGTCCACTGTACAAGTCGCCGCTCTGCTCTATGATTTGAGACATCATGCCACTACACTATGCAACACCTTACTATACTGTACAATGCTCTACTCCAGTCTGCTCTCCTCCACTCTAATCCACTCTGCAATACTCTACTCTATATCAGTAGACTTTCCAACACTCTCCTCAATGGTACTGGATGACAATCCACAGACCAACACTCCACCCAACGACACTGGAACCTACAAATTGAAACACATTTTTATCAAAAATGATAGAATCCATTGAAATTCAGTGAAAAAATGAAATGTTAAAGCTTAGTTGTAGTTAGGAAAACTTTTTTTTTCTATACAAACCAAACCTAAACTACATGAACTTTAAAAATGTTAAAGTTATAGCTTTCATTTGCAATTTATCGACCACCTTCAAATTTTTATAGTAGCGCATCTCCCTCCACTCTTTTCTGCTCACTAATCAGACAAAGCTAACTATAATTTGCCACTCTACCATGCACTGTGTTCTCACAAATAATGACATTGCACTGTACAATACTACACTGTACTAGACTCTCCACCACTCTACTGTACGACACTGCACTTGACAACACTAAACTCTATGACACTCCACTGAACTCCACTCTATGTCACTACACTCTGCAACACTCTACTACACTCTATGTCTCTCTATAACACTCTACTCAATGAAACCTCACTACACCACACTCCATTCCATGACACTCCAGTCAACAACACTCCCGGAGCCAGCAGTCAACTATACCATTCGAAACGCCAATACACTATACAACACACTGCTCCAGACTACAATACTCCACCGCAATATACGGCACACCACGCCACTCCACTGTCCAACACTTTACTCCACTATACACCTCATCATTCCACTCTACTTCCCTCCACTCTATTCCACTCTACAATCCTCCACTCTACAACACTAGACTGTATGATACTCTCCTTCACTGTCATAATTATAACTTCAAGTTATAATTTACCACCACCTTCAAATTACTAAAAGCCACACACCTTCATACATTTAATAAGCTGCAATTTTCAGTTGGGAGCAGATAGCAATGTCATGTTCCCTATTTAATGGAAAAATTAGGTTTTTGATTACGAAAAAGCCTATTTTTAAAAAGTTAGCAGTTTTCTGCCCTTAGCCCTTTTGAGCCTGTAGCCTGCCTTGGGTCACATGACTGGGTGTAACTGACAGTTAGACTTTGTGAACTCCACACAATAGAGGAATTAGGTGTGCCTGAATGGGCCATCTGCTGGCAGGATGGGGAGGCGGATCTGAGCACAGTCCCTCTTGCAGCTGAAAAGGCTGTGCTCTGCCTTCACTCAAAGGACCTATCAGCTCCACATTGTCAATGCAGCCAGTTTGGAGCCATGGCAGTGGAGTCAAGAAATTCCATGCACTTCAAAGCTACTGCCTAGAAGCTTCTCCCACCTTCCAGAAGGAAGGCACCAGGGTATAAAAATGAGACTTCAGACACCAACTCTTCAGTACACTCCTGGAACTGTGGAAGGACTCTCGGAGGACTGCCTGCTGATGTGACCTGCTGTGCACTCTGCAAGACTGTTTTTCTGTATCTGGAATGACTGCTTTGCTGCCTGGAGCCTGCCATGAACCTGCAGAAGCCAACCCTGCTGTTGACCTCTGCATCTTCACCTGAACCCATGACAACCAGAGCGACTCCAAGTGCTAGTTTGCGGGCATCCTGTTCAGAGCCACAGGGACATAAAAGGTTCCCACCATCTTTAACCTACATCTGGACCCAGCCTAACTGAATCCTAAACCACCAAGTGGTGTCCCACCAGTTTTGGACCTTTGGTCATGCTGCTAAATGGAGCTAGATGGCCAAATCCCAAAACTGAGAACTTGGAATATTTTTGGCCAAAACTGCTCTGAGAACCAGGTGTAGACCGGGGCCAAAGTGCTCACCTATCTACCCAAGGTGCATCGGCTGTCGGATTGACTTTGCGGCTTTTCCCGCTTTGTTCTTCTCTGCAGCAGGAAAGTCTGTTTAGTGGTCCTTCGCGAATGGGGTATCCAGACTCATGGAGCTCTCTACGGCTATTCCTCGTCCCGCTGGTGAATTTCGACATCTGCAAACGAGACTAATTCCGAATGTAGAAATCTTCACTGACAACGACGCTCCCTCCTCAGAACTATACCTTCTCATAACATTTTTCGCAAAATTTCTTCTAAATCCAAAAGTAAGCGCTGGCCATTACCAATCCACTTCTTGTATCCGAACAGTGCTCCATCACGGTCGGCCATATTTTTCAACTTTGACCCGGTCTCGGGCAACTAGATGACCGCAGAAGGTGTTTGGTTTTTTTAGGCAATAGTTTTTAATAAAACCTTTTTAAAATTCATAACCCCTGTTCTACTGATTGGATATTTGTCATTTTTATGCCAAATACTCTATTAAAATGTACTCTATTTTTCTAAACTGGTTGTGTTTTCACTCTTTTACTGATTGTGTGTTCCATAAATACTATACACATTACCTTTAAGTTAAGTCTGACTTCTTTTTCGCCAAACTACCCAGGGTTAAGCACAGGTTAATTTAGTGACTTTTTGTGGTTTTCCCTGCAAAGGATTGTGGCTGTTTCTCAACAAGGGCTCACACTCCAGTCAACCAACAACCCAATTTCTCACGGGGGAAGATGAAGATGAAGAAATTTGATAGACTGTCAGCCTGAAATTTGTGGGTGATATGTACAAGTTGGTATACAATATCTATCTTGTGTTTATCTTTCTAAGGGGTAGTCAAGAGTCACCAATATAAGAGAATATTACAGGTAAATATTCAACTATTGTGCCATCAAAGAGACAAAGGATAAAATGTCTACTTATACTTTAGGCAGTTTACAGATTTGGAAGAATTAGTCACATTTCATGGAAGTCTCAGCAACTGGTTTTAAAGGGATTCATGGCTTGTCCCTATCTTTGTCCTTAATCAACTCTTTCCCAACTTTGATCACATCGCCTCTATCGGATTGCCTATGGGAGGACAGATAATCAATGCTTCCATGGTGTTAAGTCCTTGAGGAGGAAGAAGGTGGACCATAAATGCCACAAGAGTGATTTCCATGCACATCCATTGTTTCCTTGGAGCATGATTCCAAACCACTGAACAAACATTTCAGATCTTTATGGTCGATGTATTCAGAGGAATTCCCATTGAGGATTAGTCAGTTTTTGGATTGTCACATTTAAGGTCCAATTTGAGTAATTTTGGTGTCAAAGATAAAAAGATGTTTCTCATATTATTGGTTTCAAATGACAGAGATCATAATATTGTTAAACCCAGATGTGAATCGTTCATTATGATGCACTACCTGAATGACCTGTCTGACCTGTTCATGACATAGAAAACAAGCAATTATAGGCCTGAGCATGATGTGTTTAGGGTGGATAATTGATGCAGATTAAATTTATGGGCCATTTGGAATTCTAGTGGAGGTTGAAAAAAAACATTTAAAAGTTTGGATAGAATGTCTGCTGCAAAGGATTTCATGTTGCCCCTATCCATTTTCTCCGGCACTCCATAAATGAGGACGTTATTACACATTACTCTGATTTGCAAGCCTATAATCTTGTGTTGTAAGTGGCAGAATTCAAAGATCCAATTCAGGGTTATTGTTCAGATGATCTTTACATCATTCACTCTATTTTTTTATACCTCTAATCAAGTGTAGAAACTGTCTATCGCTGCCCTTGTTGACTTGACTTCAGAAGTCAGTTTTGCTATCCTAGAGTTGAATTTCCCAGTTATGAGCCCAGAGACGTAAAATCTCATATTATGGTTTCAAGGGTGCAAGACCACTGACTCTTTGTCAGTGAAATTGCTCTCCCACCCTTGCAGCTCCACCATTGAGTGAGGCCTCCCCCAGCCCCTGCACTCTCTAGTGTGGGTGTTCGAGGCCCTCCTCCACCCGCAGGTTCACCTGCGCCTCATCCCTGGTGGTCCAGTGGACCTCTGTCACCCTTTTCTCGCTCCGCTTTCCGCTCCATTTTTCACTCGTTTTTCACTCGTTTTCACCCTCTTTCCTCAATCTATTTTTCTGCACTTTTTCTGCTTTCTGCACTTTCCTGCGTTTCTGCTTGTTTCTCTGTTTTCCCCTTTATTCCTCCTTTCCCTCCTTTCCCTCCCATTTTCCCCCACCGCTGCTGCCCCCACGGCCCCTCCCCCAGCATGACCAGCGCAACCAATACAGCTCCCCTCCCCGCCTCCCAGCTGTACAGCCCTCTCCAACCCCTACTTAATGGCGGCCGCTGCGCGGCTGCGCTGCTGCGCTGTCCGCGACCTGACCGCGACCAGCGCCAGGAACCCTGAACCTCCGCCCCGCCAACGATACGGCCCAGCAGCACTCCACGCACTCAACCCAGGCCGCAACAACAACTGCAAGATAGCATCACCAGCCGACACCCACGGACCCTTCAGCTGTCACCGCTGCCGGCACACCTGCAGCTCCGCCAAGAACACGGATCCAGCACAACCCGCCCACAAGAACACAACTGAACCGAAGACCCTGCAATGCATCCTCCTCAACGTCACATCCCTCCACAAACACGCCACCGAAATCTGGGACCTCCTTGACAGCACCACCCCGGACGTAGCGTTCTTCACCGAAACCTGGACCAACACCACCTCGGGACCGGACATCGCCATCGCCATCCCCATCCCCCAAGGATACAAGATCTCCAGGAAGGACCGCCCCACCCGCCCGGGAGGAGGAATCGCCATTGTCCACAAATCCACCCTCCGCCTGAGCACACTCCCCAACGAGCCCACAGACCTGATGGAACACCTTCACTTCAAGATACTGGCCAGCCCCACCGCCACCCTCCAAGGAACCCTCATCTACAGACCCCCTGGACCCCGCAGAACCTTCGCCAACTCCATCACGGACATCATCTCCCCGCAGGCCATCGCATCCACCAACTACACCCTGCTGGGAGACCTCAACTTCCACCTCGACAACCAACTGGACCCCAACATCACATCCCTCCTGGACAACCTCCACAACTTTGGACTCTGCCAGATCGTGACTGAGCCCACGCACTTAGCAGGACACACCCTCGACCCCCTCTTCACTACAGGAAACTCCATCACCTTCAGCCACACCACCGAACTCCCATGGACCGACCATTGTTGCGTCCACTTCACCTTCAGAACACCCACCATCCACAGACACCAGCACCTGCTCCCATGAAGAAACTGGACCAAAATCACCGACGACCAGATCACCTCCTCACTCAACAATTGCACCCCAACCATCGCGGAAAACGACGACCCCAACACCGCAGCCCGAACCCTGCATAGATGGATCTCGGACAGCGCCAACACCATAGCCCCCCTCAAGAAAAACAACAATACCCGCGCCAAGAAAGCCAGATGGTTTACCACCGAACTTCGAGAGTCCAGACACACTTGCTGCCGCCTCGAAAAGGCCTGGAGGAATACCAAATCCACAGAAGCCCACAACAACTTCAGAGCCGCCACCAACGCCCACCACCAACTCATCAGAGAAACAAGGAAAAAAGCGATTGAAGACAGAATCTCCACCCACGCACAACAGCAAAGAACTCTTCAACATCATCAAGGAGTTCGCCCAACCCAGCAGCGAGTCTACTGACATCCCTCCCTCACAGGACCTGTGCGACAAACTCAGCACCTTTTTCCACCACAAAATCAAGAGCATCTACGACAACTTCGACGAAAACAACCAACACACTGAACCCTCACCAACCACCCCCAACACCCGGAAACCAGCAATTGATAACTGGACAGCCCTCACCACCGAAGACACACTGAAGACAATGAAGTCAATCCACTCAGGGGCCCCCACGGACCCCTGCCCCCACCACATCTTCAACAGAGCCGCCGACACCATCGCACCCATGCTCCGCCACACCATCAACCGCTCCCTGGCGACCGCCTCGTTCCCCGACGACTGGAAACACGCCGAGGTCAACCCCCTCCTGAAGAAACCCTCGGCAGACCCCACCGACCTCAAAAACTACAGACCCATCTCCCTGCTCCCATTCCCAGCGAAAGTCATCGAGAAAGCCATCAACAGCCAACTCACCACATTCATCGAAGAGCACAACATCCTCGCCTCCTCCCAATCCAGCTTCAGAAAAAACCACAGTACGGAAACCGCCCTCCTCACCTCAACAGACGACATCCGCACCCTACTGGACAAAGGAGAAACAGTAGCCCTCATCCTCCTTGACCTCTCAGCGGCGTTCGACACAGTCTCTCACCGCACCCTAATACGCAGACTCCACGATGCAGGAATCCAGGACAAGGCCCTCGACTGGATCCGCTCCTTCCTCTCCGGCAGAACGCAGCGGTCAGACTCCCCCCTTTCCTCTCAGACCCTACACCTACCACCTGCGGAGTCCCCCAGGGCTCCTCCCTCAGCCCGACGCTCTTCAACGTCTACATTGCTCCACTCGCACCCATCGTCAGAACCTACGGACTCAACATTGTGTCATTCGCAGACGACACCCAACTCATCCTCTCCTTATCCAACGTACCCAACACCGCCAGACACAACTTTGGAGAAGACATGGAAGCCGTCGCCAAATGGATGAAAAACAGCTGCCTACAGCTAAACACCAACAAAACAGAAGTACTCATCATGGGCCCAAACCCGGATGCCTGGAGCGACACATGGTGGCCCCCCGCCCTCGGAAACCTGCCAACCCCCACGGACCATGCACGCAACCTGGGAATCATCCTGGACTCGGAGCTCAAAATGGACCGCCAGATCAACTCTGTCTCGTCTTCCTGCTTCCACACCCTCCGCCTCCTTCGTAAGACTTTCAAATGGATCCCCCTCGAACACAGAAAGACCGTCACTCACGTCCTGGTCACCAGCAGACTCGACTACAGCAACGCACTCTACGCCGGAATAAACAAAAACCTCACCCGCAAGCTACAGAACATCCAGAACGCCGCCGCAAGGCTGGTCCTCAACCTGCCAAAACACTGTCACATCTCGCAGCACCTGCGCACACTCCACTGGCTCCCTGTCGAGGCTAGAATCACCTTCAAGATACTCACCCACGCACACAAGGCCCTCCACGAACAGCCGACTCAAATTCCACGCACTCCAAAGGACCCTACAATCAGCCCAGCTCTCCTACGCCATGGTCCCCTGTACCAGAAAGACCAGATCGGGAGGCCGCTCCTTCTCCTTGTTATGTCCCGTATAGAGGCCCTAATGTAGACCCGTTCATACATGCCCTAAAATGGACGTATTCATATTTGCCCTAATATGGTCATATTCGTACTTGCCCTATTATGGTCATAGCCGCATATGCCCAATTATGGTCATAACTGTACATGTCCTATTATAGTCATGATTCCTTATATAGGCATGATCTATCACCTACATTGGTCCTTGCTAGTACACAACGTGCTCTGAGGGCTGAACGTTATCTATCCTCTGGTTTTGAATACAGCAGGGTTTTTCCCAAACACAGGCCCACCCTTACTCATCAATTATGCATGGCTCTCTAGGAATACACCACCTGCATAATATGTATGTACAAAGTTCACCCCTGACGTCTTCCTCATGTCGAACGACAGACCAATACAAACCATACTGAGGACCGAGACTCTTTAGGGTATAAATACACAACATCTTGCCCCGGTAAGACAGAGGGAACCGAGACTTCCATGCTGACACACTGACCCGAGACGCTGAGGCTCCTGCATGCAGTCGCTCCAGCTGACAGCAGTCTGACACAGCCCTGACGGGGTGTCCAACTCGAGACCAGGACTGTGTCCCACACTCTCTCTATTCAGGTATGGGGGTTCGACTGAATCCTAGAAGGATTTATGGCTCTTAGGCTTTTAGACCTACACATATGCTAGGTACACTCAGGTACATCTAGTTAGGCATCGTAGGAGTACGCGCACTTGCATAATGCTTTTATATTCATGTATGTATTCATGATTATCGCAATATGGTCGAACTGTTCTATCCCTTTGCTTTTATTGTACTACTGATAATATATCTCTGCTATTGTCTGCTGGTTGCCACAGCACATATATTTTACACTAGAATAACAACTGTTCAATAAATACGTATGGAAACGCCTGACTGTTTATTCTGTGTAACCCTCTGAGACAAACTGAATAAGTAAGCATGAGTGACTGAGCGAAAGGTAGTACATTGTTTCCACGATTCTGAGGAATTTGGGTTGTCATGATCTAAGGTTGCCAGAAACTAATCTCTCCCGGATAAGAGGAGATTCTAGTGGCACTGTGAGCTAGCTAAAGCAAACCAGGCTAACATATACGGTGGGGGTGCTCAGAGTCAGTCTACCACCAAGCCCACAGTATATGTTATCCAAACGCGCAGGTCCTGCAGGGGTACTATAGGAACTACACAACATGGCGCCACCAACGTTGGTTTGGTACTTATTTAACAGTAGAATCTGAGTAGTTCAGTTGTGCTATTCTCAGAAAACCTACTCACAAAACCCCAGAGACATCTGGAGTGGGTGGGCACAAACTCTGCCACAGCTGAGTAGTACGAAAATACTATTTATTGGCTGTTGGTTAATCAAGCTTGAAGGACATTTAGTTCCTAAATTGTGCATAACACCTCATCTTAGTTCCCTGTGAACACTTCTTCCTCTAAAACATGCCTGATTCCGAGGCAGGGGATAAGAGAGTTGACCTGAATTTCTTAACAGGAGGAGAAGATCCTGAGGATGCAATACAGATTGCACCAAAATTCAGAAGGACAGTCACCATAAGACTATTAGAAAATGGCTTACCAGCCAAGGGTGGCATGGTAGTTTTCGTGATTGAGGCACACGAATCAAACAAAACAGAGGTGTTCTATTCATGGGTTACATTCCCAGCAACAAATGCTATTACAAATACATTTCACTACTACATAGCAGGAGATGCACCAGCGGAATATGGTCCGTTTGAGGACATAGAGATTCCACTCACCTACCAAGAACATTTTTACTTGTTTAAAGGCGCCGTACCTCACGTACGACAAAGAGTAAGATTAGGCCCACTCGGAAGAGACGGAGCCACCTGGCCAATACTAGCGGCTTACACACCGCACCCTGACATTGGAAAAATGCCACAGCCAGACTTACTCGTACAACACAGAGATTTAATTAAAATCTACAGAAACCTGACACAATTCGTCATGAGGACTTTAACAATCCAACCTGCACCAGCTGCAGCAAATAGTACTCCAGTCCAGGATACAGGAAATAAAATTACTCCACAAACATTACACGCGGTAATGGGCAAAATTCCAGCAAAACGCGAACAAATCCCATTCTGGATAGCTCAGAAAATAACTCAGCTTGAGGCAGTATTTCCGAATACTACCACCTATGATAAACACAGAATTCTAACAATCTGCTTGCCCATGGGGATCACACCACAAGTAGAGGACTGCACCTCTTGGGGTTCAGTCTTTGCTGCCATATATACCAGAACACATGGCATCCCGTCCTTAGCAGTAGTGCCAGACATATTGAGACAGATACAAAATGAGTACGGAGCAGAGCCTGCCCTTAACTTAGGGATGAAGTTACTAAATAACTTTGACCAGGTATCAGCCATAATACTAGCTAACATTAAGGGGGAAGCGGCTTCAGTGGCGATCCGCCAACGCCTAAGGGAGTTCAGTCCAGAGGATCATCAACACGAACTACCCAAAATAATTGAAACTGCATATGCAGAATTAGGCAGAGACAGTCTAGGTGGGAACGCATTAAAACCACAACTAGTGGGCAGTCCTGAAAAGGACACTACAAAGCAGACACCTACTTCTTCTAAAAAGAAGTGGGAAAATAAAAAACAACAAAAGTCTAAAGACAGCAGATCTCAATCCAGAGGTAGGTCTCCTCAACAGGAACCCTCTGAAAGGAGGTATAGCCTCAGGAATATGGATAATATTAAAAAACCTGACAGTTATCAGGATACTGATACATGTTCCTCTCGTTCCTTTCAGGGTTCGTCACGAAACTCCAAGAGGGAAGGATGGTCAGAACACAGACAAGAGGAGCGTACAAAGTCCAGAGACACGCAACGCGCTGCGGACTACGCACCTAAAAAAGAAGATAAACAGAAACAGAAACCTCAGTTCAAAAAGAAGAAGGTAGCAGGTCTCAAGATCAGACTTGCCCAGAATTCGGAGGACACAACTTCTGAACGGGGAATGGGCTCTGACGATGCTAGACAGCGCGGCAGAAGTAACGATAGCTCGCCAGAACCTGAAGGAATTTCTGGTGACAGCGGAGTTGAGTGAGTATATCACGGTGGAAACACCTGATACTCGGGTAAGCGTCCTACATAAGTTACATGAGATAACACTCCGGCTGGAGGGGGACAAGCCCAGAAAAATTAAAGGTCTCTTTTGGGAAAATCTGTCATCTGGGTATGACATCCTATTAGCAGAGCAAGACTGGCCACCAGCATTCATCATGGAGTGCCCTAGGGGAGAAACTGTAATTTTTCCAGCCTTTTCCGACCTCGTTCCCATACATCTTAAACATGCATATGCGCAGGAGTGGGCGGTTGCCCTAGCTCCGGCATTGTATAAAAATCATGTTGGTTGGGATGCGGATTCAACCCACCACGTGATCCCGTTAAAAGTTTCCCCAAATGCTCAAAGGCAATACCCTATAAAGCATGAAGCTAAAAAACAAGTCAGGGAGATCCTAGATCAACTTGAATACCAGGGGGTGATAGAAAATTGCACTTCACCTATGAACAATCCTTTGTTTCCCGTAATGAAACCTGACAACACATATCGTTTAGTTTTGGATTACAGACATTTAAACACTTGCACAAAGACATTTGCAGTTCAAAATGCACACAGTGCCGCATTAATGAATAACATTGTGCGCAAAAAATACAAAACACTTGATATCTCAAATGGACTTTTCTGCCAAAATATAGCGCCTGAAAGCAGGTATCTGACCGCATTTAGTGCATTAGGGTCCCAGCGACAATTTTGTCGACTAGCCCAAGGGTATAAAAATAGCCCCGGGGTATTTTCAGCAAGGGTAACGGAGTTACTCCAAAATTTGGATGAAGAAGCATTGTCCTATGTAGATGATATTTATCTGACGGACGATGACTTACCGAGGCACTTGACCAGGGTGAGCACCATTATTATGGGATTCGCCTCTGAGGGCTACAAATTTAACTTTAAAAATCAAAGATTGCCCACCTCAGTGTCCTGTTATTAGGATACGAGCTGTCAAGTGAGGGAAAAGCCTGGCAGCTAACTTTTAGAAAAGTGTGCGCTGCTCCAACCTCCAAAATCATTAAAGAATTTACAATCAATTCTGGGATTCCTAAATTTTGGTCGAACATACATTTTGGATTACGCAGAAAGAGTAAAACCTTTCTACGACTTAATAAAACCTGATTTTTCAATCAGACAATGGACACAGGAACATGCAAATATCCTGCGTTCCCTACAGGAAGACATGATAGCTTCTAAACATTTACAGACACGCGTAAATGCACAGAACTTAGTGATCCGAGTAATAGCGGGTCAATGCGGGTACACTTATTTAACTTTTAATGAAGGTGAAACAGTCCCAATCACATACAAATCACACCTGTACACAAACGGAGAAATGTGTTTCACTTCAACAGAAAAAATCCTGACAGCAGTGCAGACCACTGTAGCAAGAGAAAGAGCTCTGGATCAGTGTAAACGCTTAATTGTCGTGACCCCAGTACCTGCCTTAGAAGCTATTACAAAAGCTAGCATTCCAAATGCGAAAGCCTTACATCTCAGATGGATACAATGGGCTAATTCTCTTACTGCAACGGATGTTGAATACAGATTTGATCCAAGTTTAAAAACACAAGCATTTCTGCAATACGAACAAGAATATCCTCTAACAAATGAAATTTTGCCTTTAGATCAGTATGAATATATAATTTACGCTGACGGATCTGCTCAACCGGCCATAGGGAGTAAGCAAGCTTACAGCGCAGCGTGTGCGATTGTTAAAGGTCGCATGCACGATGGCAAGTTCCATCCAAGCTGTACTAAAACGCAATCTCTAGGAGATTGCACGGCTCAGTTGGCAGAACTAAAAGCACTTATACTGGCACTTATAAATACGGATCACAAATTCCCCACACTTATTGTGTGTGATTCCTTTTACTGTGTACAGTCGTACAATGAATATCTACATCATTGGGAACAAAACGGGTTCAAAGATGCAAAAGGTGGCACAATTAAGCATAAAATGCTATGGGAACAGGTAGTGGAGTTGAGAAACGAACTACCAAGGGCTCACGTAATACATACACTGAGTCATCAGCATGATGGCATTCACGTTGAAGGGAATTCATTGGCTGATGAAGCCGCAAAGGGGGCTGTTCGCACAGCCGCCGTAGCTGCAGTTACTCGTTCAAAGACAAGAGTAGACAGCGAGATTATGGTAGCTGTCAATGCTTCACGCAAAGGCAGCACAGCAGTACCTAAAAAATTTCCACTCAAGTACTCCTACAAGTTAGATGCAAAAAACATTCCATATGCTCAGATTCCTGGAGTGGGGGATAGAGTAATACCAAATATGGATCGTAGGCGAGGCTTAATTGTGGCAGCACACGAAGGGAAAGGTTCTGTACATAAGGGACTTAGGGAGACTGTTTCTTTATTGAAAGAACGCTACTGGTGGCCCGTGATGAGAAGGCAGATTAGAGACTATGTCTGGTACTGCAACATCTGCAAGCAGATGGAAGGGTCCACCACAACACGTCCAGTACAGATACCATTATTAGACAGCATTAGGTTGTCTGTTCGGGTACATCCAGCTCAAGTTTCCTCAAGATCTGGCCTCAGGGTTCGGCTGACGCTCGAACTGTTATAAAAGATTTGCGAGTCTTTATCGGCACATATGCAGTTGGCACGTTACATTCTGACCGTGGTCCAGCATTTAGCTCTCGGGCTTACAAAGAGGCCATGGAAGGAATGGGCGTAGCATTGCGGTACTCCTCTCCGTACCATCCCGAGGGAAATTCTGTTGTGGAGAGGAAAAACCGAGACTTAAAGCAATCTTTAACAGCTAGGGTATTAGGCAAGGGCGGTAGATGGGTTGATCACCTTTATGGGGTACAGCGCGCGATCAATAATCAGCCAAGAAGCTCTCTAGAGGGTGTCACTGCTTACGAGGTCCTATTTGGGACAAGAATGTGGGTACCAGATCTTGATTGTGAAGGCACAGTGGAGGTTGAAAAACCATTTGATATCCATGATCGTTTGGCTGTTTTACCGGATCTAAATGAATCCAGAACACAACAAAGTAACGTGCTCCAGAAACAGGCCGCCACTGAGGAATTCAAGGCAGTAACGGCAAGACCTGTCTGGATCCCAAAAGTCGGGGATCTGGTCAGAGAGAAGATTGCTGACAAGAAAGAATTCGGGGCATCCTACAGAAAGCCTGTACCGGTCCTAGCAATCCAAGGCACAAGAACTGTACTTCTGCCGCCTCTTGCCGGAAAAAAGGAGAGAAGATTCGTCTCAATTGACTTAATCAAACCACACTATGTGGCCGATACTAAACAGTAGGCCTCGTGGACTCCACAGTAGCAGACGCCCTCCTCTCGCTACAATCCAAGAAGTTCAAACAGAAAGACTCATCACGTTTGAAGAGCCACCTGTACGGAATGAAGGACTAAGCAACAATGCTATGGAACTCGTTCCACTTCAACAAGGAATTCATCTTCAAAATGAAAATCAACTTAGTAACCAAGTTGCAATCAGACCGACTACAGACATCTACATCAACATGCCTCGTCAAGAGCAAAATCCGATTTCAACAAATCCCAATGCAATTCCAACAATTGATCGAACTGCTTCTGCCTATTTCATGAACTTTGATACGTTTTCACTGGATCCAAGCGAACCGGAAACGACGCCAGCCAAAAAATCACTCAAAAAGAAACTCAATGACTTTTTGAACTTTTTTAGAAAGACTTACCTGGTGTCACCTTGGATTGAACTATGGTATATCACTGGGATTGTATTTTTTCTTTTCTGGGTAGGCTTAATAATAACTTTTAGTATGCTTGTTAATGGACGATACCTCCAGCAAAGCTCTACAGTCCAAAGAGTCAATTTGATTTTTAAAACCACACCAGTCTTCACATCGTGAACCAAGAGGCTTGTCTTCAGTGAACATCACAGCAGTTCCTATACCGGATGGCATAGTATGGGACAAGATTGATTATGATGTATTCAGTCCGACTGAACCTTTAAAGCTTAAACATGTATGTAAAATTTCTTTAAGTGATATCATTACCTCCAGTACATTTTCTGATGATTGGGACACTGATACTGTGAACAATTTAATGTCTGATTTAGAAAAAACTGCTGCATTTCCGAACAATGAAATGTTAGAAGGTACTTCAGACTATGATATATTGTACTGTTACCAGCAATATGGTCATCATTTCTTACACAAGTCTATAACACCTAGAAATGTATTTGAGTACCACCAGTGGGAACACTGCCCAACACCTCCAAAAGGTAGTTCACAAGCATTTGCACAGAAATTCACATACTTCTCAGGGTTTAACACATCTGACCCAAAGTCATTTTATTATAAAGTAGCGAACATTTCAGCTCAGAAAATTATGTTAACAAACACCACACATATTTACTCTGCATCCTTTTTGAACCAGTTGTCAAAACAGGGTTTCGATCTATGGAAGGACACAATAGATTCAAAATCGATCTGGGGTTCTAGGGACTGGCAAGTCCAGGGAATAGAAGCACTTTTTAGAGAATGCATCATTCCGCAGCAGATGTTATTTCTGAATGAAACTGTGCAACAAACAACCTGTCTTGGTTTAGCCAAAGGCAAGGAAATGAACACACCGGGGTTTCCAACACCATCACAGATGGGTGGGGGCCAGAATTCAACTACACAAGTGGTAGGATTAGATGACATTCTCCAGTACAACTGATCAGATCCTGATTGGACGAAATGGCTGATTTGGCCCATTGACACGAACACCTGTCAACAGAGATTTATAAATACAACCGAAGGGTTTAGTATCCATAGGCCAGACCCACGCTATGTACAGAGACAACACCCGGGGGTAGTGACATCCTATAGTGTTGGGAAGTTGTGCCTTGACTGGCTAGAGACCTCAACACTCATAGAAGTAAAACATCACTTGACCTTACTCACACCTGATGTAGATCTTAGGGACTTCTTATTAGGCCCAAGGAAAACACGTCAGAAACGTTTCATATATGCAGGCCTTTATGCCTATTATAATGAAAACTGGAAAATATCCCAACAAGAGGCCGCAGGAAGAATACGGGAAATAGACCGTATCAACTTAGAAAAGGCATTAGCTGTAGTGGATAATGGGTTGACAACTTTGACCTCCAGGATTTACTCCTTAGGCAACATTGTGTCTTCGGCAATCGACATATTAGAACAAGATTTGGCCTTGTTACAACAAGGGCATTCTCAGTTACGTTCAATTATGATGCTAAGCTGGACGCTGCAATCTTTGCGTGCAGGCTATGTTCCCTGGCGTTTTATAAACACCACGTCTCTGTTTTCAGAATACAATCTAACTGATAAACAGACAGAAATGGCACAAAGGGGAGCCAAATATACAATGTTGTGTATTGAGAAACTGGAAAGGCTACCTTTCACTGTAGCCGAATCACCATCAACAGAATGGCTAATTCATGGCCAAATCACTCTGCCGGTCACGACGTTCCAGTTTCAGTATTGCCTTGAGCAGAGGCAGGCAGGCAAATATGAGAAAATGGGTAAGGGATACATCAAGGAAACTTGGGAGTTACCATATAGATACCGATGCCGGAATGGGGATCGAGAAGTGTATCTGAGTGGTACAAACTGCAAGAACGCTTTAAGCGGTTCTCTCATGTTTCAGGATATTTCTCTGCACGGAGCCTGTAGCGGTTCAGTAGCGAACTTATCTTGTCACATGTCAGGGACCCCAGCGGCCATGATCACGCCGGTTTTCCAGCTGCTCTCGAATGGGAGTTACTTAATGTTAAATGATCAAGGTTGCTGTGGGATGCTTCCGGGCATTGCCTATCTGGTCACTGTTAACTCCAGGGTTACTTGCTGTATGCAAGTATTGTTTCCACCACTAAACACCGTCAGGGAGGCGCCGCTATGGCCTTCACTGAATGTTTCTTTCATACAATTTGATACTCTGAGCAGATTGAAAGCCATGCTTTTACAGCAACCCATGCCCTTAACCTCCGCTCAAGAAACCTATGAACTTCAAGTTGCAAGGACCTCGACTGAGATTCAAGCGCTTATACGTACAAACTGCCCCTTTCATTTGGTAGAAATGGTGGGACGTATCTTCAATATGTCTGATACGAGCGGTATTGTACACCTATTTAAGACCATAGGGTCAGGACTGTTAAGCACCTTTCAGACAGTCCTCTGAGTAATCCCAAATTTTATACACTCCGTATTGGGAAGCGTATTTGGAGGATTCCCGCTTATCCTATTGCTGGTTGTAGGGGTCCTATTCATAATACTACTGCTACGCAATGGACGGCCCAATTCCCGAGGGAATGGCGAACACGCTCCTCGTGGTTGATGGGGAGGTCATACCGTGAACGCATGGTACAACTTCTGGGCATTCCTTGCCTGCGAGAACTCAATGCCTCCTGGTTTCTATCATTTAGACCAGTCTGGGTAGACTGCATCTTACCTGTTCTTCGATGCCTGTTCTGCGGAGAAGAATGCACGTTGGATCTTTGTCTAACTTTTCCATCAGATGCGCCTCCGGACACGGATGTAATGCTGGACCCCATAAAGGCCCACACTCTGCGTTGTCCTCAGTGGCTTCCGATTCTGATGAATGCATTCCTGGAGAATCCACAGGTGCCGTTTGCTCCTGCTGGGTTAGGTGACTCCTCCACAGGCACCCAGGTTACAACTGCCGCACAAGCTGCCGCAGCACCGACTGTTGGCAGTGCTACATTCCATCTTTGTGCGATTGACATTCTCTGTGAGGCGGTGGGTTTGTCGTCTGCAGCAGCTAACACCGATAAGATTGTGCTTCCCAGCCAGGACGCTTAATCTTGAATTGGCTTATCGTGTCCTGGGAAAGAATTCGGCTTCGTCACTCGTTTCAAAACAAACGAGCAAAATTGGAACATTTCCTAAATTGACACTTTCGCTTGAGAAAAGCATGGCCTTCTTCCGCTTTGAGTGAGGCAACTTATATGGAGAAATAAAATGGACATTCTTTTAGTGCCAATTAGAAATAGCTGAATTATTAACATTTTAGGCAGAAGATTTTTTAACAATTTTAAAACCATGTTTTTACTTGCTTTTAAAAAGTTTTAAATTGTCCAGCTTTCAAGTATGGTCATTGTTATCCAATTCAGAAGAGGAGTGGGTGTTATGTCCCGTATAGAGGCCCTAATGTAGACCCGTTCATACATGCCCTAAAATGGACGTATTCATATTTGCCCTAATATGGTCATATTCGTACTTGCCCTATTATGATCATAGCTGCATATGCCCAATTATGGTCATAACTGTACATGTCCTATTATAGTCATGATTCCTTATATAGGCATGATCTTTCACCTACATTGGTCCTTGCTAGTACACAACGTGCTCTGAGGGCTGAACGTTATCTATCCTGTGGTTTTGATTACAGCAGGGTTTTTCCCAAACACAGGCCCACACTGTACTCATCAATTATGCATGGCTCTCTAGGAATACACCACCTGCATAATATGCATGTACAAAGTTCACCCCTGACGTCTTCCTCATGTCTAACGACAGACCAATACAAACCATACTGAGGACCGAGACTCTTTAGGGTATAAATACACCACATCTTGCCCCGGTAAGACAGAGGGAACCGAGACTTTCATGCTGACACACTGACCAGAGACGCTGAGGCTCCTGCATGCAGTCGCTCCATCTGACAGCGGTCTGACACAGCCCTGACGGGGTGTCCAACTCGAGACCAGGACGGTGTACCACACTCTCTCTATTCAGGTATGGAGGCTAGACTAAATCCTAGATGGATTCTTGGCTCTTAGGCTTTTAGATCTACACATATGCTAGGTACACTCAGGTACATCTAGTTAGGCATCGTAGGAGTACGCGCACTTGCATAATGCTTTTATATTCATGTATGTATTCATGATTATCGCAATATGGTCGAACTGTTCTATCCCTTTGCTTTTATCGTACTGCTGATAATATATCTCTGCTATTGTCTGCTGGTTGCCGCAGCACATATATTTTACACTAGAATAACAACTGTTCAATAAATACGTATTGAAACGCCCGAATGTTTATTCTGTGTAACTCTCTGAGACAAACCGAATAATTAAGCACGAGTGACTGAGCGAAAGGTAGTACATTGTTTCCACGATTCTGAGGAATTTGGGTTGTCATGATCTAAGGTTGCCAGAAACTAATCTCTCCCCGATAAGAGGAGATTCTAGTGGCACTGTGAGCTAGCTAATGCAAACCAGGCTAACATATAGGGTGGGGGTGCTCAGAGTCAGTCTACCACCAAGCCCACAGTATATGTTATCCAAACGCGCAGGTCCTGCAGGGGTACTATAGGAACTACACGACATCCTTCCTCACGGCCAAAGCCTGGAACGACCTTCCGCTCCACCTCAGACAGACAACATCGCTCCTCATCTTCGCAAGAAACCTCAAAAACTGTCTCTTCGACAGACCCCCTCCTTGATGGACTGGAACCTGCACCCCCCTATCCCTAGCGCCTTGAGACCCTTACGGGTGAGTAGTCGTGCTCTACAAACGCCTGTTTGATTGATTGATTGAAGGGTAATTTCCTGCTCTGTTGCTGTCGTAGTTGGTGCGATTGATTTATCGCCACTACTACTTCAGTGAAGAGTAATTGCCTTGAGGTCTTTATTGAAATCATGATGTGTACCGGTGTATAGATAATGTCAAGGATTGCCATTAAGAGGTAATTCTAATAAAGAAATGTCAGCTCAGCTAGCCAGTGGTTGTTCCACTGAACAGCATTCATAGCTGTGGTCAGAACTCAGTGGAGAGTTCTCAAACCCCACCGCCTCCGAAAACAGCATCACCCGATCACCAGAAGTTTGCGTCACACTGGCAGACTTCTTCCATGACAAGATCCTCACCATCTACAAAAACTTTGAACACCAGTCCACCCCATCCAACTTCGTCCACCACACACCCACAGAAGCCATCCCTGATGACCTATGCACCAACCAGGACCAGCTCAACCCATAGGACACTACAGCCATCATGAACTTGGTCAACTCTGGAGCCTCCATGGATCCCCGTCCGCACGACAGCTTCAATTTTGGAAGCAACAGGATCAGCAGTGAGCTCACCACCCTCTTCAATGTCTCTCTCATCTCGGTCACTTTCCCTGAACAATGGAAACACGCAGTGGTAACCCCCTTCTCAGGAAACCTACCCCGACACCAGTGTTAATATTGCAAAATACGATGTTCCTGTACGCTATGATATATGTACGTATATCAACAAACTTGCATAGTTGTTGTCGAATTCACTCGATATGACCTCCCCATCAACCACGAGCCAAATATACGTGGTCAGCATTCCCTGCGACCTAGGGCTGAAGTAAATGATGGACAGATCACAGGTGGGGTGACATGTAACCCTTAGACAAATGCGTGCACAGGAAAACCTAATTCGATCTCAGAGATAGGTAGCAACACCACAATGGTCTCAGGAGGTTGGCCCCAATAAAGCACTTTTGGCCAGAGGGCGGTGCGCACTCCCAAAACACCATAAAGTATGATGCCACACTAACTTAGGAACACACTCAGCCAATCAGAACCCAGCATGCACACTACACACAGTGATCACAAGCTCCCCATATCGGACATCTGGACACAAACCCACTGGCCCCACATTGTGTACACGCAAGGTCAAGACCCACCTGCGCTTCAAATGGAAAGATTTTTGGCCCTGTGACTAGGGCCAGATTCCTGTTCTAAAAGAATGTAGAAATTGCTTTATGACACTTTGTGAAATGTATAAAATGATGGCCAAAACCAATGTACTTTGAGACAGTCTTCAGACCCTAACTCTGTTGCCTGTTCTCCCAACTGCTGCTTTTAATTAAACCAACTGTTCCAGTTTTGCCAAGGTAAATTCACATTCAAGAACAGCAGTTATCTCAAAAACTACCGTCCCATCTCTATGCTTCCATTCCCCACCAAAGTCCTGTAATATGCCATCAATCGCTAAGTCATGCAACACCTGGACAACAACTGTCTTCTCAACACCTCCGTATCCAGATTCAGCTCCAGCTACAGCACCCAAACCGCCTTGTTTGCAGTCACTGACAACATCAGAACCTTTCTCAAATGAAGAGAAACTGTGGCTCTGATCCTGCTCAACCTCTGAGCAGCGTTCGACACCGTATTCCACCACACCCTAATCAAGAGGCAACATCACACTGGATTTCAAGGAAACACCTTCAAGTGGGTTGCCTCCTTCCTTATTGGAAGAACCCAGAGAGTCCATCTACCACTGTTCACCTCCAAGACCAAACACATCATCCGCGGTGTTCCTCAGGGCTCGTTCCTCAGCCCCACTCTCTTCAACACCTAATTGACCCCACTGGCAAACATCGTCAGAGCCCACAGATTAAATGTCATATCCTAGGCAGATGAAACTCAACTCTTCCTCTCGCTCTCAGAAGACCCCACCACCACAAGGGACAACTTCCGCAGATGTATGACAAGCGTTGCTGATTGGATAAAAAACAACTGCCTGAAACTCAACACGGACAAAACGAAACTGCTGCTCTTCGGCAATAACCCCTCCCCATGGAAAGACTCCTGGTGGCCAGCAGAACTTGGGCCCTCACCCACACCGACCAACCATGCAAGAAACCTTGGCATATTACTAGACAGCAAGCTAACCATGAAATCCCAGATCAAGCAGTCTCCGCCACCTGCTACCTCACACGTCGCATGCTACAGAACATCTTTAACTGGCTCCCCATCAACACCAGACGCTCCGTCACTCAGGCCCTAATCACCAGCCATTTGGACTATGACAATGCACTGTATGCAGAAATCACCACCCACCTCCTAAAGAGACCTGACACCATTCAGAAATCTGCAGCCAGACTCATCCTGGACCTCCCCAAATGGACCCACATCAGCAAACACCTCAGAAAACTCAACTGGCTCCCCATACAGAAGAGATGCCAATTCAAGATGTTGATCCACACCTACAAGGACCTGCGCAACCAAGGTCCAGCCTACATCAACTGCTGCTTGAACTTCCACCAGCCCTTCAGATACCTGTGATCTGCATCCCTGACCCTCACTGACACTACTCACATTTACCGTCGCAACAGCGGAGAATGTTCCTTCTCCTACCTCATGGCGAAATCCTGGAATGAAATCCCTCTGCACCTCCGAACCTGTACCTCTCTCCTAAAATTCAGGAAGGAACTCAAGACCTGGCTGTTTAACTGATCTCTCTGGCAACTGCCAGTTGCTCAGCGCCTTGATACCCTCCCAATTGATTGGTGGCACTTTAAAAATCCACTGATTGTTTGATTGATTGATTGATTGATTGTGGATCTGTCTACTGCAAGGATTATCTCCAGGGTATTGTCTCAAGGGTCCCTGAGTGTCTTACAGTCTTACTATTTACAACCCGCCATTGTTTGTTCTGTACAGATTTAATTAACCGGCTCTGAGAACAATGATATGCCTGTTATCTCTTTTTACTGGCAGGAACTCAGGGGGCATCAGGGTTACCTCATCTGTGTTCCTCCCATTCTGATTTCTGTACATAAACAAATATCCAGTGACATGGTGCATGAGCATAGGAACTTGTTGCTTTATGGGAATAGGCACTGTACCTCAGTATTTGGTGTCTTATTGCTACAGCCATGTACACACACATTCGCCTTGCCCCTCGCAGCTCTGTTCATGGAAATGTATCTTATAAGGGGAGCCAGGATGGTGTCACTTTTCTTTAGCTCCCTGACAACAGCTGGTTCCTCTGTGGGTCATCCCCCGATCGGGTAGGTCCCAGAGGCAAACCTGACATCAGGTCCATGAGTTACCCCTTGTGTTTTGCTGTTGTGTTGTGGAGGGGTAAACTTAATTTTGCTTAGATTTTGAAGCAGTGGGTCGTTCATTCCTTTTTCCTTTCTGGACCTCATTATGCCATTGGCTCCCCTGCAATTATAGCTGCAGCCCCTTCAGTCATGAATCAGAGTTTGTCAGCTCTCGTCCAGTTGTGTTGTTTGTGAAAGCAGCCTCCAGTGATTTCACCAGTAAGGGGAGGCCTCAGTCTGTTCAGATGGCTGGCCACTCACTCCGCTTTTCCTTCAGGCCTTGCTGTACTGGTGATGTCCCCCACTCACACCAGCAGCTTTCTTGGTTGGGTCACAGAGTGCACTGTTTGTCCCTCTGTAGCACATTGGGTGGGGCAAAGGGCGTCTGTGTCATATAAGGTCTTTTTAGCCCCTCTGTTTCTTCCCGCCACAAATCACAGCACCCAGGCAGGCATGTGATGTTCCTCTGTCACTCCCTGCTGTCTGTGGTCTATACACACACCATTGGTCATCCATATTTGCTATATTATGGTTGATGCTGCAGAGTTTTACCAAGAGGTGGCAATTTCAACTGTGGCCAAACTCCTCCTCCTCATCTGATTCACTTCTGAGGGTTATCCAGATCTTGGACTTCAACATGTGGGCATACAGAAAAATGGGTGATGGCTCCATGATGACCAAAATAATTCCCACAAATCACAGTCTGAAGCAGGTTTGCATGCAGACACCTCTACTGTTTAATGAATGTACACACAGTTGACATGCCAAGATGTCTACAGGAATTCAGAAATTTTCCACCAATTTAGGAAGTTAGCACGTGCCACTGCTTTAGTATGTAGATGATACAGTCATCTTGGACATAAGCCTGCTTGCTGTCTCCAACCTTTTCTGTGATGAGAGCTACTTATGTTCAATGAAACTCATTGAGAGCTACTAATATTATTAGTATTGATATAGTGACAAACATATGCAAGGTTACTAGTGGTTTACTACCCGAGACCACGTCAGTACATCAGGCATTGTTGACAGCAGTAATGCAAAAAAGGCTTTGTCAATAGGAAATGCCTCTCCATGGGTAATACATACCAGTCATAGCTGCAATGCCTCTTTCACCAAGGTAATAACATTGTAAAAGGTCTCCTCAGTGCCACATGATTTTTCACTCAAATATCAGCTTTAAATATATTTTGTAAATTCAGCTATTTTCCCTAAATATCAGCTCGAATTCTGAAAATTAACACATTTGTATCTCAGATACACACTCTGAATTTAGGTATATGTAAATTATTTCAGCCAAGCAATTGCTTCTAATTTAGTAGGGTTGGCTGCACACAGGAAAGCTACTTACAGGTAGCTTGGGCTACCATTAGCTCACCAGCAACTCGCTGGAGAAGCCTGCTCTAGACAGATTCCTGCTTGGTCTACATAGGCTCAGATATAATAAAGCAAATTAATTGATATTGACTAGCAATAAAATCACCACTACAACAACAGGTGAAGGCACCAGCTGGGACACTGCATCCGCCCAGACAATGAGAAGACCCCAAACAAGGAGAAGACCCCAAACAAGGAGACTCTGGCCGGTGATTGAAGAGACCACTGAGGGGTAGTAAAGCTGTACACCAAATATCAGAAGGGGTTTGATGATGGAGCTCCCCTTGGCTTTGAAGAAGATCCATCTGTGGTTTCCTCGGAAGAGGTCCCCCTCACATCATCCGTGCCTCCATGTCCAGTAGACAAGAGGCCCCCCACAACATCGATGTCCTGAAGATCAGCACCTAAGTTAACAATCGCCACAGACACCCCTACGTCATCATCTCTTATCCCACTCTTCGGTACATCACCTGTGGATTACCTGAGCTCTGAGGAAGGGCAGACAGGGGCATACCACCAGCCCTCCAGCATCCTTCCACCCTACCATCAATGACAGAATATGGTGGAACATCCCACTTCTTGATCCTGACATGGTGGAGCTTTGGCAGGCCATTGCTTGTTGCAGAGGCTAGAAAAACTCCATAGTTGTCACAATGTCTTGAAATTGTCAGCAGGACGGCAGGTAGCATGTAACACATTTAAGAAGAAGGCTAAGGCTGACCTTTAACAAGGTTTAAATGAGAGTCTAAGTTTCAAAATGATTTGAGATACAAGGCTCCATTCCTTAAAATAGGAAATATATTTGTAACGTTGCGCCACATTCCACTACCTAATTGTTGTATTAGAATATTTTACTACATTCCCTTTTCATATTTTAGGCACTCCCAATTACCTAGACCCTTTTTTTGTGCTAGGTTTAGTAAAATAATTTTTAAGGTAATTCGACTCAAGATTTCATTTAACAATGTGAATCAGTGGCGTAACACAAAATAATTGGGGCATCCTGCCTCATCCGATGAGGGGCACCTGACTCTCCCATATCTCATAGATATTCCTTGGCCTTGGGCTGAATGGGGGCCTAATGAAGGATTGGGGGGCGTCCTGAAGGGTTGGGGCCTACCCTGCGCCAGGGGCCTGCGTTACACCCCTGATGTGCATTTATGCATTGTGAACTCCGTTCCTCACACGGACAAGGTTCAGAATGCCAGCACAACATGAATGCAAATATTTGTCTGGAAGATTACTGTCCCATGCAGGGCTCCATGAATTTTTGCAAAAATAGCCTTTGTGGTGCAATGTTTTCACCATCTCTTGCACTGCAACGGGAGAGGTTAGTTGAAGCACAATCCAAACGTTGTGTTGAGACCAGCCTTGTTTATGCACGAGGCTACATATCTCTTAGCTGTTGAGATTCATTATATCAAAGGCAAATCACATATGATACGTTCTTTGAAAGTTTAAGCCCGGTGCAAAATGAGCGTCAAAACCACCAGTACTTTCTCAAGATAAACAGGATTCATAATTTTAAATACTTTGGGGTAGATTTACTAACATTTTGCGCTGGGTTAGCGTCACAAAAAGTGACTCTAACCAGCACAAAATTATTTTTTTCCTAATTTACTTTCCAGTGCAAAATTAGTTTTGATCTGGAAAGTACCCTAAAAGTAAAGTAAATCAGCGCAAACAGCAGCTCCACTATGGCGGAGGAGCGTCCACCCCCCAAAAACATCAGGAAAGGAAAAATAAACGATAATCAATTTATTTTTTATTTTTCCTTTCCTACCAAGTCTTGGGTGCGGGGCCTGGCAGTGACAGGCACTGAGGGGAGTGGTAGTGCACTCCCTTCACTGCGTATGACGGTTTGGCCGGCCGTCTCAGGCGGGCCAAACAGCCATGCACAGTGAAAGCGTTCTCCAACACAGCAATGCAGCTGGGTTGGAGAGAGCAGTCACAGACTCCCAGTCTGTCCTGGAACTCAAATCGAGGGCTCTCAGGCCAATCCTGAAGCTTCTCTCCTGCGTGAGAGCAGCTTCAGGATTGGTCCCAGGGCATTCTGTGAGCCTGTGTCGCCTGGAGAAGAGGAGCAGAAGAGTGCAGCGTGGTCAGCTGCAGGTAAGTTTTTTTTTCTTCGTTTTTTTCTCACCCTCTATCGCTATGCCCTCCCCGCCACTCGCCCAGCACACCAAACACTACTCAGCGCAAAGCACTGGTTTGCGTTGCTTAGCACCAATTGAACATTACATGGTTGGCACATACAACCATGCCTTTTGACGCAAAACCCTATCTACAAACAATAGTAGACAGGGTTTAGCGCCAAAAGTTAACACTATTTGAAAGGAGGTGTTAAAATGAGAAATGTTTTTATATCTTCTTTCTTTTCTGACTTTGCATGTGTGCTGCACTGTGCAGCACACATGCAAAGTAGGTTAACGTTTTAGACTGTGTCTATGCATAGTATTTTGTACTGGAAGGATACCCTTCCAGTACAAAACCTATGGTAGACTCAGACACACACCCAATCACTATGGCGCTAAGGTGTGTGCCTGGCGCACGGCAGCTAAAATCTGCCCCGGCACTAGGAAGAGGGGAGGAGAGACCCATATTTCGTTAGATATGGCTCTCCAGCTCCCTCCCTGTCACGCAATGCAGCACAGCATTTTTGGCCGCTGTGCTGCGTTCTGTGACTTTTTTGAAAATCTTGGCTTTGGTGTGAATGATTGCTTCATATGTTAGCATTGCAGTTAAACAAGCAGTTACAATTTTCTAAAATGAGGACAGATAAACAATTGTGCATTATCTGAATGGAAATGTGATTTTGCTGTAAATGAGCAAATATATAATTTATTTACAAACTATGTAAACCAAGCTGCCTTCTGAGGAGAATTGTCATTTTGTTCAGCATGCATTTCAGTAATAAGGGATGTCGTTAGTTTCTGCACATGGTATGTCTCATTAGGAATGGTGGGCAGAGAGATTCACAAATTCCCAACTTTGAATTCTAAATATTACTGAAATCAGTGAGAAGCTGGGGTAATTGGTGCAGTTGTTTTTGATGGCCTAGTTTCTTAAAAATAGCTCCCTCAAAAGAAACAAGAGAGACGAAAATGATATGAATTTCTGATCGGTGTGTACACCAATTTCGACAAGGTTCAGGTGTCGCTTGATTTTATTCACGCAGTCTTCTGTTTTTTGCATCACTGGCATATTATATTGAATCAGGTTGCAGGTGCATCTAGTTAGTCATATTGACACATAGTGATTTCCTCCTACTTTGCCTTTCAAATGAATTGTTACTAAAAATGTTAATAAGGACAAATCAGCTTTTTAACCATATACAAATGCATGAACTAGTGACTTCCTCTGAACTGGTAGCACAACATATTTCCAAGACTTTGATTTTGGGTTGCACCTTAATAGCCCGTTAAGGGAATTTCAAACACACCCTGGGAACCATATAGATATACACTTGAAGGCTTAGAACGTGAGAATTGTATTGCCAAACTTGTCTTTCATATTTTTTTACACAATGGGAATAAGAATGAATAGTGTAACAAATGTAATCTCTTTCTTGACTAATGGCAATGAGTGAGTGAGTGGGTGAGAAGAACATGTTGCATAGTGCAGCAGCTCTTAACCTTTTGACTTCTGTGGACACCTACTGAGTATTCTAAGCTGGTGACCCCGGCCTAAGCAATTTCTATCATTTGATCCTCAGAAAAAACACGAAACCTCAGAAATAGGCATATGTGAAACAAAAACATATAATGTGGAATATTTTCTTTAATTGACAAAAAAAATAAACAAATAAAAATTCTAAATTTAATGGCATGGTTGGAGCTTTTAAAAATGTGGTTTTATCTAAAAAAGAAAACAGTTATATGCTAGTCCCCAGCATATCGCTTTATCTTTTTCTGCCCCTAATGCAGCCTCTCTCTTTTTCGGCACATACTGGTACTTAAATTGAAGTCGCCAATAATCTATACTACTCTTTTGTTCACTGACACTGCTCCTTTAAGTCAAGCTAAGGTTACCAGTGGAGCAGCGTAATTTTGGCTCCACCCTTTGTTATTATTGATTAGGCCACATATATGTATATTAAAGGACTTATGTAACCATGTGATATAATAAGGCTAATGAAGTAAAGCGCACTTAAAGCCATATAGAATCATTTACCATGTAATCACAACATTTATATATTTGTGTACACTAATGTTTCTCTTACAGGAACAACAAATTGCAGTTCTCATGTACTTACATGCTCTTAAGTTCCCAGTTAAAATTAGGAAACAAATTCAATGCATTCGGATTTGGGGAATGTTGGATAAATGCGAAATCAAAAGGTCAAAAAAGAAAAGTTCTAAATGATTAGTGGGGGAACCACCTCCTCCGGGAGGTGGAGGGCCAGGTACCCTGATCTTACCTTTACGAGATGCGCCTAGTGGAGGTTATGTTCATGTACCATGGAGTTGAAGTGATCTTGCGTCATTTACAATTGATTTCCCTAAGTTGAGAGAGAAACCTGTAGGAATGTATAAACAGGTCAAGCGGTTTCTGAAAATGTTGCATGTGTCGTGGACTGACTTGAATAGTCTCTTTTATATATTGTGGTTCTAAGTGATTTATATACATCATGAAAGACAGCTACGGAGTGGCCTAAAAGGGAACCACCGAGGCATCCGTTGACTGATGGCCTGTCACCCATAGTAATGAGAAAGTACAACTATGTGCTGATATGACTGAAGTCTAAAGTGTCACCCTGAGATATTGATTGGGTTAAGATTGATCGTACTACTCAGGAACCTAAGGAGACAAAATATATATATTATGAGAGGCTGTTACAAGCGTTCAAACTGTACTGTGGGATGGAACTGTTGAAACCCAAGGATATGGGACATTTTGTGTCTAGGTTCGTGACAGGATTGAGACCTGAGATTAGCATGATGATTCAACAGCATTTGATATGCTGGCAGAATAAGTTGGTTGATGAGATTTTGCGATAATAAAAGTATTGCAACGATGAGATTGATATGAGACAAAAAAGTTGATGGAGAACCTTATGGTGTTGCTAATGAAAGCTGTTCAGAGGGGAAGTCTAGGTCCTCCATTTGTAGCAAATGCACCTCCTCTGCAGAGAGAGTATTAGGAGGGAGTCCCCACCACACAGGGTGGAGGAGGACTTCAATCTCAATGTACGGGTAGAGGAGTTACTATTGATCTAAGTACTGAAATTGATGTGGCCACATTGAAAAAGCCCAACCCATCCACCTACTGTAATAGGTTGGGGCATTGGAAGTGTGAATGCCGTCTTAATCCAGCAAATCAAGAGCAGAATCCAGGGTTTTTGCCTCAACAGGGTAATAATCCTATGCAGTTGCAGAATGTACCTAGACCAAGAGTCCAAACTTTTAATGTACCCCAAGTCCCAGTAATGCAGGTTCCACAACCCCGATGCTGCAGCAAGCTGCTGCTGGCCCCAGATTTGCTTTGAATTAGATTCTGAATGTGAATCAGAATTCATTTCAGGGTACTAATCCCATGTTCGAGCCCATTGAGAATTTTCGGGCCGATCAGTCAGCCTGGTGGTGCCTGAGTGGGGAGGATGATTAGGTAATTGGCTCAATCCTGGAGGTAGACCAGAGTGTCGCGTATGCAGATGGTGAGGTAAAGGGCCACACTGTATCATTTTGGGTTGATACTGGTGCTACCCGTTCTACTGTGCATACAGTGGAAGTTCCAGACCTACCCCTCTCGGGAAGAACGATCCAAGATGATGGAGTTGCTAATCAACAAATGAGAAACCCTATCACTATGGAAGTTCCTGTTAGAATAGGGAATTTTGAGGACAATCACCAATTTGTGGTCTGTGACTCAAGTCCTGTGAGTCTGTCAGGGCATGATTTGTTGTGCAAGTTGAATTGCACCATTTACTGTACTCCGAGAGGTGTGGAGTTTCTGACTCACTATGAGGATGTGGCCTTTAAGATGGTTAATCACACCCCAACTGTTACGATTTACCCTATGATGACAAATAAAGACCTGCCTTTACTCCTTAGAGATACAGTGAAGGTTGAGGTGTGGGATTTTTCAGGAAAAGACATAGGACTCAATAAAAGAGATGAGCCTGTCCGTAAACAGATAAAGTCAAATGCAGAATTTTGCAGAATCCCACAGTATAATTTGTCCTCCAAGACGATTGCTGGAATACTGTTAATTGAGTCAATGATTCAACAAGGTATACTAAAGGAGATCATGGGTGGGGAGTCCATGTAACTCACCCATTATGGGTCTGCAGTAGCCTAACGGTAAGTACCGCATTGTGCAGGCCCCGTGCAAAAATAATAATATTGTAGTTCCTTGTTGTCCCATAGTTCCGAATCCTGCTATAATACTGTTTCGGATTCCATGCGAGTGATTTTTCATCATTAATTTATGGCAGGCATTTTTCTCCATACTCTTGCATATGGACAGTCAGTTGCTCTTTGCGTTCCAGCTCAGCAACCATGTTTTGGCATGGTGCTGAGTCCCACAGGGGTGTACGGAGAGAGTTTCTATTTTCAACCAGATCCTTAAAAAGAATCTGGTGGGGCGTGGCTTGGGCGCGCATGGAGTGAGACGTGCATCATCGAGTCTCCGCTCCAGCGCCTCTCGCCCGTATCTTCAGCTTGGCCTCCGGGCTCCACTTTCACCTGGGGCTTGCTCCGATCCCGGCTGGGACCCCCCGGGCAGTGTTTGGAGGCTCGGGGGTCCTTTGGGGGCTTGGTGTTCCCGGTTCTCTCTGGCCGGCCCTGGCCTAGCCTTCAGTGACCGCCATCTTGTCTCCTGGCCGCAGCGGTGCTCCGTACGGCGCTGGGAGCGCTGCGCTGGCCGGGAGCTGGGAGCGATACCGGTGGCAGGGGCACACGGGGGCCTGATACCTGCTGCAGCCTGGTGACTGGACGCTGCTGCCTGGATCCCTGCGGCCTTCTCTCTTCGGCTGGCCCAGATCTGCTGCCCGCCGGCCGCCATTTTGGGCCCCGGCAGAAGACGCGCGCCCGTTGGTGCCTACGGCGCCTCCTTGTGAGGGGGTGCATACAGTCGCTTTTGGCCAGTGGATCGCTCTGCCTCTCTGGTGCCCCGCGACATCGCTGATCCTGGTGTGGGGCCCTTGGAGCACACGGGGCCTGGCGACGGCCTCTCCCTGCCTGGCGACCCTGGACGGTGCGTCGCCCGGTGAGGGCCACCGAGCTGCGGTTGGAGCGGTGCAGGTACCGGGTCGGGGGGTCTTTTTCACCCAAATGTGGGCCCCCTGACGCCCAGCTCGCTGCTGCGACCCTGCCTGCCTTGGGGGGCATCCCGGCACTGGCCTTGCCCTGGTCCCTGGCCCTGGTCCCCTGTCTGGATTGTGGTGCATGTGAGAAGGGGCGGAGGGACGCTTGCATCCTTGGGGGCCTCTTCACTGGCGCTTGCCTTGGGCTCCTTGGACTCTGCTTAACGGCTGCCACGACTTGGGCTGCCCTTGGACTCCGCTGGGTGTTTGGTGTACGCTGCTTGCCCCTACCCTCTGCCTTGAGTGTCCCCCCCAACACTCCTGCTACGATAGCCCTTTGCTTGGGGCGCTCTTGCTTCTGGAGGGGCCACGGAATTGAGCTGCCCTGCCTCCACGCTGCCGGCCGTGCTTGCCGCCTAGGGGAGGCCCCCTGGATCCTGCCCGTGGCTGATCAGACTGGCCCACATCTCGGCTGTCCCGTCGATTCCCACCCTTGGCCCTGACTTCGGCGGCTACTGGTCTTTTGGAGTCCCGCCGCCATGCCACCTAAACACAGGGCTCACAAGGATGCAGATGCGGCCGCCTCCCGCGATAACCCGGTGACCTCCATGTGGGCCAAGGTGCCCCCCTCTACGCAAGAGGGCCCCCCTGTCTCTTCAGGGCTCTCGGACACGCCAGCTCAAGCCATCCCTATCAGTCAGGCCTACATGACGTCCTTCCTGCAGGAAATCAAGTCAGAGATCAGCTTCCTGCGGCAGGACTTCAAAACTGGGTTGCAAGATGTCTGCAGGGATGTTGTGGAAATTGGTAATAGGGTCGACGGTCTCGAGAGGACGATGGACGCCAGGATGGAAGACATCGAGAGCCTCTGGAGGAAGATGTCAGAACTGGAGGACCAGAATATCTCCTTACAATTGAAGCAGGCGGATCTGGAGAACCGCGGACGGCGGAACAACCTCCGTATTAGGGGTGTGCCATTGGGCACAGAGGGATCAGATGCCTTGGCGTACAACGCAGACCTCCTGCATGCAATCCGCGAGGGGGAAGGTACCACGCCTCCTATGCTGGACAGAGCCCATCGCGTCCCTGGTCCCCGCAACCGCCCTTATTTTGTGCCGGACATTATCACCCGAGTCCATTTCTTTGCGGACAAAGAAGCCATCCTGCGTAAAGTGCAGGGGATCCGGTCAGTCTCCTACAATGGACTATCCATTCAAATCTTCCAAGATCTTGCACCGTCCACGCTTCGTCGGAGGAAAGCTTTTAAACCTGTCACCGATAAATTGCGGGCCATGGACATCAAATACCAGTGGGGCCACTCCTTTGCCCTGATGTTCTCCTGGGAGGGTCGACGACGGGTTATCCAGTCCTTGCAAGAGGCACTGCACCTTCTTCGGTTGCCTGTGGACTCAGACTCTGATGATCCCCACTCCTCTGGTGTTCGCCCCGCGGATTCGCTCTGGCCGGAGTAGTCCACTGTTCCCCCGCCTCGCTCTGGACGCTCCTCGAGTGACATCGACTCCACGCAGGCCAAACGGGACTCCGTCAATCATGTCAGCTCCCTGAGCGCCTCCCCATCCCTGGGGCCTTGACTGCTCTTCCCCTTGTGGCATGGCGCTTGTTAATGCTCCCGATGAGGCCTCGCTCCTGGGGGCCCTTCGTCTGAGCCTGGAGGCTGAAATGTGTTGCATGCTTACCGTCGCTTGGCGGAGGACTGGTAGCGGAGGCCTCCCGTCCTTAGTGTGCCCACCACTTCCCCCTACTTCTTCTTGCCGAGTCCTGAGGGAGAGTGACTTCTCCGGAATGCCATACCTTCGGAATCTGGGCTATTCCGCACCGACTCTGCACTACTTTGGCCCAGTTGGCCAGTTTATTTTCTTCTTTCCTTTTTCTACTTCTGGCTTTCTCCTTTCTTGCCCTGCTTTGGGCCCTTTTCGGCAACGTCCTGGCTTGATCCTGCGGGGTGGCTTGGCTCTGGGGGACTTTGGGGTGTTGGGGCACCCTGCTTGGGGCTGGTGGGACCTGTCCCTCTGTGCTTGGCATGCTTCCCCTGTTGGCGCTCTTGGTGGGGTGTCTCTCTCTCCTATGTGGGGCCTCAGCCGATCTTCCCCTCGTTGGGGTTCCTAGCCCGTCCTGTGGTGTTTGCTGAGCGCTGTCTCCCCTCTCCTTTCCCCTTCTTCTCTCCCCCTCCTAGCCGCTACCTGCTGCCCCATCAGCTGCTGCGCGCGCTTGGTCTCTCTTTCTTCCAGTTATGGCTGCCACACCTGGTTTGAAACTCGTATCCCTCAATGTGAAGGGACTCAACTCCCCCAACAAGCGGCAACAGATTTGGAGATACCTTCTCCAATTGAATCTTGACATTGTCTTCCTTCAGGAGACCCACCTGCTTAAGGAGGATGTCGCCCGCATGGCCCATCCTCGCTTTCCGCTCCAATTTTGGGCTTATACCTCTTCCAAGGTAGCTGGAGTAGCAATACTTTGTCGAACAGGCTTTCAGCAGGGGGCCTCCAAGGCGGTTCGCACTCTGGATGGCAGGTTCCTCCGGGTGGTGGTTCGGTTTGGCCACAGGTCCTTAACCCTTTGTAACATTTATGCCCCCAACCAGGCGCAAGACTCATTCCTCCGGGAGACCTTGCGGGAACACGTGTCGAACTCGGACCCCCTCCTTATCCTCGGGGGTGACTTCAATCTGGTGTGGAATGCCACTGATGATCGCAGTGACGGTTCCTTCCACGGAACCGGGGCTATGTCCTCTGCCCTCAAGAATCAATTGACCGAGCTTGGCCTAATAGACGCCTGGCGCTACCACTCGCCCGATTCGCGCAACTACTCGTATTACTCTCCTGTACATCGCTCATATTCGCACATCGACTATCTCTTTGTCTCACATTCCGTTATCGGGGAAACGCTCTCGGCCTCCATGTCAGACATTTCAATTTCAGACCACGCGCACCTTGAGCTCCTCTTTAGGGATCTGTTTTCCCACTCTAACTGCCCACCGCGGTGGTGGCTTCCGGCCCACATACTTCGTGACCCGGTTGATATTGAAGAACTTCGGGCTGCTATTGTCGCTTACTTCGAGACGAATGACTTGCCAGAAACCCCTTTTCCTGTGGTCTGGGATGCCTTTAAGGCCACTATACGAGGCCATATTACTTCTATAGCATGTGCCCGGGCCAGAGAGTCACGCCTGCTTGACGTTAAACTCTCCAGTGACATTAAGGCGCTGGAGCGCCTCGATCAGACTCAGCCATGGGCTGCTCACAAGCGGCGTCTGGCTGTGCTGCGCGGCCAGCTCTGAGTACATCGCACCAATAAGGCTGAACGGGCCTTATTGGCTCTCAAGCAGCGATATTATGAGGGAGGAGATAAGGTAGGTACGGTTTTAGCCCGGCGATTGCGGACACGAGCAGCCAAAGCACATATAGCTAATATTAAGTGCCCTGATGGCACCCGGGCCATTTCTGGAAAAGCTAAGCTTGACGCGTTTCATGCCTACTATTCGTCTTTGTACGCTCAGGAGGAGCCCCCTCCGGAACAGATCCGGGCTGTCCTTGATAATTACACTTGGGCTCCGATAACCCCTTATCATGCACAACTACTGGAAGCCCCTCTTTCACAGAGCGAACTTGCGGGCGCTCTGAAGGACCTCCCTCATGGGAAATCACCGGGCCCGGATGGTCTGCCACTTTCCATCTATTGGGACTTCTTCCCGCAGCTTCAGCCCTATCTTCTCCGTCTCTTCAATTCTTTCACGGACACGACGGGCCCCTCTGCTTCCGTGGGATTAGCCGAAATAGCGCTACTTCCAAAGCCAGGGAAGGACCCCGCATTATGTTCCTCCTTTCGCCCCATTGCCTTACTCAATACGGATCTTAAACTCTACACCAAAATCTTAGCTAAACGGCTGGATCCGCACCTCCCGGGCCTGATCGACCCCGACCAGGTCGGTTTTATTCGGCAGCGACAGGGGGCTGACAATGTGCGTCGAATCGCCCATCTTGTTGGGAAAGCCCAACACTGGAATATCCCTGCCTGCCTGCTGTCGCTCGACGCGGAGAAAGCGTTCGACCGTGTGGACTGGACCTTTCTCCGCGCGGTGCTCTGTAAAATCGGGCTTGGCCCCTTGATGGTTTCCCCGCATCATGGCTCCTTATCTCTCCCCTACGACCCAAGTCCGGGTCAATGGCCAACTCACACACCCCATTTCTATACATAGAGGTACGAGGCAGGGCTGCCCCCTCTCTCCTCTTTTGTTTGCCCTTGTGGTCGAGCCGCTTGCCATCTTGATTCGCCAGGCGCCAGACATACATGGCATCCCTCTCGGAGGCCAACAGCACAAGGTAGCCTTGTTTGTGGATGACCTCCTTCTCACACTGTCGCATCAACACACGTCTCTTCCCGCCCTTTACCATCTTTTGTGTCAATTCGAGCGGGCGTCTGGCCTTAAGATTAATCATGACAAATCCTGGGCCCTGAACCTTACCATCCCGGCAACGGAGCTCTCTACGTTGCAAGCATTGGTCCCCTACAAATGGGCCCAAAGTTCCATTCGCTATCTTGGGATTAACTTGACTCCTACCCTTGATACCTGGTCGCAAGTCAACTGGCAGGAGTGTCGTTGGTCGGTGCTGGAGGACTTGCGGGTCTGGAAACCTCTCACTCTCTCCTGGCTGGGCCGTATCCATGCCCTCAAAATGTCCATTTTGCCCAAAGTCTTATACGTCTTCCAATCACTTCCCCCTCCTATCCCACGTCACCAGATTCTAAGCCTACAGCGCGAATTCACCAGGTTTATCTGGGGGGGTCGTCGCCCGCGCTTTTCTAACAGAATTCTCATGTCACCCCGGGATAGAGGGGGCTTGGCTTGTCCGAACCTGTTGGACTATTATTGGGCGGCGCACCTTCGCTTCATCTCTGAATGGATGGCATGGGAGAGTGAAAAGGTGTGGTTTCACATGGATAGGGCGGTGACCGGGCGCTCCATATGGGATCTGCCCTGGCACTCCCGGGTCTCCCGCTCAAGCAGTGCTTAAATAGCCGTTCCTACCAAAACTGTCCTTGACATCTGGGACCGGATTGCTGTACCCAAGGGTCTCACCACCTTCCCCTCCCCTCATACCCCCATCGCAGGCAATTCTCTCTTTCCTCCTGCTCTGAACCCTACCGTTTTCATTGACTGGTTGGATGGTGGGTGCCGTACGATACGGGACCTCTTTGTCGGTACTACCTTCAAGACTTTTGAACAATGCAAGCAGGAATTTCAACTTCCTGAAGGGGCTCGGCTTCAGTACTTTCAACTTCGGCATTGGGTTCACGATGGATCTTTGGCGTCGGCGGCCACTCGTGCTCTCACTTCCTTCGAGCGGCTGGTCCGTTCGTTCGATAATTCCAGGGGTCTTATTGCACGCACTTATCGTATTCTCCAACACCCCCCGCGGCTTACTCCGCATCTCCATCAAACTCGATGGCAGTCGGACCTGGCCACGGACATTGCGCCCGCGCAGTGGGAGCGCCTTTGGCAGGACATACCAAAGGTCTACCGCTGTATCTCGCAGCGAGAAACCGCTTACAAAGTAATGTCTCAGTGGTATTACACTCCTCGACGATTACATAAAATGTACCCTATGACTTCCCCTCTTTGCTGGCGATGCTTGACGTCACCCGGAGACTTTCTTCACATCTGGTGGTCCTGTCCACTCCTGGCCACTTACTGGAAGGAGATCCTCAGCCATATCAAACTGGTTCTTGGCTTCCCCCTGCCTGAAACTCCAGCTGCGCTCATTTTGGGTATCAAGCTTGCTAATTTGCGCGCACTGACGCGTGACGATTGGCAGGTCTGTCTCCACATGCTGGGTGCGGCGAAACAACTTATAGCCCTGTACTGGAAGAAAGCAGAGACCCCCCCGATCACGGCTTGGTTCACCCGTCTATGGCATACCATGGCCATGGAGCTCCTCACAGCACGCTTGCAGGGTCGAGACACTCGCTTTACCAGGCTTTGGCAACCAATAATCGATTACTTTTGTAGAATGGAGCATGCTCGCTTTATGCCCCCGAAACTCCGGGCGTTACGCCTCTTTGAGGATGCGCTGCTTTCCTTTGCCTTCACTGTGCCTTCCTGAGCCCCACGCCATCCAGCTGCCCCTGTTCCACCAGGTTGTCGTTCTCTGCAAGGATCACCTCCAACACCTCTCTTTCTTCTGTCCCCTTTCTTCTATTCCTCCTTCTTCCCTGCCCCCCCCTCTTTCTTTCTTCCTCGCCATTCCTTCTTCCTTTCTTTCTCTAGCTGGTCTTTTCTGTCTGTCTCTCTTTCTTTTCTTCTATTATCTTGTTTTTTTCTTGCACAATGTGTGCATTTGTTCTCTGGTTCTGGTTCAATGCTTTTGGAGCTGTTGTAAAACGAACGCCTGCCACTTTTGATCATTACATCACGCGGCCGGCCCTAAGCGGGTTGTAGGCGACTTGCTGTGTAACTAAATATGTATGTCTGTTATCTTTATCGATATGCCATCGCCTCCCCCTTTTTTTTTTTGCTTATCTTACTTTGCGGCCGGCCCGCCACAGGGTTGTAGGCGACATGCTGTGTAGCTGCGGCTTATTTTTCTCTGTCTTAATAAAACAGATTTATGATAAAAAAGAATCTGGTTCCCTAGTCATGCCTTTTAACTCTGTCCTGGTCCAGTATATTGATGACATGTTGATTGCGTCAAAAAGTTGTGAAGCTGGCAAGACTGATACCATTGCACTACTAATTCACTTGGCTGAAAACGGAAATAAGGTTTCCTTGGTAAGTTGAAGTACTGTTTAAAAGAAGTCCTGTACCTTGGTCATCATATTGAGAATGGAGTCAGAAAGGTGTCACAAGAGAATCTCGGTGATTTTACAAATGAATCCACCAACAACTCAGAAAGAGGTCAGGATGTTTTTGGGAATTGTGGGCTACTGTCATCACTGAATACCCAACTTTTCCCTAGTTGCCAAGCCTTTACAGAAGCTGACACATAAGGATGTGTCAGATCCAGTTCCTTGGGACAATGACTGTTTGGTTGCCTTCCTGGATTTGAGAGACAGTCTCTGCCATGCCCCAGTGCTAGGAATGCCTGATTACAGCAATGCGTTTTTGCTCTCTCTTTCTCAGTGCTTACACAGACTCACGGTAATGCCCTTAGAACAGTTGCATACTTCTCCACTACTCTAGATCTAGTAGCTGCAGTTCTGCGTGGGTGCCTTAAAGCAGTGGCGGCCACAGGTGTCAGGGCATTTTCACGGTTCCCCCTTTAACAGTGTACATGCCTCATTCTGTAGAAATATTGCTGATGCATACTCGCGCTCAGCATTTGACAAACAGTTGCTTGACCCGGTATGAGCAGATCATACTGGCGGCTGAAAATGTTACCTTGAAGAGGTGTTCTGTTTCAAACTCTCCCACTTTTTTGTCTATTCCAAAAACTGACAGCAGAGAATGACCCCTTTCACAGATAGTCAATACAGCTTTGGTGTCTTTCAGGACTTTGGACAGTTGTGGTCTCAGAGAGGAGTTATGACAACCTCAGGTTCACCCATTCAAAACGGGGATCAAGTCTGAAAACTCCTTGAAGCATTACAAATGCCTGCCCAGGTTGCTGTTGTCAAATGTGCAGCACATTGTAAGGGAGATGATTATGTAACAGTTGGCAATGGGAATGCCGATGAGGTGGCTAAATACCGTGCTTATAATGCTTTCACTTTTAATGATGAATATATGGACCTGTAAAACTTTGCAGATCTTCTAGTACATTGTTATGTATACGTTTAAAGCTTAGCAAGAAGTTTTTATACCAACTAGAGCATGCAATAAAACAAAACATGTACAATATACAGTTCCAGGGCAACACATTGCTAAGCAACTTCACACACAGCTAGGCTGAACCTCAGACAAACTGTCACATACGCACACACCCAGAAAGAGACTTACTTACCCATTAATAAATATATAAAAACACGTATATAACCACTCATAGATCATCTCATAAAGTTACAATACTATTCTAGATATCATACTCACATTTATCAACCTCACATACACATATATACTTTTTCAATCACATTTTTCCCTTTGAAAGTTCAATCTAATTTACATGCCTGAAAATTTAGGGGCAGATTTACAAGCCCCTTGCGACACATTTGCGCCGCGGTTGCGTCACTTCTATGATGCAGCGGCGTCGTAAACAATGCGCCAAGTTGCGACATATTTTCAACGTGACGCATCTAGGGAGATGTGTCACGTTGTAAAGCCCTGCGCTACATTATACCTGCGTCAGGTATAATGGATTCAGGGTGGGCATTCCGTCGTAAGAAAGCCTCGTAAAAGTTACGCAGTGAAATCTACAAGATTTCACTGAGTCACTTTTACGACGCCGCTGCGTCAAAACCTTATGCCTGCTTGAAGCAGGCGTAAGGAGTGAGGCAGCACAATAAGTATGGGCCGCCCCTGAGCATTGCTGGAGTTGCATCGTGCTTGCGACAAGACTCCAGCAATGCGCTGCCCTTACGACAAAAGATGCGACACACATCTGTCTATCCTTGCGCCACGGTGCGCTGCATTGTAAATGCGACGCATCCGTGGTGGAGCAAGGGTATTTTTGCGTGTCGCATCTTTACTGGCGCATCCCTGCTAATATGCAGAGATGCGCCAGTCCTTGTAAATCTGCCCCTTAATTTGTTGGTCAAATAGGGGTTTTTTGTTGCTCTTATTAGATAGATTCAAAACTCTCAGAAAATGTGAAAACTAAGCATAAGAATGGCACACCACTCTCATACAAATCAACCATTAATGGCAACCTTTTCAGCTCTGCACTCTCTGATACTGTGGAAGGCAGCAAAAAAAAAAGTCTTTCATATTTTACTTTTGTTAGTCCACTTTTGTAAGGTTAATGTGTGTTAACCCTTTCATGCACATTTATAAAGAAGCCCAATATGGAAGGATATTAGTGCATATTTGCGAATTATTCACAACCATCAGTGCGTACTCCTGTGTAAATTTGTGAAGAATTCAAGAATAATTACAGGAGTCCAAAAGCATATTTAGCTTGGTAGTTTTATTACTTTAAAACTACACTACACTTTGTAAGAAAGCCCTCACTAGGAAAACAAACCCTCATTCTTCAACAATTACTTTAAACACCTCTTATTTAAAAAAAAAAAACAGACAACACTCTCTTTAATATCTTTCCCCCAACACTCTCTTAGCAGAGTCTCCATAGCAACCCACTAGAACCAGTAGGGCAGAAGTTTGCAACACATTCTAGAAGGAGCATA